>CM071937.1:61582026-61994278 GCA_016081115.2 Rehmannia glutinosa | reverse complement strand
CACAATATACTCCTTCTATCTTATGCTGAAACTGTATATTATCCGCGCTCCAAACTAGCAACTCTGCAAAGAGTGAATTGAAGTAATGTACTTTCTAATCTAATAGCAGCTTGTTTGAGCGTACATTCTCTCGATTCATAGAACAACACCTCGAATATCCCGATCGATATTTGCATCGTGGTTGTCAACTCCTGGTCTAACGATGCTCGTCGTAGTTCTATTTTCTCAATTTCTTCACAAATGGCTTTAAACGCCTTCCGTAAGCCGGCTTATAGAAGGACTCCTTCCTTAGGCCAAACAAACATCGGTCGAATCCTATAGCACTATCGCTGATTCACCGGGACACTGCACTTACTTCCAGCGCATTGATCGCCCTCAGTGTACTCCGCATCCGTGAGGTGGCAACAACTTCAAAATGGAATATTTCTTCAAACATGTTATTTGGGACGAGGGGACTTCGTAGGTCCAACCTCCGTGAGCCTTTCCTTTCTCCCCTTCGGGAAGGAGTCGCCTGGACTTGCCTCGCCTACACCAAATTTTCCATAGCATTGGGATCAACTGCCTGTACCGTCACCGGGCTTTCCAACTTGAGCACTGTGTTAGCCTGGCTCACTCGATCGACCTTCACCGCCTAATGTACCTTCCTGACGCTTTGTGTTTCCTCGAAATGACCGTCCTCAAATATTTTATCAAGATCAATGAAAGTGATTGATTACCGAGTCGCTCATCATCGAACACGAACCTCATCGAGTCATGATCACCGATAATACTCCAAGAGTCTTGAGCATCCTCACCTTGTCCTCGCGTATCATCAATGGGGTGTGGACTCGGCTTCATTGTCGATTCCAAAATGCTATGTCAATGTTTTCCTAGGAATAACCGAGAGCGCTGATTTTTTCTTCTTCATCAACCGTCTCGACATGAGGAATTTGCTCTTTCTCAACTTCTTTACCTAAGGAAGTCTCAACCTCCTTTAGGCCTTCATTACCCCCAGCAGTCTCAACCACTAAAGGTCCTTCAACATCCCTATGTGCATTATCAACTGCAGTAAGGTCTTGGATAGTTTTTCCCGCAACAGACTCATCTACCTTAGGGTCTTCAGTGGCATTCGTCGGAGTCTCAACTCCTAGGATTGCTCTTTCAGGACGAGAAGTCTCAACTCCCATGGTCTCAATTCCATCCTTTGTCTTAGCTGCATCAGCAGTGTCATCGACCTTTAGTGCAGAAAAAGTTTCAGCTGAGACAGTCTCAACCGTGCGAGCTTCGTCAACTTCACTCTGCTGATCCATTGATTTCTCACCTTCGCCTCCTAACTTCATAGTTTGGTCTCCCACAGCGTCCTCCGACCTAGTTGTGGTGGAGAGAGCTTCCCTCTCAGCTGGCGCACCAGCTAAGTTAACGGTTGTGGGGTTACTCTGCTCTTGAGACCCGGCTGTTTTTACTTTTGAGTAATCAGCCATGGGAGCAGGTGTCTCAACACCTTCAGGGGTTGGCTTGGCTAAGGTGCCCACTTCATCTCCTTCCATAGCTTCATCGCCATCTCCCTGAGAGCCATTCTCAGAATGCACGGGGGATGTGGTGGCAGCTATGACAACAACAATCTTCTGCGCCATATCCAAGGGGCTAGAGCCGGGAGAGAGTTTAGAAAATTCTTCCGAACCTCTTGCAAGCGTTGTTCGCATGGCTCTTGATTCTTTGATGGTCTGCTGAACTCGACCTTCAACTGCTTCAAAGATCAATCTCTTCTAGGTCATCGGGCCGCTGAGTCCATGGCATGCTCATGATCACAGAACATACACATCGCGATTTTTTCAAGAGCTTTGGCTTTCTCCAAAGCTTTCTCCTTTTCATCTTCTTTTGATAGCACGGAGGGCATCCATGCAGACCTCATTTAGGCATAGTGATAGAGATGTTTTTAGAAGCTTAGAGCTCCTCCTCTTTATCGATGTACTGGTGCTCAAATTGCCGAGAGAAGTCCAGCCTTTCCATCTTCCCAATCCTCAATCTCTCGAATATCCGGTAGATCGGGAGTATATTATCACGCTATCATTATCATCTCCATCTTCCGAATCATAGCAAGCGGAGCTTGCTCCTCCTCAGTATATTGGCACGGCCTGAGGGGACGAGATAACTCTTTCATCAAGAGTCTCACTGCCTCAACTTTTGATTCTCGATGTAAATACCGCCCTCACGAGCAAATGGTCTTCTATACTCATGACGACATCGCCAGCCTTCGGGGCATCCTTGGTGGCTACATCTCCACCAACTTTCTTCTTGAGATCGCTTCTTCTTGAGCATCAACAAATTTCTTCGGCTTTTCTAAATGAAAGGCACTCCGTGTTTCTCCGCATCGACTTCCTAACAAGTTTTCTCCTCTTGTTTTGACAAGAGGAACAATATCCTCTTCAAATTGCTTTCGGTGGTGGCTTCTCGCTCCACCATCTTTATCGCTTTCGCAATAATCGAATGCGACGACACTTGTCAGGCGCTTTTCTTCTTCACAACCGAGAAGGCATAGGCGAACCTTCTCGCCTCTACCATGGGGTAGGGCTTCGGGCAGGCTTGTGGCTCGCAGCTATGGGCAGGAGCCTTCTTGGACTTGGTCGCAGGCAAGGTGTGCTTGCTTAGTCCGCCGCAGCCTCTCTTCTTCCGAATAGGCTTGGGGAGAGAGCCGAGTAGTAGCAACACTGTTTTCAGGGTCACCGACTCACCCTCACTCGCTTCAGCTTTCCCGGCATGCGCCTTCCTCTCGAGCTCCGCAGGTTTGCCTCGAGCATCTTCTTGTTCACATGGAATGGCTTTCCATGGCGTAGGCAATCCTTTCACTTCCATCAAATGGCCAATTACCACGCCTATACCCTAATGATCATCCGAAAGTCCCATCTTCCTCAAGGACTTATTGATCACGTTCTAAATAGATAATGATCAAGATAAACTCAACCCAGCTTAATCTTTTTTTTCTTCTATGATCGCAACCATCACCACCACCTAGTCCGGACAAACCGGTTAAAGCATCCAAACTTCATATTCACGCACTTGGACACGATGTCCATCACTTTGTGGTAATATTCCTTGATCAACTCCTTCGGGTCAGATAGACAACCTTCACAACACTCAGCTTGGCTATTTCTTTTCCAAGCCGCAAGAATGTTAACATCTTTCTAAATCTCCTTCACCCCATCAAGAGTAACTTACAATGCTCACCATGGTGTCCAATAGTGATCTTGATAGCACTTGCTATGAACAGATGAGCGAATATCATCATCGTCATGTCACGCCCTAATATCGGGAGCCGTGACTTGACTATCTAACTTATGCCGCTTACCATGCCGACCCATTTATTCATTAATATAACCTAAAGAGAAATAGCAAAATCCCAAAAAGAATGAATATTAAATAAACTAAGTCGTAGCACAAATGAAAGAGAATCGAGAAAATAAAATACAATCCTCATCACAATCATACTTCCTACGGGTCCTACGCTCGACTATTACAGGAAAATTTCTTAGTATTTGTCCATACATAAAAAAACCATAAAATTCAAATTGTCTCAACAACACAAAGACAATAGAGAGCTAATCAAGAGTAACTCAAATCTTCGTCGTGGTCTTCTTCCGGCGAAACCTCATCCTCTGGTTGGATAAATAGGTGGGAGTGAGACAAATATTCTCAGTAGGTGTGGTGAGTGTGTGCAAGTGGGGCTTATACTTTATGCAGTAAAATCATTCCATGAATTTTTGATGCAAGAAACGTGTAATGGTATTCTCATATACTTAATAATTTTATTAGTATTATTTAACAGTCAATCCGTCAATTCAGATCAGTTGGTTGCGCACGAAAGTGTGACGCCAACCCAGTCAGTCCGTCAATTCATATCAGTTGGTTGCGCACGAAAGTGTGACGCCAACCCAGATAGTCCGTCAATTCATATCAGTTGGTTGCGCACGAAAGTGTGACGCCAACCTAGACCACCTTATACGGCAGAGAAGTGTTGATCAAACATCATCTCCCAAACAAGACACCTTATCCCTCCTCCGATAGGCTATAGCCGCTATCCCGATTGGCACGACGCCTCTCCACATAAGGGAGCCGACTAAGCTCGGAGAATGTCATAATCATGATTATACCTAGAATCCTACGACCCAATCGCCCGCCAGACTCTCCTATCTGGCTTGAGATTGGGAGTTGGACGATGGAGGTCGGCATGAGATTGTAGCCAAGCTACCCATCCCATACGCAACTTATCCATTCCACAAATCCGTCAATTCATATCAGTTGGTTGCGCACGAAAGTGTGATGCCAACCCAGTCAATCAGTCAGTAGGACCGGTGCGTTCATAGACTCGCCGCGTCCAATATTCAGTTAGTCAGTCATTGACACGACATAGATTCCGGAGGGGTAATCTGGAGTTCTTAATAAGGTTCGGATTATGCGGGCGAGGAAGTCGCCTTATTAACGGGACAATTAGTCGATATGAAAATCCCGAATAAATTTGGATAATAATTTTAAAAATAGAATTTTTAGTTAAAAAAAATATTTTAATTTTTATATGAATAAACTGAAGTTAGAAAATAAAATAATTTCTTATGACCTTGATAAATTTTATTTTAAAATAAAATATTTTAATTAAAGAGGAAATTTATGTCGGTTTAAATTTCATAAGTTGTGATCCGAACTCGGAAAAAGATAAGACCAGTCTCTAATTTTTCTAAAAATTCTAAGGAATCGTATTTTTAGGGTCTCGGGTTCACATTTTTAAAAATTATAGGTCAGTTCCAAAATCTTTCCAAATTAGTATTTTTGACCCAATACTTTTAAAAATGGATATCTCTTAAACCGAAAAGGTATTAACGAGATTCCAGGTCTAATAATTTCTTTGGGGTAGTATGTATATGGGTTAAAAGCAGTTTCAAAAAATACTCAGATTTAGTACCGACTTTCTGAAAATTCCATTTTGGCCCCAAGGGTAATTTTAGCGTTAAGGGCTCGTTTCAAGCCCGTTTTTTGTGAGATTTGGACTAAAGGTCCATAATACTATTTAAAATAATTTTGTACTATTCTCGGGGCAGTGGCTGTCCTTATTTTTGAAATTTACAGTTTAGTCCCCTAAAGTTCGAAAAATTGTCGTTTTGGTGACTAAATATTTTTATATTTGCATTAGCTTGACCCGGAGGGTCCAACTTACTATTTGTCATATACATATTATTTTTACATTAATTTTAGTTCAAAGTTTTGAAAATTTCCAGAAGGTTCCCACAGTTTTTGGTTCTATCACTTTTGGCCCTATATTTTGCTTTATTTGCAAAAATGGCCCAACTCGATTTTGTTCACAATTCATATGTCCAGAGTACTTGTATAACATATAAAAAAATATATTTCTCATGTCCACAGTTATTTTGAACATATATATAAAAGAAGCATATAAAAGCATACAAAAGCTATTTTTAAGCAATAATCCCTTTTGTCATAAATCTTACTACACATATATTATTTTTTCGAAATTGTCCAGAATAAATAACACTGAAAATTTTGATTAAATATCATACATCATCATGCTTTTTATGCAAAATAATGAGAGATTTGAAAGAGTTTTCACCCACCTCTTGTCTCTTGGTAGTAAATTGGTCTAGGTAACTTCTCTTTCTTAGAACACTTCCTTAAGGTCCCAAGCTTCTTAGGGCAGCCCTAGTTTGGGGAGATTTGGGTGTCAAAATGTGAAGAAAAAATGGAGAGAAAAAGAAATACGGAAGAGTTTAAAGCCTATGAAGTTCTTACCTTTCTTGTTTCTTGAAAGCTCCTTAAAAATTACAATCTTCAAGCATATTGCTCCTTAAAAATTCAGTCCTATCCCTCCATTTTCCAGATTTTCGTCCTTAAGGGGTTTGAGAGGGAGAGAGTTGGGTGTTGTGTGGTAAAAATGGCTAAGTGTTGAAATGAGATGATGTATAGCAAAATAATGAAATCCTCATCCTATCCTCTTTACTCTAGACACTCAAGTGTTTTTGGAAGCTAGCAAATTTGGGGCTCATGCTTGCATAAATGTAAGAGTTGTCTTGGGAGGTGAATGAGGCTTGCATACCTTAAAATTAATAAGACAAAGGAAAAGGACAAAAAAAAAAAGACAGGCTTGTAAGTCCTCTCATATAAATCAAATCTTATATCTATCTTACATATATAATTAGTCATCTAGTTATAAGGTGTCTAGTAATTCCCAAATAGTATATCATCACTAATAATCTAAGGTATTAAATAGAATTAGAACCAATAATGCAAGTCAAATATATTAATCAAACAATTAATCAAATTAAAAAATTATTTCAAATATATTAATGTAATTTTCGAAATTAATAAAATATTAAATAAATATTATGCTACAAGAAAATAATTAGTTGTTAAGAGAGAAATCCAACTGGTTAATATATTTTTTTTTTTAAAGTTGAAAGAAATCGACAATCATTAAAGAAGTGAAAATAGACGTTATTAATATAAACCATAAAATAAAAATAATTCTAAGTATAAATGATATATCTATTAGCTACATCTTGTAGTAATTAGGTCAACAAATCCGAGAATGAGGCACTTAGCTATTTTAATATAAAGATCGGATTTTTAACAAAATAAATCTCGAATACTATTCTTTCGTAAATTGAAATTTTACTAGATGAACTTTCAAAACATGAGTCATTGTCTTTGTTAAAGTATCAAATTAGTAGTAGATGGTTTTAATAGATCACAAAATGAAATAGTTTGCTTGTAAAGCATAAAATAGTTTTCTAATAAAATAGGTTCAAATACTAGTTTAATTTATACCAAGAATTTTAAAAATCATAATAAATTTTTGTTAACTCAAGATAATATATATTTGGAGTAAAATGTTGAGTTTATCGAAAAGGATATTTCAAAATCTCAAAATTAAGACATAGTTTCTTTTAAATAAAATTTATTTGATCGATTGAGCAATAGTAGTTTTATGGAAAATGGCTAAATGTAAGTATCGTCTTCATAAAAATATACGACAAGAATTTTATTTTTCAAATACTAAGGAACGAATTTTAAATAACACTTTTTACCGAATCAATTTGTAAGAAAAAATGATAATAGTTATTAAATTTAAGTAGTAAACATAAATCAATTCCTTTATCATGTAATTAGGTAATAATTTAAGTAACGTTAGTATTGATAACATATCGTCTTATGTAAAATAAATAGCGAATATAAGAATAATTAATGAATACTAAAATAATCTTTCGGAAATATATGAGGATTGTGTCATCTATGGTATAAAAATCCGGGGCCTCACATCCTCCCTCCTTAAAGGAATTTGGTCCCCAAATTCTCTCTTGAAATAATTCCTTTCAAATTCAAAACGAGATTCATACTTATCGTATCTATCATGCGGGATTATCATAATCTCAATATCAAAACTTATGTGACCTAGAGACGTTCATTTCCGATCCAAGTTCACATCGGCCCGACTTCAAATGATCATTCTCGCAAAAATATTTCTAATAAACCTTAGTGTTGCTCAAAATTTTCTTCCCATTATCATGTAATAGACAATCTCATAATACCCTATTCATGTGATCAATAAGATTTGATTGAGCATCATTATTCGATTATCATTTGAGCAATCATATTTAGTCCACAACATTGTTTTAATATACTATTCTCATAATTATTAGCTCGAAACATGCCTCTTACATTCCAAATCTTGAGCATATCCTTGTTTGTCACTAGTTAATATTTATTCACTTAAGAAAATGGTACTCATTGTAATAGTCTTGATTAACTAAATGGTTTATTCATATCGTCACATCTTTTCTTGGGTAATTTATAGCGGATTTCATCGCTAAAAGGCAAGGTCGACCAAGATTTTCTATCCACCAATATTTAATAATCGAGACCTTATAAATGATTAAATAAGTCATTTCCGAATTTGTAATTATAGGAGTAGTTCCTACTAAAACCTTGATAACAATCTCAATATCTCATATCCATAAGGACCTCGATTATTTCGGATAAAAGTGCGCTTCTTATATATATCTTATATAGAATACTAGTACCCATCTCATCATTAGTTAACCAACACTTAAGTAATTGACAACTAAGTCACATTCAACCAACTAAAATAACAACTAATTCACATATAGGTGTCTAAATTGCAATAATATTCGAATAATCCCGATAATCATTATCCCGGACTTAGTTCGCAAGTCAAACATCATAACTTAGAAAATACTCGATGAGCGACATCGAGTCAAGATCTGCGCAGTATTCACATCCTGAAAATATTTTAATTGTGAAGCCCAAACAACGAGTCAAATTCCATTACTTAAGATTACACAAGTGTTTAGGAAAGAATCACACAATGGCACTACAATCTGTAAATCATACTTAGTGGTTCTCATATTATCATTTTCCAAAGTAATATCACTAAGCATTTGGATCCCATAGCATATCACCAAGCCAAATCGGATAATATCAAGTGATAACCTATCTCCTTCAAGTATCATCATATCGGGCATTATAACTTTCATATCAATGAGTACTTGAATCACCTAACGCCCAAACCGAAAAATACCGGATATTTTAACACTATAACAATCCAAAAGAATTTAAATAGTGTCCAAGACTCAACTTATGTCATATAATAGTGGTACCCAATCCACGATAGAGGAACCTATCTTGGTTAAGCTCGATGTAAGTTTCCTTCCTACAAACCGAGCTCTGATACCACAACTCTCACGCCCAAAATCGAAAGCCGTGACTCGGACTGTCTAACTTATGCCGGTTTACCATGCCGACCCATTTATTCATTAATATAACCCAAAGAGAAATAGCAAAATCCCAAAAAGAATGAGTATTAAATAAACTAAGTCGAGTACAATAATCGCGTGAATCAGAAAATAAAATACAATCCTCGTCACAATCATACTTCCTACGGGTCCTACGCCCGACTATTACAGGAAAATTTCTTAGTATTTGTCCATAAATAAAGAAACCATAAAATTCAAATTGTCTCAACAGTCTAGCACAATAGAGAGCTAATCAGTAGCTTCGAAATCTTCGTCGTGGTCTTCTTCCGGCGAAACCTCATCCTCTGGTTGGAAAAATAGGTGGGAGTGAGACAAAAATTCTCAGTAGGTGTGGTGAGTGTGTGCAAGTGTGGCTTATACTTTATGTAGTAAAATCATTTCATGAATTTTTGATGCAAGAAACGTGCAATGGCATTCTCATATACTTAATAATTTTATTAGTATTATTTAACAGTCAATCCGACAATTCAGATCAGTTGGTTGCGCACGAAAGTGTGACGCCAACCCAGTCAGTCCGTCAATTCATATCAGTTGGTTGCGCACGAAAGTGTGACGCCAACCCAGATAGTCCGTCAATTCATATCAGTTGGTTGTGCACGAAAGTGTGACGCCAACCCAGATAGTCCGTCAATTCATATCAGTTGGTTGCGCACGAAAGTGTGACGCCAACCCAGACCACCTTATACGGCAGAGAAGTGTTGATCAAACATCATCTCCCCAAACAATACACCTTATCCCTCCTGTCGATAGGGCTATAACCGCTATCCTAGTTGGCACGACGTCTACACAGTGGAGTTAGCTAAGCT
The DNA here is from genome assembly GCA_016081115.2 of Rehmannia glutinosa. NCBI lineage: Eukaryota > Viridiplantae > Streptophyta > Magnoliopsida > Lamiales > Orobanchaceae > Rehmannia > Rehmannia glutinosa. The sequence continues at coordinate 61,984,656 of CM071937.1, read as the reverse complement.
CAGAGAACGTCATAATCATGATTATACCCAGAATCCTACGACCCAATCGCCTGCCAGACTCTCCTATCCGGCTCGAGGTTGGGAGTTGGGCGATGGAGGTCGGCATGAGACTATAGCCAAGCTACCCATCCCATATGCAACTTATCCATTCCACAAATCCGTCAATTCATATCACTTGGTTGCGCACGAAAGTGTGATGCCAACCCAGTCAGTCAGTCAGTAGGACCGATGCGTTCATAGACTCGCCGCGTCCGATATTCAGTTAGTCAGTCATTGACACGACATAGATTCCGTAGGGGTAATCTAGCCGGTTCTATTCATTAATTCAGTGTATTATACTGGAGTTCTTAATAAGGTTCGGATTATGCGGGCGAGGAAGTCGCCTTATTAACGGGACAATTAGTCGATATGAAAATCCCGAATAAATTCGGATAATAATTTTAAAAATAGAATTTTTAGTTAAAAAAATATTTTAATATTTATATGAATAAACTGAAGTTAGAAAATAAAATAATTTCCTATGACCTTGATAAATTTTATTTAAAAATAAAATATTTTCATTAAAGAGGAAATTTATGTTGGGTTTAAAATTTCATACGTTGTGATCCCGAACTCGGAAAAAGATAAGGCCAGTCTCTAATTTTTCTGAAAATTCTAAGGAATCATATTTTTAGGGTCTTGGGGTCATATTTTCAAAAATTATAGGTCAGTTCCAAAATCTTTCCAAATTAGTATTTTTGACCCAATATTTTTAAAAATGGATATCTCTTAAACCAAAAAAGGTATTAACGAGATTCCAGGTCTAATAATTTCTTTGGGGTAGTATGTATATGGGTTCAAAGCAGTTTCAAAAATTTCTCAGATTTAGTACCGATTTTCTGAAAAATTCTATTTTGGCCCCAAGGGTAATTTTAGCGTTAAGGGTTCGTTTCAAGCCCGTGTTTTGTGAGATTTGGACTAAAGGTCCAGAATACTATTTAAAATAAGTTTGAACTATTCTCGGGGCAGTGGCTGTCCTTATTTTTGAAATTTACAGTTTAGTCCCCTAAAGTTCGAAAAATTATCGTTTTGGTGACTAAATATTTTTATATTTGCATTAGCTTGACCCGGAGGGTCCAACTTACTATTTATCATATTCATATTATTTTGGCAAATTTTTTTTTGGTCCTTTATCTAACACCACTTTGAGATTTCATCCTTTTTCTTTTCGCTTTTGACAAATAGTTTGCCTTTTTCAACAAAAATTGAGATTTGGTCCTCTTACCTACTATATGTCCAGAGTTACTTTGACTGTAAAAAATATGTGACATTTTTATTTTCAAAATTTTTAATTTTCATTTAGAAAACAATATTTAAATATTACATGACATCCTAAAAATTAAGAAAAACCATTTTAAAATCTAAAAATTAAATTTCTAAAATTTGATAATTTATTTAAAAACTAAAAATAGTAAAAAAAATCGAAATTATTTTAAAATTACAAAAAATAAATATGAAAATTTTTAAAAACTATAAACTATTTTAAAAAATTTGAAATTTATTTGAAATATTTTTAACTATTTTAAAACATCAAAAATTGTTCGGGCAAATCAAAAATTGTCCAAAATCAGAAAAAATGGATTAAAAACAAAGACTTTTTGAAATTTTTATAAAAAAATATCTGATTTTTTTATAAAATAAAAAATAGAGTAAAAACTTGGAATTATTTTTAAAAAACTATAAATTATTTTTAAAAAATCTAAAATATTATGCCAAATATGTAAAAAAAATCTGAAAATCAAAGGAAAAAAATCTGGAATTTTTTTAAAAAATTAGACTATTTTTATATATTTGGAGTAATTGTCAGATTTGTTTTAAAAAATAATTCATATTATTTTTTGTAAAATTATTAAAAGTCTTAGTTCTAATCCATTTTCAGATTTGTAAACTAATTTTCTTGTTTTTAGACAATTTTCAACTTTTTTTTATTTTATATTTTAATATTTCAAATAATTGTTAGATTTTTAACAATTTTTTTAGTTTTTTTAAACAAATTTTCAGATTTTTAAACATCTTTTAGTTTAAAAACAACTTTTTCAAAATAATTTTGAGTTTTTCTATTTCAAAGTTAAAATATTTTTCAATATTTCAAATCAATTTCAAATTTTTTCAAACAATATTTAAATTTTTTTATCAAATTTCGTTATTTTTTTTGTAATTTTAAAATAATTTTGATATTGTTTTTACTATTTTTAGTTTTTTAAATAAATTATCAAATTTTAGAAATTTAATTTTTAGATTTTAAAATGTTTTTTCGAATTTTTAGGGTGCCATGTAACATTTAAATATTGTTTTCTAAATGAAAATTAAAAATTTTGAAAATAAAAATGCCACATCAAATTGAACAGTCAAAGTAACTTTCTATAGCAGTAAGAGGACCAAATTTCAATTTTTGTTGAGAAAAAATTACTATTTGTCAAAAGCGAAAAAATAAAAAGGATGAAATCTCAAAGTAGTGTTAGATAAAGGACCAAAACATTTTTTTTTGCCTATTATTTTTACATTAATTTTAGTCCAAATTTTCTAAAATTTCATAATAAATTTTTGTTCCCAAGATAATATATTTTGGTTCTATCACTTTTGGCCCTATATTTTGCAAAATTTGCAAAAATAGCCCAACTCGATTTTGTTCACAATTCATATGTCTAGAATACTTGTATAACATATAAAAAAATATATTTCTCATGTCCTCAGTTATTTTGAACATATATATAAAAGAAGCATATAAAAGCATACAAAAGCTATTTTTAAGCAATAATCACTTTTGTCATAAATCTAACTACACATATATTATTTTTTCAAATTGTCCAGAATAAATAACACTATTGAAAATTTTGATAAAATATCATACATCATATAACACATGAATCATCATGCTTTTTATGCAAAATAATGAGAGATTTGAAAGAGTTTTCACCCATCTCTTGTCTCTTGGTAGCAAGTTGGTCTAGGTAACTTCTCTTTCTTAGAACACTTCCTTAAGGTCCCAAGGTCAAAATGTGAAGAAAAATGGAGAGAAAAAGAAATACGGAAGAGTTTAAAGCCTCATGAAGTTCTTACCTTTCTTGTTTCTTGAAAGCTCCTTAAAAATTACAATCTTCAAGCATATTGCTTCCTTAAAAATCATGTAATCTATCCCTCCATTTTCCATAAGATTTGATTTCATCCTTAAGAGGTTTGAGAGGGATCATAGAGTTGGGTGTTGTGTTGAAAATGGCTAAGTGTTGAAATGAGATGATGTATAGCAAAATAATGAAATCCTCATCCTAGTTAATATTTATTTTACTTAAGAACTCATGGTGTTTTTGGAAGCTAGCAAATTTGGGGCTCATGCTTGCAAAAATGCAAGAGTTGTCTTGGGAGGTGAATGAGGCTTGCATACCTTAAAATGAATAAGACAAAAGGAAAAGGACAAAAAGAAAAAGACAAGGCTTGTAAGTCCTCTCATATAAATCAAATCTTATATCTATCTTACCTATATAATTAGTCATCTAGTTATAAGGTGTCTAGTAATTCCCAAATAGTATATCATCACTTATAATCTAAAGTATTAAATAGAATTAGAACCAATAATTCAAGTCAAATATATTAAGCAAGCAATTAATCAAATTATAAAAATTATTTCGAAATATATAAATGTAATTTTCGAAATTAATAAAATATTTAAATAAATATTATGCTACAAGAAAATAATTAGTTGTTAAGAGAGAAATCCAACTCAAGTTAATATATTTTCTTTGAAAGTTGAAAGAAATCAACAATCATTAAAGAAGTGAAAATAGACGTTATTAATATAAACCATAAAATAAAAATAATTCTAAGTATAAATGATATATCTATTAGCTAAATCGAGTAGTAATTAGTTCAACAAATCAAGAATGAGGCACTTAGCTATTTTAATATAAAGATCGGATTTTTAACAAAATAAATCTCGAATACTATTTTTTCAGAAATGGAAATTTTACTAGATGAACTTTCAAAACATGAGTCATTGTCTTTGTTAAAGTATCAAATTAGTAGTAGATTGTTTTAATAGATCACAAAATGAAATAGTTTGCTTGTAAAGCATAAAATTGTTTTCTAATAAAATAGGTTCAAATACTAGTTTAATTTATGCCAAGAATTTTAAAAATCATAATAATTTTTTGTTAACTCAAGATAATGTATATTTGGAGTAAAATGTTGAGTTTATCGAAAAGGATATTTCAAAATCTCAAAATTAAGACATAGTTTCTTTTAAATAAAATTTATTTGATCGATTGAGCAATAGTAGTTTTATGGAAAACGACTAAATGTAAGTATCGACTTCATAAAAATATGGCGACAAGAATTTTATTTTTCAAATACAAAAGAACGAATTTTAAATAGCACTTTTTACCGAATCAATTTGTAAGAAAAATGATAATAGTTATTAAATTTAAGTAGTAAACATAAATCAATTGCTTTATCATGTAATTAGATAATAATTTAAGTAACGTTAGTATTGATAACATATCGTCTTATGTAAAATAAATAGCGAATATAAGAATATTTAACTGGAATACTAAAATAATCTTTCGGGAAATATATGAGGATCGTGTCATCTATGGTATAAAAATCCAGGGCCTCACAGTGCACTTTCTCATTTACGTAGAACATCGCGACCTCATCTTGATACGTGTGAGAAAACTCCATAGTGAGAAAGTCCTTCAGACCAGACTTCTCGAGCATCTCAGCAATCTTCTTCACCAGGGCTTCATCAGCACCATGTTTCACCATCCCCTTGAAGTCCACTGTTGATCCTGAGTTGATCTTCTCGGATAACTTAACGAAATCATATGATGCTTCTATTTTCAAAGAAAATAACCGGTGAAAAATACGAAAAATCTTGAGTTTAGAAAGTAGGGTTTTCGAACTTTTGCAGTGAGTTTTTCTTGCTTGTTGAAGACGAGAGAGTTTTTGTGAGGAGAGAGAAAATGTGTGTTCGGCTTATATTAGACTTGAAAGGATAGTTTTTGGAATTTGAAAAACTTGATCAAAATCGACGGTCAGGATTTAACCTTCAAAAATGCATTAATTTCCCCGCATTAAATGCAACAACATTTATATCCAATCATATGCTTAACCTTGTAGCTTTTGTACTGACAATCATAATTACGTTGACGTCATCCTTAAAAATATTCCCACTCGCATAAAACGACTGCATTTTTTGTCACTTAGTTCATAAATAACTCCGCTATCATCCATAAGTGACTTAACTCCGCTTCTCTCTTCACATAAGATACTCAAATGTCAGCTAACTCGATATAGCTGATTTCTCGTCTAGGCTGTTTCACTTGGCTGAAATGTGAAACATTCTCATTTTTCTTTCTCTCTTCTTTTGTCTCTGCTGATTGAGTCTTCTGAGTATCCTAACTCAGCTCAATTAACCCTAGCTCATTCTTAAGCTCTTCAAATCTTGATTCACATAAGGGCTTTGTGAATATGTCAGCTAACTGCTTATCAGTTGAGATGTATTCCAAAGTGATGTCTTTCTTTTCAACATGATCTCTTATGAAATGATATCTGACATCAATGTGCTTTGTTCTTGATTGCAACACTGGATTCTGAGTGATTGCAATAACACTAGTGTTATCACACATAATTGGAATCTCTCTTTCTTCTATATCATAGTCTCTCAGCTGCTGTCTCATCCATAAGACTTGGGCACAATAGCTGCCCGCAACTATGTACTCTGCTTCAACTGTGGATTTAGCTATTGAATTTTTTTCTTGTTGAACCAAGAAACTAACCTGTTTCCAAACATTTGACATGTACCTGATGTACTCTTCTTATCAACCTTACATCCAACATAGTCTGAGTCTGAGTATCCTACCAGCTTGAATCCTCCTTCCTTTGGATACCATAAGCCAACTTCTTGGCATCCCTTCAAATACCTTAAGATTCCATTAGCTGCAGACATATGACTTTCTTTTGGTGCAGATTGAAATCTAGCACATACACCTACATCAAAGGTGATGTTTGGCCTACTTGCTGTTAAATAGAGCAAAGATCCAATGAGGGCTCTACATCAAGTTTGATCAAGAGCCTTGCCATCTGCATCCATGTCCATCTTGACTGATGTATTCATATGAATCTTCACTGATGACTTCTCTTCCATACCAAATTTATTCATTAAATATCTTGTATACTTGGTTTGTGTTATGAAGGTTCCATCCTTTAATTGCTTGACTTGAAGTCCTAAGAAGAACGTCAGCTCTCCCATCATGCTCATCTCAAATTTTCCTTGCATGAGGTTTGAGAACTTGTCGCACAGCTCTTTGTTTGTGGATCCAAAGATGATATCATCCACATATATTTGAACAAGCAGTATACTCTCTCCATCTTGAATCCTGAAGAGTGTTCTGTCAATTATAAATTTTGACAATGTATCATACCATGCTCTTGGTGCTTGTTTCAATCCACACAATGCCTTCTTGAGCTTGTAGACTTTATCTCCAATATTTTTCGCTCAAAACCTGGAGGTTGTTCAACATAGACTTCTTACTCTAATAGTCAATTCAGAAATGCACTCTTCACATCCATTTGATATACAGTGAAGTTCTTTTGTGCAGCATAAGCAAGAAACATCCTTATTGCTTCCAATCTGGCAACAAGAGCAAATGTTTCATCAAAATCTATACATTCTTCTTGGCAATACCCTTTGCTACCAGTTTTGCTTTGTTTCTAACAATAGACCCTTCCTCATTCATCTTGTTTCTGAATACCCACTTAGTACCAATAACATTTTGGTGGGTTGGTCTTTGAACTAATTCCCATACTTTGTTTCTTTCAAACTAATTAACTCTTCTTGTATGGCCTGAATCCAATGTGTGTCTTCCAATGCTTGAGACACATCTTTAGTCTCTATTTGGGAAATAAAACAAGTGAACATTACTTCATGCTGTGCTCTAGATCTGGTTCTTATGCCTTCTCTAACATCTCCAATGATTAATTCAGGTGGATGGTCTGTCAGCCATCTCACATCAGGTTGGAGTAAGTTTGCTTGGATTCGATTCTTGCAAAATAAGTTGTCTTGAACAACTTTTTCATCATCATTCAGCTGCAGACCTTCCAACTGTCTTTGAGATTCAACTATCACATCATCATCAGGATTGAGTGCTCTCACTTCTGCTTCAACATAAGGACTCTTCTGCATAGTTGGCTGATTCTGCTTATAAGCTAACTCATCAATGTCTTCTCCATTCACATTTGGCTCATCAAATACCACATGGATAGACTCTTCTGTAACCATACTCCTCTTGTTTAGCACTCTATAGGCTTTACTTTCATCTAAGTATTCCAAAAAGATACCTTCATCAGCTTTAGCATCAAAAGCCTTCAAATTATCCTTGCCATTGTTGTGGATGAAGCACTTGCATCCAAATATCTTGAAATATCCAACATTTGGCTTTCTCCCTGTCCAAATATCATAGGGAGTCTTGGTTAATTGCCTGTTTATCATGCATCTATTTTGAGTATAACATGATGTGTTTATGGCTTCAGCCCAAAATCTCTTAGGCAATCCAACTTCAGTTAACATTGCCCTTGCAACTTCCTTGAGAGTTCTGTTCCTTCTTTCAGCTACTCCATTCTGCTGTGGAGTCCTTGATGCTGATAACTCATGAGCAATACCATTTTCAATGTAATATTGAGTTATAATCCCATTGACAAACTCAGTTCCCCTGTCAGAACTCATTTTGAACTCTTCTCATCAACTGAGGCAACTTCTGCAATGTTTCCTTCTTTTTACACATGAAAATTGTCCATGTATATCTTGAATAATCATCCACCACCACTAAGGTGTATTTGTTTCCACTGATGCTAACTGGCTCAACATGACCAAATAAATCCATATGCAACAGATGCAATATCCTGGTTGAAGAAGGACTTGGCTTATCCTTGAATGATGATTTGATCTGCTTTCCCATATGGCATGCATCACATGTACTTTCTTTCTTGTACACTGAGTCAGGCAATCCTTCCACAAGATGACTCCTTGAAAGATTGTTGATTGTCTTGAAATTCAGGTGACTCAGCTTCTTATGCCACAACCAATTGGATTCGGTTGTACTTCTTGCTAATAGACATGTTCTTGGTGTAGCAAAGAGACTCCACTACATACATGTTCTTTTGTCTTGTTCCGTGCGGCAAAGACAATCTCATTAGATTCAACATCCTTGATTTGGCATATCCCCATGTTGAATCCCACATTATAGCCTTTGTCACAAAGTTGGCTGATGCTTAACAGGTTGAAGTTGAGACCTTCAACATATACAACATCTGTGATCTCTAGTCCATTCTTATTGATGGATCTTGTGCCTTTGATCTCCCCTAGAGCTTCATTTCCTCCAAATATGACTTTTGCACCTTTGATATCCTTGAATCTTGACAGATTTCTTTTATTCCCTGTCATATGTCTGGAACAGCCAATATCCATGTACCAGGTTCCTTGGCACTTAGCTGTTCCTTGAATCTGCAATCAAGGAAATCGGTTTTTAGGTACCCATACTTGTCTGGGTCCTGGGGGGTTAGTGCTATAAGATGCTCCAACCAACCTATAGCCAGATGATCTGACTATAAGAGGTTGCCATCTGTTAGTTCCATGATCATAATGCACATTAGCAAATTGCTTGGGGGTTTTAGGATCATACAACTGTCTCTTTTGTCTGTATGCCTGTGTGTTTATTTTGGCAACTGCTTTCTTGGGGTAGTTGTGGAATTTCTGGGTGTAGTGCTTGGGTGCATATGTGTGTCGGAGATAGCTCTTTTGCCTTGGGAATGACCTTTGTTGAGGTCTTTGCCATTTTGGCTTGTATCCCATAGGTCTTTGCTGATATTTTATATGATTGTTCCAATCAACTTGGTTTGGATAATTTCTACCATTGCCATCATATGTATTTCTTTTACGAAATCTTTGGGGCTTATGGCGGCACTCTGTTGGCTTTTATAGAGTATTAATCGTTGGGAGTCTCGATGGACTTGTCTCAATTTCTTCTCAGCTGTCCTTTCAACATACTCTACTGGTTTTTTTCTTTTTTCCTTGTAACCAAGGCCAATATGATTGTGATTGTGTTTTGGTGTGGATGTTGGTACAACATATGGTGTTTTGGGCTTTTGGATTCCCTCATTGCTTGAGGATCCTTTCTCCAAAATCACTCTAGGAGCTTGACTATCCACAAAAGAATTGAATCCTATGCCTGTCTTATCTCCACACTCTTTTTGACTCATAATAAGTTCATCCAATGATTTGGATGCTTTTGTAAATGAGGCAATCACATTTTTAAGATCTTTTCTATTTTCTCAAAATGCACTAATTATGCTAAGATCTTGGCATTTTCAAATTTCTTGACTTAGTGTTCTCATCAGTTATGTGACTTAGAGTACTCACCTCTTTAGTCAACTGTGAGTTTTGGCTTTGAAGATGGCTATTCTTCTCATTCAAAAGTGTGTGTGAGGTTTTAATGTGCTCAAAATCTTTCATCATTTTGCCTAATGAATCATAAAGATCTGTGGGTGATGAAGTGTGTATATCACAGTCACTATCACTTGAATCAGAATGAGATGAGTTAGAGTGTACCCCATCTTCTTGATCTTGTTCTTTAGCCATGAGGCAGATCAAAACCTATTCCTCAGTATCATTTGAGTAGTCAACTTCACTGCTATCCGAGTCTGCCCTCTTTACACTTGGCTGGCTCAGCAGTCTCAGCAGCCATCATGGCTTTCTTCTTTTCTTATCTTCTTTCTCTGAAGACTCTTCTTTCTTCCTCATTTCTGTATTTGTTGACTGGTGGATAGAAACAATCAACAACAAAGTGTCCTGGTTATCTACAATTCCAACACAGGTTTTCAGCTCTCTGATTAGTTTTCTCGGCTCTCGATGTTCAGCTCTCTTGGGCGGTCTGACCTCCCTTGCTTTGGAAGGTGCTGATGTCTCCTAAAGGTTTCACCCTTGTTTCTTTTATAGTTCTTGTTGAAGAACTTGTTGAATCTTTATACCATGAGGGCAATTTCCTCTTGGTCAATGGTCTCCTTTGGCTAAGCTTTCTTCCCTTCACTGGCCAACAATGCATCTGTCTTGGGCACATCTGTTTCTTCTTGCTCTTTCCTTCTCAGCTCAAATTCGTAGGATTTGAGGTCTGAGAATAGCTCATGATTAGATGTTCTTGAGAGGTCCATTGAGTGTCTTTGGGCCATGACCTTCATTTCCCATTCAGCGTAGGGCTCTTAGTATCTTCATGCACATCTCCTCTGAGTGTAATCTCATTCCCAAGAGCTGAAAGCTCATTTGTTATCTCTGTGAATCTGGCATCCAGCTGATCCAGACTTTCACCTGCAAGCATTTTAAAATTTTCAAACTTTTGTACATCAACAGTTAATTTAGTCTCTTTAATCTGTTCTGATCCTTCACAAATCAGGGTTAGCTTATCCCAGATTTCTTTGGCTGATTTGCATGACTTGACTTTGTTGAACATCGTCTTGTCCAACGACTTGTAGAGAATATCCTTGGCCACATTGTCCAGGTTATATCTCTTTCTCTTTCATTAGTCCATTCAAAGTAGGTTTTTCAACCATGGTCAAGGCTAGGCTCTTCGCAGCAGCCTTCTTTCTTCACCGAGGTGTTTGCTCTTTTGCAACAATGTTGACTTTGAATATTTGTAGTAGCCCATCTTCTATTACAAGCCACATTTCATCGTGTAAGGCTGAGAGGTGAGCCTACATGCGAATCTTCCAGTCATCAAACTCTTCCACAGTAAACATAGGAATACGAGTTAGATTTGCTTCCATGATAATAACTTTGCTTTTAAAAATGAAAGACTCTGAAAACACAAGTGTTAAACCTTTTTTTTTTGAGAAGATTGAGATCTAGTTCAAGAACTGGGCAAGGTATGGCTCAATGAACCAACCGCTCTGATACCACTTGTAGGTCCCAAGGGGTGTGGTATAAGGTTTAGAGGGAGGGGGGGTTGAATAAACATTACCAAATTTTAACTTTTTAGTCCTTTTAAAATATTCAACAGAGTTGACTCAAATAAGCTAAGTCCTTGAGGGACAACTAGGTTGGCTTTCTTCAGCAAAGTTACCCACTTAACAGACTCGACTGAGCTGTTGATAGTATAACTTAGTTGCGTCAGCTAATACTTAACTTTTAGATGATTTGGTTTTTAACAGCGGAAGACTTAACACCCTTTGTTAATTTTAAGCTCGTTTTTAACAATGTTTTAGCACTTGTTATTATCAGTTGGATAGCGAAGTAACTTATCAGCAGATATAAAAGTATAAGCAAGAACGTAAATGCTGAAAGTAAATGACATAAGCAAATTTATAGTGGTTCAAAGATGGGGTAATTCCTCCAATCCACTCTTCTCTAACTCCTGGAGGAATCCACTAGGTAACAGATCAAGTTACAAAGTAGTTCTCAGTCTAGAGACAGCCTTGATCACACAACTGGCTTCTCCCGCGACTCAGCTTCTTCACAAGACAATTTGCCTTTACTACTTGACTACCTTCAAGTCTTTGGAATTGATCACACATCCTTCCAACAAACTTGAAACTCCTGGTTCGACCTTGAACCTTTATATAGCTCCTTCAACTTGGAGAGTAGACCCCTTTTTGTTCTTAAATCTTTTCCTCTTCAACTGGTTGAAGTAATCTTTCCTTCACAGCATGTGTTGGATTGAGTTCCTTCGAGTTTTAGGCTTGAGGAATTCTTTGATAAGCTTTGAGAATATTGCAGGTTATGCTTGCTTGAATACTGCTTGATTCGTTCGTGTTTGGTTCAGGTCACCTTTTGTCAAATGCTTGCTCAGCCTTTTATAGTGCTCATTTGAAAATTTACTCGTTGAAGAGATAAGCTATTTTCAAATGGAACTTATTGTTTGTTGGCTTGTCTTTTCTTGGCCTACAGAGATGAGATGTTGACCCTTCCTCGTATTAAATGATTCTCAGGCTTTTACAGGGTCGACACATGCTCCAGTGTTTCCCATTGGTTTATTCCTTTTGCATTTTTCTGGGCCAAACACTTTAAGACCGGGCATCTTGGACTTATTACTATATCGAGTAATATTCCTGACTTCCTTCCAACAGATCAATGTCAGTTGTCTTGACTTGACTGCTGCCTTTACCCATTTGACTTGAGTCTGCTCCAATCATGTGAGTAACTCAACTATCACTTCAACTGTTAGACTTGGCTCCTTTTACTGACTTGACTGACAATTCTTCATACTTCACACGACTGTTCCTCCACTGGCTCTCCTTCAGTCGAGTCCTTATCTTCCATCTTGGCCATACTCAACTGACATACAACGGAGTCTTCACTCTAGTCTGCAGTTGACTTCTTTCATTCTTCGACATAGCTGACTTCACTCAGCTCTTTCAGTTCTATCTATTACAACATAGAATTACAAGAAAAATGGGGTGCCAACTTCCCAGTCTAAGTTTTACATGGTATCATCAAAATCTTACAAATAAATTTCCTAACATAGGTGCCTGAAACAAATTAGTGTTCTGCAAGCATTTCATTGGTTCCTGTCACTTGCACTCTTTCAGCAAGACAACTTCACGGCTGCAGGTTTATCTCCTTGCCATGGGTAAGTCTTTGACTTTCTTCACAATGGACTTCTTCAGCTTTCTTTAAGTCCTTTAGCTACTTTATCCCATAAGTTAAGTATTTTCCTTCATTTCTTGGATGACTCTTCTGTAAGTCTTCTAAAAGACACAACTGATGTACTTGACTGAAGCTTTTCTTGACCACTCAGTTGTGACTCAGCTGAATCTTCTCTGCATTCTTTAGCAAATCTTCTGTATCTTCAACTTAGCTACTTAATGACTCAACTAGTTTTTTAACTATTACAAAGTTGAAAATACATATAGAAATAGGGGTGCCAACTTTCTAATACTAAGTTTTCTAAGCATCATTAAAATCTATACAACAAATTCTAACAATTTCCCCCTTTTTGATGATGCCAAAACTTTTTACATCAATATGTGCTGAATTTAAAATAATTGAAAGAATGTATCAATTTTATTAATGAACATTCAACACTTACATTATTTGTATGTATTTATAATAAATTGTAAAATACAACACAAAAATTTTAGATAACTAATATCTATCTTCTGGGATGTCTTCTTCTTCTTCTTTCCTCTCCATCTCTTCTTCCTCTCTTCTTCCTCAATCTTTCTCAGTCTTAGCTCATCCTGCTCTTATTTCCAAGCTAGCTCATTGGCTCTGCGTTCTGCTTCTTGGTTATGAGCTTCATTGAGACCCATCCGGTATGGCGCATCTCTTTTCAAGGAATTGATGACCATAATTCCACTAACTCTTTTAGGTGGAGAGCTTCTACCTCTCCCACCAGAGCGAGAATCTCGACCTTTTCCTCTTTCACTGCTTCTTTCTCCAGCATGGCTACCTCCCCTGGGTACATGGATGTTGGGCTGACTCTTAGAAGTCTGCTGACTCTTGGAAGGCTTTTCTTGAGTTGGTTGCTTCATAGTCTGTTCGATATCTCTTAAGCTATTAGCCTAATACAAATCCCACGCATCAGCTAAGTCCATTCCCGCATAATATCCTTCTGGCAGAAGAGTGTCAAACTCTTCATTAGATCTTTCTTCCAATGAACTTGCTGGTGGAGTAGCTTCTTCACTAGGGAGCGTCCCTGCTGGTGGACCGCCATATTGGATGTTTAATTTTCAATCCTCTCCTCTTGACTCTTGTCCAGCTTTGCAATTTCAGCTTTAGACTTCTAAAAAGCTAGAGCAGTTGTTTCTTCAGCTAACAAGTCTTGCTAATAATCAATTTTGTAGGGGATGCTTTGTCAGGTTTCTCTTCCCTTTTTTTGGCATCATCACCTCGAGAAGAAGGCTGGATTGATCGGAGATGGGAGTCCAACTTCTTATGATTTATGGAGTCTGCTGCATTTTGATTGGAGCCGAGACCATGTAGGTGGTTCTTCATAGACATAATTTCTGCCTTCAGCGATGATTCCATGTGCTCCATTTTCTTTTCCATCTTCATTTGCAGTAGTTCCATGCGGAAAGATGACTCATTTCCATTCTTTCAATATTATTCCATTGACAATGCTGGAAGGAAAGTTGGTCAGCTCGTCAGACCAACACTTTGGTACAACTGAAGTAGCCAACTTGTTCCCTGCGTAGAGCCTTTGTCTGTTGTGCCCATTCCTTTATCTTTATCACAACTCCTCGAATATCTCTAGAAATAATGGCGTCATGATTGTCAATCCTGGTGCTTAAGTCAGCAAAACATTTCTTCATTGCCTCTATTTCTTCGCACATGGCTCGGAAGGCTCGTCGAAAGTCTGTTGCTTGCTCACTGGTTGTAGGTCCCAAGGGGTGTGAGTTAAGTTTATAAGAGGGGTTTGAATAGACTTAACCAATTTTTTGATTTTAAACACAAATCAGAGTTTTACAAGAAAACAACTAAGTCTCTTGAGAGATCGCTGGGTCAAACTTCAGTAGTAGAGTTAATAACATAACAGACTCTGAGAGAGCTATTGATAGAGTTACTGAACTGAGTGAAGTTAGCTTTTTATAAATTCAGTTTTCTTGGGTTTTACAACGGAAGTCTTTACACCCTTTTTAAAGTTTAGTTATCAACACTTATTTTTAAACTTTGTTATTATCAGTTGGATAGCACATATTGAGCAAGTAAATAAATTGCAGAAATTAAAATGCAGAATACTAAATGACACAAATATTTATAGTGGTTCGAATATGGGGTAATTCCTCTACTCCTCTATTCTCCTACTCTAGGAGGAATTTCCTAATGGAATGTAACATTGTTACAAAAGTACAAACAATCCGAGTAAGCATTGATCACACAGCTAGCTTCACTCCTAGGATTCAGCTATTCGCAAGGCAGCTGCCTCACTACTTCAACTCTTCAAATCATTTGGACTTGATCATTTAGCCCTCAGTCGGATTTGAACCAGGTTCAAATCAACTCTTCAACTTCCTTCATTTCTTGGAAGAACAAAACCCTTTGTTCTTGAAAACAGGTTTCCTCTTCAACTTTGAAGTATGGCTTCTATATTTCACAGGAATGTGTTGGATAAAGTCACTTCGAGTTTCAGGCCCGAGGATTTAGAATTTTGCTTGAGAGAGAGTATTGCAGATGTTTGCTTTGATTGCTTGTTGTGTGACTTGTTCGCTTTTGTCTCCCGTATCTCGTACCTCTCTCTAAAAATTCCTCAGCCTTTTATAGTGAGAGTTTGAAATTTGTTGGTTGAAGAGAGAGACAAATCAAACATCACTTCTTGTTCGTTGGCTTGTCTTGTTCTTGCAACATTTGATGTTGACCAATCTTTGTTAACTACCTGCAGGCATTTAAATTGCACTAGAGTTCCGCAAGTATTCTATTGGTTCATGCTACTTGAACTCTTTCAGCAAGACAATTTTTAAGGTTGCTGGTCTGTCTCCTACAAAATAGGTAAGTCTTGACTTTTCTTCACAATGGACTTCTTCATTTTTCTCTAAGTCCTTCAACTGCTTTACCCCATAAGTTGAGTATTTTCCTTGATTCTTGGATGACTCTGCTGTAAGCCTTTGGAAAGACACAACTGATGTACTTGACTGAAGTTCTTTATGATCACTCAGCTGCAACTTAGTTGAATCTTTGTTGGGAAAATTTATGTATAGATTTTGATGATACAATGTAAAACTTAGATTAGGAAGTTGGCACCCCATTTCAAATGTAATTCAACTTGTAAAAGATAGGGCTGTTTGAGTTGAGTTGAAGGCAGCCAAGTTGAAGATTACAAGACTCGACTAAAGATTGAAGTGAAGACCAGTACCGTGTGGCGGTGAGTGAAGTGAAGTGAAATATCGGTCAGTGATAGAAAAGTTGTCTCGGTCGGGACGCCAACAAAGTCATTCTAAAATGATTGGAATTGAATGTCAAAAGGGTATGCAATAGACAAGACTCAAAGAAAGCTGAAAGAGACCCGTTGTCAAGATAAGTCAAGGTTTTGCTGGAAATAGGCATGTGTCAGGCTGCCAGCAATAAAGTTGTTTTGCTGAAAGAGTGCATAAAGCAAGGGACCAATGGGAAACACCTAAAATCCTGCAGAGTTTAAGGAAAGGCTACAGAGAATTAAATTCAAGGTACGGTCTCCATCAATGCTACAAGACAAGACAAGCCAACAACCTATGAGTGTGATTTGAAAAATGTGTCTATCTCTTCAATGGACATATTTCAAATGTGCACTATAAAAGGCTGATAAATCAAGTGAGAGAAGGTTATTGAGTTTAACACAAGTATACAATCATTCAAGCAGTAACCTGCAAACATCTCTCAAGCTTTCAAAGAAATCCTCAAGCCTAAACCCGAAGGAAATTGATCCAACACACTCAGTGAAAGAAAGACAACTTCATCAGTTTAAGAGAAAAATTGTTTTCAAGAACAAAAGGGTCTACTCTCCAAGTTGGAATAGGAAGTAGTGAGGTTCCATCAAACAAGAGCTTTGAACCTGTTGGAGGGCTACGTGATCAAGCAAGGGTTTGAAGGAAGCTGAAGTAAAAGGAAAGTTGTCTTGTGAAGAAGCTGAGTCCCAGGAGCAGCAGGCTATGTGATCAAAGCTGACTCGGACTGTTAACTACTTTGTAACCAAGTCAAGTTATACCTAGGGGATTCCTCTAGGAGTTGGAGAAGAGTGGACTAGAGAAATTACCCCATCCTCTAACCACCATAAAAACTGCTTATGTCTATATACTTTTCAGCGCACTTTAATTCTTGCATCATTTTTATATATGCTGATAAGTTAAATTGTTTAAGTCTGCTGATAATAACATTGCCAAAACAAGTGTTGAAAAACGTACTTAAAACTCTAAGGGTGAAAAGTCTTCTGCTGGTAAAACCAAGTCAACTGCATTTCTAAGTGTTAGCTGAAAATAGCTAAGTTATACTATCAACAACTTAGTCGAGTTTGTTGAGTGGGTAACTTTGTTGTGTAAGCCAACTAGCTGTCCCTTAAGGACTTAGCTGACTAGCCAACTAGCTGTCCCTTAAGGACTTAGCTGACTTGAGTTTACTCAGAAACTATTTAAAAGGACTAAAATCAAAAATTTGGTAAAGTTTATTCAACCCCTCCCCCTTCTAAACTTTACACATAACCCCTTGGGACCTACAAGTGGTATCGGAGCGGTCGGTTCATTGAGTCTTCGACACTGGTTACTGAACTAGATCTCATTCTTTTTCAAAGAATCACCACTTGAGTTTTTAAAGCTTTTATTTCAAAAGCAAAGTTATTATCATGGAAGCAAATCTTACTCGCATTCCAATGTTCACTGTTGAAGAATTTGATGATTGAAAATACGTATGCAGGCTCATCTATCAGCCCTGCATGATGAAATGTTGTTCGTGATTGAGGATGGCCACTACAAATCCTAAAGGTTAATATAGCTGCAAGAACGGCTGCTCCCGCTGAAGGAGGAGATGAAGCACCTGCAGAGCCTAGACCTGCCATGGTGGATAAACCACGCTGCGAGTGGACCAATGAGGATCGAAAGAGATATAACTTGGACAATGTTGCCAAGGATATACTTTATAAAACTCTTGATAAGGCCATGTTTAATAAAGTTAAATCTTGTAAAATGGCCAAAGAGATTTGGGAAAAAACTCACCTTAATTTGTGAAGGGTCTGATCAAATTAAGGAAAATAAGTTAACTGAGACACTCCATGGATCTTACCAAAACATCCAACCATGAATTGTTATTTGATCTTAAAGACTATGAGTTTGAGCTGAGAATGAAAGAACAAGAAGAGACAGTTGTACCCAAGACAACTGCACTCATGGCCGGTGAAACAAAAAGTGTTGAATCCAAGGAAGCCATAGACCAAGAAGAAATTGCCCTGATGGTTAAGAGATTCAACAAGTTATTCAATAAGAACTATAAGAGAAACAAGAGTGAATCATCAAGAAGACACTCAACACCTTCCAAAGCAAGGGATGACAGACCACCCAAAAGAGCTAAACATCAAAGAACCAAATATCAAAGGCTGATAATCAGAGAGCTGAAAGAGCTGACTTGCAGAGAGTTGAGAACCTATGTTGGAATTGCAGGCAACTAGGACACTTTGCTATTGACTGTCCTTATCCACCAGTCAACAAGTACATAAATGAAGAATAAAGAAAAGTCTTCAGAGATAGAAGACAAGAAAAGAAGAAATTCATGTTGGTGAGACTCTAAAATGACCAAGTGCAAGAAACCAACAGAGTCAGATAGTAGTGAAACTGACTACTCCAGTGATACAGAGGAAGAGGCTTTGATATGCCTCATGGTCAAAGAACAAGACTCCAAAGATCAAGAAGATGAGGTACATTCTAACTCATCTCATTCTGATTCAAGTCGTAGTGATAGTGACACAAACACTTCATCACCCACAGATCTTTATGATTCAATTGGCAAAATGATGAAAGATTTTGAGCACATAAAAACCTCCCACACACACCTAAATGAGGAAAACAACCAACTTAAATGCCAAAACTCATAGCTGACTAAGGAGCTGAGTACTCTAAGTCACATAGCTGATGAGAATACAAAGCTGAAGGCTGAAATTGCCAAGATCCAAGCAGACTTAGCTTCTACAAAAAAGAGGGAAAAAGATCTTAAAAATGTGATTGCAAATGATTGGAATAATCAAATGAGATATCAGCGAATATTAATGGGATATAAGCCTAAGTGGCAAAGACCTCAAACTTAGCATAGGTCATTCCCAAGGAAAAAAAGCTATAATCAACACATATATACACTCAAGAACAAAGCACAACATACACAAAAGTTCCACTATTACCCTAAGAAAGCAAATGCTCAAACCAAATCCACCCACATTAGGATTACTCGTTAATGGTTGGTCAAATTTGATGGAAGAGACAGTTGTATGAGCCTAAAACCCCCAAGCAATTTGCAAATGTTCATTATGACTATGGAACTGATAGTTTAACCTCTTAGAGTCAGATCATTTGGCTATAGGTTGGTTGGAACACCTTATAACACTAACCCCTTAGGACCCAAGCGAGTATGGGTACCTAAAAACTAATTTCCTTGATTGCAGGTTCAAGAAACTACTGAGTACCAAGGAACCTGGTACATGGATAGTGGTTGTTCCAGACATATGATAGGCAATAAGAAAAATCTGTCAAAGTTCAAGGAAATCAAAGGTGCTAAAGTCATATTTGGAGGAAATGAAGCCCCAGGGTAAATCAAAGGCACTTGATCCATCATAAAGAATAGACTAGAGATCACAGATGTCGCATATGTTGAAGGCCTCAACTTCAATCTGCTGAGCATCAGCCAACTCTGTGACAAATGCTACAATGTTGGATTCAACATGGGTGTGTGCCAAATCAAAGATGTTGAATCAAATGAGATTGTGCTTCAAGGATCAAGGCAGAAAAACATGTATGTAGTGGATTGGTCAACTGATACACCAAGCACATGTCTGCTAGCAAAGAGTACAGATGAATCAAGTTGGTTGTGGCACAAGAAGCTGAGTCACCTGAATTTCAAGATAATCAACAAGCTTGTAGAAGGATTGCCTGACTCAGTGTATAAGAAAGAAAACCTTTGTGATGCATGCCAGATGGGAAAAGAAATTAAGTCTTCTTTCAAGGACAAGCCAAGTCCTCCTTCAACCAGGATATTGCACTTATTGCATATGGATTTATTTGGTCCTGTTGAACCAACTAGTATCAGTGGAAAGAAATACACCTTAGTGGTGGTGGATTATTATTCAAGATACACATGGACAATCGTTATGTGTAAAAATTAGGAAACCTTGCAGAAGCTCCCACAGTTGATGAGAAGAGTTCAAAATGAAAAGAGTCAAATCATTATAAAGATAAGGTCTGATAGAGGAACTGAGTCTGTAAATGGGATTATAATGCAGTATAGCATTGAAAATGGTATTGCTCATTAGTTGTCAGCTGCAAGAACTCCACAGCAGAATGGAGTAGCTGAAAGAATGAACAAAACTCTCAAGAAAGTCATGGGGGACCATGTTAGTGAAGGGGTCCGTGCCTAAGAGATTTTGGGCTGAAGCCATTAATACTACTTACAACACTCAGAATATGTGTATGATTAATAGGAAGCTGTCTAAAACCCCCTATGAAATTTGGACAGGGAGGAAGCCAAATGTTGGATATTTTCATATCTTTGGATGTAAGTGCTGCATTCACAACAATGGCAAGGACAACTTAAAAGCTTTTGATGCTAAAGCTGATGAAGGTATCTTTTTGGTATACTCAACTGAGAGTAAATCTTATAGAGTGCTGAACAAGAGGACTATGGTCACAGAAAAGTCTATCCATTTGGTTTTTGATGAACCTAATGTCAATGGAGAAGACATAGATGAGTTAGCTAACAAGAGGAATCAACAAACTGTTCAGAAGAGTACTTATGTTGAAACAGATATAAGAGCACTAAACCCTGATGAAGATGAGATAGCTGAATCTCACAGACAATTGGAAGGTCTGCAGCTAAATGATAATGAGGAAGTTGCTCAAGACAACTTAGCTGCGAGACAACTGAATCTAGCAGACTTACTCCAACCAGATGTGAGATGGCTGAGAGACCATCCATCTGAGTTAATCATTGGAGATGTTAGAGATGGAGTAAGAACCAGATCCATAACTCAACATGAAACTATGTTCACTTGTTTCATTTCCCAGATACATTAGATTCTAGCTATGCAGGAAGAGCTGAATCAGTTTGAGAGAAACAAGGTTTGGGAATTAGTTCAAAGACCTACCCACCAAAATTTTATTGGTACTAAGTGGGTATTTAGAAACAAGATGAATGAAGAAGGATCTGTTGTAAGAAACAAAGCAAGATTGGTAGCCAAAGGGTATTGCTAAGAGGAAGTGTAACACAAATTTTTATTGTCTGCGAAATAAACAAACAAGAAAAATAGTACAAATTGAATTTATATAAATCAAACTATCAAAAGGGTTACAATCTCTAAAATAAATCCTCTGATTCTTTTCTTCAAGGATATAATATCTATAATTTGAGAATTTGGAGATGAACTTATCAGTTTGATCTTCTCCAAACTTGAACTTGAATTTCAATAAGGTTAATTCGAGGGCTTGACGACGATCTCGAATCAAAAGTAATATATATGATGATATTTGACTTGAATATGAGAACTTCTTGGTGGATTTGACTTTTTGATCTTCCTCCAAGATGGATTTGACGTCTATAACGTTAACTCAAGGGCTTGAAAGCTTATTCCCAAATCAAAAGCCATGATTTGAGTTGACTCCGCGATGAACACCTTGAATTTCGCCTTGAACACCGCAGATCTCCTTGAGTTGGTTCTTCTTGACTTGAGAGAATTTCCTCCACCGTCTTCTTGCTTGGATTTCATCTCTTTGAATTTTGATTTAATTCCTTGAGAATGACCCCTATTTATACTTGTAGGAGAGGGTTCTTGGATAACTCATATGGTGAAGACTTCGATTTGATTGGGCCTTCAAGATTTAATATTATCTCTTTAATCACAAATTGTGATAATCATCAAAAGAAATAACAATAAATCAAGATAAATCTTGATCTATAAGAATTTGACATTTGACAATCTTTAATTGGCCAATAAAATATACATTATAATATCAATAAATTAACTATTTAAATTAAGAATTAAATTTAATTAAATCCCAAATATAAATAGAAATTATAAAATTGATATTTAATATAGAATCCAACATTTGTCACCATTTAATTGGTACAAATTTAATTTGTCTACAAATGCCCCCTCGTGACTTGCTCACGGATGACGTTTCTTGAAGTGAATAAGTCACCATAATTGCTTGAATTTTCCAATTGTAACAGGCCTTGCCGAACCTCCTCCGAACATTGCAAAATTAATTTAAGATTTGGACTTGCGATCCTTAACCGAAAAGTCTGGCCCATAAGCTTATTTGAAATCCATATTTTTATCAAAGTAGATAGCCGACCAAAGCCCAAAATCAAGGCGCGCAAGAAATAGGGCTTGAAGCTTCAACTTCAATCTATTGCAAAGCAATGCAGCGAGCATCAATTTTTTCTCAAATCAAAAATATAAACATGGCCCACATGGCAATATGTATATGACTTGAATATGGACTCCCGGCTCGTGGGGTCTTTCTTGTAATTAATTTCTTTGTTTACTTCAATCTTGGTTCTCGGACTAGAAATGTAATCCTAATAGGATTTTAATTCTTCTTATGAGTGTTTACTTCAAACTAGTCTACCCATGCACTTACTAGTGTCTATAAAAAAAGAGATCCTTCATGTGCTTATTTTTTTCACACTCGGACGAAGGCATCTCGCTCCATAGCTACGCTTATTCCTCATCTCGCGTATTTAAGTCTTCATCGCTTAACCTTTGTTGATGGAATCCTAAATTGCGATAGTGTTTTTCTTTTCATCAATGGTGTTCTTCAACGGTATATTCTCTCTCTTTTTTTTTTTTGTTGCAAGTTCGAACATGTAAGCATCTTGAATTTTATGCCACGTGGTTGCTTAATTGTTTCGATGACGCAAATCATATTCTCTGCCCTTTGAGTTGTTGTCGACTATTTTTCTTTTCATTTTTTGTTTGATAGATTAACCATGGTGTATTTCAAAGATTTGTTTTTCTTCCCCGTACAACATTTGGTTATTCTTGATGACGAGAAAGATGTACCATCTTGGTGGTTGTGATCCACTTGTCGGTCGATAGCAAAGCCATGGCCAAAGTTGACGAATCGACTTCACTTAAGATAATGGTCTCGTGAGATTCCACCAATCAGTGAATGCAAGTAGTGGGATTTGCAAAGCCACGTAGGGAGATGCCAAGTTGTGCATATTGCAAACGACTTTCCACCATCAATAGACTCGCCACGCAGGGAAAAACCATAAAGGCGTGGATTTCGCCAAAGAAGCATCATTCAAAATTAAGCTAAGCGAGAGACGCCATGTGGAAGCAACTCGCCGAAGTCGACCAAATCCATGTAGATCTCGGAGCAACTCGTCAAGTAGGGAGAATCCATGTAGGTCTCGAAAGCAACTCAAGTAGGGGAGCATCCATGTAAGGCTCGGAAGCAATTTGTCGAAGCGTGGAGATGCCTTCAAGAATGTGGAATTCGCAAGTAAGCATCATTCAATACCAAGCCAAGCGGAGAGACGCCATGTAGATCTCACATGCATCTCACCAAGTGGAGAAATACCATCAATGATGTGAATTTTTCAAATAACTCGTTGCCACTGAAAGACTCGCCAAGTGGAGAAATGCCATCAAGGACATGAAATTTGCAAATAACCCATCACCACCGAATGACTCGCCAAGTGGAGAAATGCCATGAAGGATATGGATTTTGCAAATAACTCGCCGCCACCGAAGGAATCGCCAAGCGAGGAGCGCGCCGGGGTGTGGAATTAGCAAGCAACTCGTCGCCAACAATAGACTCGCCAAGCAAGGAGACGTCGTTAATGTTGTGGAATTAGCAAGCAACTCATCGTCGAGGATAGACTTGCCAAGCAAGGAGATGTCATCAAGGGTATGAAGTTAGCAAGCAACTTGTCACCGACAATAAGCTTGTCAAGCGGGAGACACCATCAAGGGTGTTGAGTTCACAAGCAACTCATCAACAATCAAAGACAAGAGCCGATTTCATGGCCACACTATAGCATTATTGAAAGTCAGACCAGTGAGCAAGAGAGGAAATGCCCCCAGCGAAGCGTCATAGGAATGGATTAAAAAGAGTCTCAAATCTTCAGAGCCACGAGGAGCCAATGTGGATGATATTGCGCACCACAACAAATAGGGAACACTGTTGAAGAGGTTCATTTCCTAACTCTCTTTTCGTTTCTGCAATGAACATAATTCATCACAATAGCATGACTGAACTTAGAAAATTCTAAGCTGCCTAGGTACCCTAACAAAGAGATCAAGTCAAAACGTAGTTCATAAAACATATTTTTTTGGAGTGCCATAAACAGTTGATACTCATGTGGGCTAGGAGTAACATGCAGTTTACGCTCGTGCGTCATAGAGCATTCATTTGAATTTGAGATGATAGTTTATACTCGTATCAAGGAGTCTTCATTTAAATTTGAGATATATTGATAGTTTACACTCGTATCAAGGAGTAGACATCTGAACTTGAGATATATTGATAGTTTAAACTCGTATCAAGGAGTCTTGATTTGAATGTGAGATATATTGATAGTTTATACTCGTATCAAGGAGTAATCATTTGAATATGAGACATATTGATAGTTTATACTCATATCAAGGAGTAAACATTTGAGTTTGAGATATGGACCTTTTATACTCATGTCAAGGAGTGTTATTGATAGTTTAGGCTCTTATCAAGGAGCATTTAAACATAATTTAAATTTGTCAAATTTAGATGGTTTATGCTCATCTAGGAGCATTGAGAAGTTGAAGATGGCTCGACTTTATCATCATCATCATCATCATCATTGACATATTTGGACATTCTTGTTGGTCAAAGTACGAACTTATCTCAATGGTATGTGCTCGAGTTGCTAACTCTTCAAAAGTTTTTGGCTTTATTCCTTGAAGTATGTAGCATAGGCTCCAGTGCATTCCTTGGATACACATCTCAATTGCTGAAGCCTCTGACAATTGATCTTTGCAGTTGAGGCTTAAGTCCCTCCAATGATTGATGTAATCAATGACAGACTCTTCCCTCCACAGGCGTGAATTTGATAGTTCAATCATGCTAACAGTTCGTCGGGTGCTATAGAAACGGTTGATAAACTCTTGTTCTAACTGCTCCCAAGTATCAATTGAATTTCCCCCAAGTCGGTGTACCAATCGAATGCACTTCCTTTCAAAGACCGAACAAACTGCTTTACTAGGTGTTTGATAAATGTTCTATCTTGATTTTGATGATTTTGTTTTAAAGTGTTTTTACACCAAAACAATATTTCTAAATGTTGTCCAAATATTATCTAAAATGTTTTTACTATTTTTACGGAGTATTTCGTGAAGTTTATTTTCGATAAAAATTGGACAACACTTCTATCTCGTGTTGGACCGGTCGCCCTATAGGGCAACCCGTACCTGAAGTTGAGTTTTGAAACAGAAATGAGACGAAGTTTTTTACACTGAGGTCAACCGATCGACCTGGATGTCGACCGGTCGACCACATGTCGACCGGTGTCTGAAGGCCTGGGCTGTTCTTTGTATTGTTTTCTTATCGAGCCCAACCGGTCCAACATAGGGTCGACCGGTCGAACCTTATGTGGACCCGTCGCCCTATGTATTTTCTGTGCAAAATTTTCAAACGTCTATTTCTGCGTGACCGGTCGCCCTATCGTTTTGACAGCATAATTCTAGCCGTTGACAGCAGACATAGTTTCCTTAAATTGTGGAATTGATTTCTAATAGCTATATTCTTGATGTTAATTGTATTTTTCTGTGGATTTTCAATCCCCAAGAGGAGCCTATCCATGATCAATCATCTCCTATAAATAGAGGAAGTTTTGTAGCAACTATACAACCAATTGACATACAATACAACAAGATACACTCAAGCAAATACTTGTTTTTTCATTTTCCATATTCTTGTTGTAATAGCCTAAGATCTTACACTTTCATATCTTGAGGTCTAGGCTTCATTTCTTGATTACACTTGCACTCAAAATTGTATTATTCATTATCGAGTTGTAATCTTGAATTTGTGGTCATCATTCAACACAAGATATCCTTGTGAGTGTTCTTGTGGTAATAACACACTTAGGTGATCTAGGTGTTAGGTGTACGAAGATTGTGGTAATCTTCTTGTTAAAGTGTTTGGTGCTCTTTGAGGTGTTGAAGAATTTGGTATTCTTCAAGTCGGAAGATTTTGGTAATCTTCACAAGGTACCGTTGCAAAAATATTGTGGTGATCTTCAAGGGAGATTGTGGTAATCTCCAAAGAAGTGTTGTAAGGTGATGTTGTATTAATTGTGGTAAATAATAAAATCTTTTTTTTTTTTGAAATCTATCCCGGAGATACTGGGGTGGTAGAGGATTAGGCCCTAGGTGGGTTGAACCTCTATAAATCGACGCATGTTGTTTACTTCCCGCACTTCCATTCTTGTCTTGGCTTATTACATTCAAAAAAGAGGGCATAATCGAGAAAATGGGCATAATCTATTCACCCCCCTCTAGATTATCGTAACCACTTGGACTTACAAGTGGTATCAGAGCCAAACTCTTTGGCAAGCTCGTTTTATATCGCGAGTAAAGAGAAACGATCATTGGCTACGAATGAAGTCTACCTTACCGGCGCCTCCACCAACAAGCCACCAT
Source organism: Rehmannia glutinosa (assembly GCA_016081115.2). NCBI lineage: Eukaryota > Viridiplantae > Streptophyta > Magnoliopsida > Lamiales > Orobanchaceae > Rehmannia > Rehmannia glutinosa. Next base: position 61,958,293 of record CM071937.1, on the reverse strand, counting down.
TATTCGACTCCAAAAATTATGCTTTTGGAAAGAAAGAATGGAATGCTATTTACAAAGTTGCGGGTTCGATATTTGGAACACGGTCATTAATGGAGAATCTATTCCGATGAAAGACACACCTCACACCTCTAAAGTCCTCAAGGAACTCAATGATGAAGAGAAGAAAATCATCTTCTTAAACGGTAAAGCTCTTAATATTGTTTATTGTTCACTTATGTGGCGCCCCGGACCCGCTAGGCTCGGGAGCGACACTAAACTTGCTTTTTAGTATCGGGATTATATTATTGTGGAATTTTTCTTGAAATAGATGTTAGGAATTTTATTGTTTAGATTTTGATGAATGCCATGTAAAACTTAGAATAGAAAGTTGGCACCCCAATTCTTGTTGTAAAATGCATTGTAATGAATAGAGTGGCCAAAGGCCGAGTCAAGACAATTCCTACGTCCTAACATGCAAGAAGACAATCAAGACTGGAAGGAAGACTCTGCTGTGAGACAACAGAGTATGGCAAAGAAGAGTAGACGGGAACACTATCTGAAGAAGCGGTGAGATGCAAATGAGTGGAGCATCGATCAAGTCAACTCAAGAAAAGCCAAGTCTCAAGTTGAAGTGAGAGAAGAGTCATCCAATGATTGGAAGCTGACTCTAAGTCACCTGGGAAAGCAAGGAAATGCGGTCAAGTCGAGATAACTATAAAAGAACCGTTGCCTGAGAAATCAAGAGATTTACTTAAACAAGTAATATCTCCATACAACCTTTCTTGGAGTGCTCGATCCCGGAAGCGTGCAAAAGGAATGAACCAATGGGAAGCACGACACCGTGTCGAACTCGAAAAGGTGAAAAAATAATTCATACGAGGAAACGGCAATTCCAAGAACTGCAAGCCAACGACTGCAAAGTGACTTTCAAAAATAAGCCTATCTCTTCAACGGGCAAATTTTTGAAAGTTCACTATAAAAGGCTGAGGAGTTAGTTTGAGAAAAAAAAGCATGAATGACACATACGTGAGATATACAAGCACATTAGAAAAACTGAAACAATCTCAATCCTCAAGCCTACATTCCGAAGTACATCAATCCAACACTTACCTGTGAAGGAAAGAGAGCTTCAACCAGTTGAAGAGGAAACCTTTGAAAACAAGGGGTCTACTTTCCAGGAAGGATTGTAGAAAAGTTCAAAGTTGAACTAAGTCTTAAGCATTTGGAGGGCTTCGTGATCAAATCCAAAGAGCTTGAGCAAGTGAGTCAGAGTAGCAAAGCAGTACGCCCGTGAAGAAGCTGAGTGAGTCGAACGAGAAGCCACCGAGTGATCAAGGCGTCTCAGATCGAGTCCCAAAGGATCAAGTCGGCTGTTGTGATCAAGACTTGTATCGGACTGTTACCACTCAGAACCGATCATTACTTAGTGGATTCCTCCGGGAGTTGGAGAAGAGAGGAGTAGAAGAATTACCCCATCTTCGAACCTCTATAAAAACTTTCTTGTGTCATTTACATTTCAAACATTTAAATTCCCGCACTTTTAATTGCTTATATCTGGCGATAAATTTGCTATCCATTTGATAATTTACAAGTACTAAATCAAGCTCTAATATCTTGCTTAATCAAACTTAAGGGTGTTAAGTCTTCCAATGAAAATAAAACCACGGTGAGTTAAATTGTAGCCAATGAGTTACTCCATCAATGACCAAATCGGTGAGTGCATTTGAAAGATTAACTCTCTTGAGTGACTAATTCGATTGTCCATCAAGGACACAATTTGTGTAGAATTAACTCTGTAGATTTAAAAGGACTAAATCGAAAATTTGGTAAGGTTTATTCAACCCCCCCCTTCTAAACCTTACACTTACACCCCTTGGGGACCTACAAGTGGTATCGGAGCGGTTGGTTCATTGAACCCTCCGCACCGTTCTTGAACTAGATCTCCAAACTTTTCAAAGTCCGCTTTAGTACTTAAACTTTCAAAACTCTTTTTATTAAAAGTCATTATCATGGAAGCAAATCTAACACGCATCCCCATGTTCACTATTGAAGAATTTGATGATTGGAAAATTCGTATGCGAGCTCATCTATCGGATTACATGATGAGATGTGGATAGTGATAGAAGATGGGCCTCTACAAATATTAAAGGTGAACACAAATTGTCATGCGAAGAGTTGCACTTGGAAGGAAGGAAGAAGATGTTGCTCCCGGACAGTCATGGTTGAAAAACCAAGAACTCGAGTGGACAAATGATGACAGAAAAAGATACAACCTGGATAATGTAGCCAAGGACATTCTCTACAAAACCTTGGACAAAGCCATGTTCAACAAAGTCAAATCATGCAAAACGGCTAAAGAAATCAGGACAAGCCGACATTAATTTGTGAAGGCTCGAGCTAATCAAAGAAAACAAATTATCGAGTAGGTGTACGAAGTTTGAAAATTTCAAAATGATTTCGGGAGAGAATCTGGATCAACTGGGCCTTCGGTTTACGAAATCACAAATGAGCCGTCTACACTTGGAAAGGAATATACACGAGAAGAAATGTGTATGAAGATCCTAAAAGTCTTCCAAATGAATGGGAAATGAAGGTCATGGCACGAGACATTCCATGGACCTATCAAAGACATCCAACCATGAACTATTCTCGGACCTCAAAGCCTATGAGTTTGAGTGAGAAGAAAAGACCGGAAGAGACAGGCAATTTGTACCCAAAACATCTGCTCTAATTGTCAAAGATGGGAAGAGAGCGAGGTCAAAGAGGCAATTGACCCGGAAGAAATAGCCCTAATGGTTAAAAGATTTAACAAGTTCTTTAACAAGAACTACAAGAGAGGAAAGGGTGAATCTTCCAGAGGACACTCGGCTACCACCAAATCAAGGGATGATAGGCCAACCAAGAGAATGATCATCAACAAGTTGAGTATCAAAGGGCCGACAACTCAAGAGTAGAGAGAGCCGATCAAAAGGCTGAATATCTATGTTGGAATTGTAGACAACCAGGTCACTATGCCATTAACTCGCTCATATCCGGTAGTCAACAAGTACAGGAATGAAGAAAGAAAGAAAGGTCTTTGAGAGAAAGAAGACAAGAAAAGAAAAAGGCAATGATGGTCGAGAGAGATCGCTGAGACAAAAGTCAAGAGAGACAATGATTCGAGAGCAATGAAGGCGACTACTCGAGTGACTCGAAAGAAGAAGCCTTGATCGCTTAATGGCCAAAGAACAAGATCAAGAAGATGAGGTACAATCTAATTCAACAAGCTCGGACACTAGTGATAGTGATCGTGACACACACACTTCATCACCTACTTGATATTTATGATTCATTAGGCAAAATGATGAAAGATTTTGAGCACATTAAATCCTCACACACACTATTGAATGAGGAAAACAGCTACTTAAAAGTCAAAACTCAAAGTGACTAAGGAGCCGAGTACTCTAAGTCAAATAGTCATTGAAAATGAAAATTTAAAAGTGAAAATGCTAAATTAGTAGCGAAAATTGCTGCTATAGAAAAGAGGAGAATGACCTCAAAAATGTTATTGCCTCATTCACTAAGGCATCTAAATCATTGGATGATCTTATTATGAGTCAAAGAGAATGTGGAGACAAGACAGGCTTAGGATTTAATTCCTTTGTGCCATGTCAAACCTCAAGAGTAATTTTGGAAAAAGGATCTTCAAGTCATGAAGAGTCCGAAAAACCCAAAACTCTAAATGTTGCACACACATTCACTCCAAAGCCCAATACTAAGCAAACCGGCCTTGGTTACAAAGGAAAAGGAAAACGAATTATCCGATTGAGTATCTTTGAAAGGGCAGGTGAGAAGAGATTCACCAGTCCTCAAAAACTCCTAACAGAAAATACTCTATAAAGAAGAAACAGAGCTACCAAAATTCCGGAAAATCCGTAAAAGAAATACATATGATGGGAATGGTAGAAAATATCCAAGCCAAGTGCTTGGAACAATGTGAACTATCGGCATAGACTTATGGAATATAAGCCCGGATGGCAAAGGCCTAGAACTCAAAGAAAGGCCATTCCAAAAGTATAAGAGCTTCCATCAAAGACACACATGCACCTAAGCACTACACTCAAAAGCACCACAATTACCCAAGGAAGGCAATTGCTAAAACACATATGCAGCATACTGACAAAAGAGACAATTTGTATGAACCTAGAATCCCCAAGCAATTTGCCAGGATTAATTATGATTATGGCAATCGATAGATGGCAACCCCTTAGAGTCAAATCATTTGGCTATAGGTTGGTTGGATCATCTTACAATTCTAACCCCTCAGGACCCGGATACAAGTATGGGTACCTAAAACTTAATTTCCTTGATTGCGGTTCAAGAACAATTGAGTGCCAAGGAACCTGGTACATGGATAGTGGTCATTCCCGACATATGACAGAAATAAGAGAAATCTGTCAAAATTCAAGGAAGTCAAAGGAGCCAAAGTCATATTTGGAGGAAATGAAGCTCCTGGTGAAATAAGAGGCATTGGATCCATCAAGAGGAACGGATTAGAAATCACGATGTTGCATATGTTGAAGGACTCAACTTCAACCTCATCGAGTATCGATCGGCTACGTGACAAGGGCTACAATGTTGGATTCAACATGGGTGTATGCCAAATCAAGGATATTGAATCAAATGAAGTTGTCTTTGCAAGGAAATAGACAGAAGAATATGTATGTAGTGGATTGGTCAATCGCAACACCCAAAGACTGTCTACTAGCAAAGAGCACACAAATTTGAATCAAGTTGGTTGGGCACAAAAAGCCGAGTCACCCAATTTCAAAACAATTAACAAGCTAGCAAGAAGTCATCTTGTAGAAGGACTTCCGGACTCGATATACAAGAAGGAGAGTATATGTGATGCATGTCGGAAGGAAAACAAATCAAGTCGTCATTCAAAGAAAAGACATGCCCATCCTCAACAAGAATATTGCATCTACTTCATATGGATCTATTTGGCCCAAAGGAACCAAAAAAGATAAGTGGAAAGAAATACACCTTGGTGGTAGTAGATGACTACTCAAGATATACATGGACAATATTCATGTGCAAGAAGAAAGAAACCCTACAAAAACTACCACAAATTGATGAAGAGAATTCAAAATGAGAAGAGTCAAACCATTATCAAAATAAGATCGGATAGAGGAATCGAGTTTGTCAATGGAATAATAACTCGATATTGTATTGAGAATGGTATTGGTCATGAACTATCGCGACAAGGACTCCACAATGAGAATGGAGTTGCGAGAAAGAAGGAAAGAACCCTCAAAGAAGCGGCAAGGACCATGTTAGGTGAAAGCGGGGGTTACCAAAAAGATTTTGGGTCAAGCAATTAACACACTTGCTACACCCAAAACAGATGTATGATAAATAGACAAAATGACAAAGACTCCCTATGAGATCCGGGTGGAAGAAAACCAAATGTTGCATATTTCGAATATTTGGATGTAAATGCTTCATCCACAACAATGGCAAAGACAACCTAAAGGCTTTTGATGCTAAGGTGATGAAGGTATCTTCTTAGGATACTCACCAAAGCAAAGCCTCTGAGAATACTCAATAAAAGAACTATGGTTACGAGAGGAATCCATTCATGTAGTATTCGATGAGCCAAATGTAAATGGAGAAGACATTGAAGAGTCACCGATAAGTTGAAACATCCAATCATACGAGAAGAGTCCCTACGCCTGAAGTGGAAGGCCGGGATTATCAACTCGAGAAGAAGATGAGATAGTTGAATCTCAAAAGCGGTGGAAAATTTGCGCTAAGTGACCACGAAAGAGCTGACCCGAACACAACCGCAAGTCGATCAATCCAGCTAACTTACTCCAACTTTGATGTAAGATGGCTAAGAGACCATCCACGAACTTGTCATTGGAGATATGAGAGAAGGTGTCAAAACAAGATCGAACTCAACAAGCTATGTTCACATGCTTCATTTCGCAAATAGAGCCAAAAGATGTGTCACAAGCATTGGATGACACACATTAGATTCAAGCTATGCAAGAAGAGTGAATCGGTTTGAGAGAAATAAAGTATGGGAACTAGTGCAAAGACCCATACATCAAAATGTTATTGGAACCAAATGGGTATTCGAAATAAGATGAACGAGGAAGGCTCTGTGGTAAGAAATAAAGCAAGACTATTAGCCAAAGGATATTGCCAAGAAGAAGGGATAGATTTTGATGAAACATTTGCCCTCGTAGCAAGATTGGAAGCTATAAGGATGTTTCTTGCCTATGCGACTCACAAGAATTTCATTGTATATCGAGATGGATGTAAAAGTGCATTCCTAAACGGTTTATTGGAAGAAGAAGTATATGTTGAACAACCTCCGAGGATTTGAGCGAAAGACTCTTGGAGACAAGGTATACAAACTCAAGAAAGCCTTGTATGGATTGAAACAGCACCCGAGCATGGTATGATACCCTGTCACAATTCCTAACGAAAATGGATTCACAAAAGGAAAAGTAGATAGAACACTTTTCGAGAATTCAAGACAAGAAGAGTATCTTTGCTTGTTCAAATATATGTGGATGACATCATTTTTGGATCCACTAACAAAGAGTCTGTGTGAAAAATTCTCAAACCTCATGCAAAGCAAATTTGAAATGAGCATGATGGGAGAGAGCGACATTTTCCTTGGACTTCAAGTGAAACAATGAAGGATGGAACCTTCATAAGTCAAACAAAATATACCAGAGATTTAATGAAGAAATTTGGTATGGAAGAAAAGTCTTCGAAAAATACCAATGAACACATCGATCAAAATGGACATGGATGCGGATGGCAAGCACATCAGATCAAACAAGATCTGAGCACTTATTGGATCATTGCTCTATCTCACAAAGAAGCGGGCGGACATCACCTTTCTTTGTAGGTGTATGTGCAAGATTTCAATCTGCTCCAAAAGAGAGCCATATGACAAAAAACTAAGAGAATATTGAGATACTTGAAAGGAAGCCAAGAAGTAGGCCTATGGTATCCAAAGGAAGGTGGATTCAAGCTAATTGGCTATTCGACTACGACTACGCCGGATGCGAGTGGGCGAGGAAGAGCACTTCGAGCTGCACCACAAATGCTAGGAAACAGACTAATTTCCTGGTTTAGCAAGAAGCAAAACTCAATAGCCACCTCTACAAATTGAGGCGAGAATACATAGTTGGGCAAAAAGTTGTGCCCAAGTCCTATGGATGAGACAACAAAATGAGAGACTATGAAGTTGAAGAAAAAGAAATTCCAATCATGTGTGATAACACAAGTGCCATTGCAATCACTCAAAATCTGTGTTGCACTCAAGAACAAAACATATAGATGTCGGATATCATTTCATAAGAGATCATGTTGAAAAGAAGGACATTATCTTGGAATACATCTCAACCGATAAACAACTAGTGACATCTTCACAAAACCATTATGTGAGTCAAGATTTGAAGAACTCAAGCATGAGTTGGGGTTGATTGAGTGGGTGACACTCGAGACAAATCAAAGAAGAGTATTAGAACAGAAAAGAAGTGAAAAAGAGTGAAAACAAAAATCAACTTAGTAAATCACCAGATCGGAAAGACAAATGACTACATCGAGTCACCGATAGTTGAGTCACCAAGAGAATCTGCGAGGAGTAGAGTTAAATCAACTAAGAGATAAGTCTGAATAACTTATGAGCAAAGTGACAAAAACGCAAATCGTTTTAACTTAGCGGGAATGTTTTAAGGAACACGTCGGATAATGATGATGTGTACGGACATAAAGCGCACACTAAGCTTATGATTGGATATAAATGCTGCCGCATTAAATACGAGACGTGAAATGCTCAATAGGCATGCGAAATCCAAGCCGTTGATTTCGATCACAATTCAAAAACCGTCTGCACGTCCTTTCATAAACCATTTTAAACCATTTTCGTCCGTTTCTCTCTCACACTTCTAAAAACTGTTCATCTTTTTCTCTCAAAAGCAAAGGCAAACTACTCTCAAACCGTATCAACATTCAAATCAATTTCTCGAGACTTTTCTTGATATAATTAGAAATGGCACCAACTTACGACTTTACTAAGTTAGGAAAGCAAATCCACACCGGTTCGACGGTGGATTTAAACGGAATGGTGAAGCGGTCCGACGACACCCTGGTGAAGAAAGAAAGTTCTTTGAAAAGTTGGAAACGTCTGGACTAAAACCGTTTCTAACGCTGGAATATCCTATGACCTATGTGGAGGAGGTCGCACAATTCTACGTGAATGCCGAGATTCACGACGAAGGAATCAAGTCATCTGTTCACACGGAAGCGGTGACTATTCTTTGCCAAGGATTTGGTGAATCTTGCTCATTACCCGGAAGGAGCAACCGAGATTAAGGAAGGCGATGTAAACTTGGGCGACGCATGGAAAGAAATAGCCAAGTCCGATCTTGGCGATAAAATTATATACACAACAAACAAGAGAAGCTGGCTGAAGGAGGATTATCACAAATTGTTGGACATAGTTGCCAAATGTATCGACATCAAATTTGGCGGCTTTGACCAACTATCAAAGGCAAAGCGATTGTGATGGCTGCAATCATCGAAGAAAAGAAGATAAATTGGGCTGAGTTTATCTACAAAGACTCGCGAGCGTGGGAACAAGTCCTTCAAAGAAGATGGCACATTTGGAGGGTCCCTAGGATATGGCCTAGTGATTGGCCGGCTCTTTGGAGGTGAAAGGAGTACCTCTTAGACATGGGAAGGCTTTCCATGTCAACAAGAGGATGTTGAGCTAACCTCTCTCGGTGCTCGAAGCGAGCTTATGCCAAGAGAGCTAACACCGATGAGGGGAATCACCGACCCCGAAGATCTGTACCGCTTCCTCGGCCAAAAAGAAAAAGCGCCCCTGCGGTACCCAAGAAGATCACGCCCCTGCGCAAAGAAAGAAAACCAAACATGCTCCCGCCCCTACAAAGAAGTCACACCGCCCCAAGAACCGTGTCACTGCCCCTGCGGCAGAGGTCGAGAAGGACTCACAAATACCTTCTCCGATCGTCAAAAGGAGGAGAACCGACAAGCCTGCGGCGGCTCCTCGAAACAAACACCAAGACCACCCCCGCCCCCAAGACTCGAGAGGACACCGCCTCGAACCCGAAATTCCCAGTACAAACCAGGAGAGGCGAAGAAGACTCGTCAAGCGATCCGAGCAGGAGAAACCAAATGAGTCGATTACTCGGCTAGCACAAAATACGGAGACTACCGGAGAAGTAGAGTCTCGGATGTAGTTGATGAAACAGACCAAGTCTGTGAAGGCGATCGCGAGAGAGCAACCAAGACACACTGTAGCTCACACAAACAAACACAAGAAGAACCAGCCCAAGCGAGATAGTGATGTAATGATCCTATCTCCACCTTACCCGCACATCCAAAATCGTCTGCGTGAGTGGAGAAAATGGAAGTTGAGCAAGTCGAGGGAACAGTTCCAACGGCCCGAGTTCATAGAAGAAGAAGAAGGCGCTAAATTTCCTTGGACTAACTATCGTGCTCCCGGCAAGACTTGATGAGGACAAGCTGCTTAGACATCCTGCAGATCTACAAGGACAGGGGAGAGAGCAAAGCAAGTCAAGAAGCCGAAGCGTGAGAAGGCAAGCATCCGCCCTATCTCGGCACCCGAACACTTCCATCCTCTTCTTGATGTCTTCTCGGACGGTGATGAGGATCGAAAATGCTTTTTGCCCCGTAAGAGTTACAAATGCAAAAAGCCTTTGCATGAATCAAGAATTCTTCACGAGCAAAGACTAATGGAGGGACTAGGAGAGTCCTCGAACCGCACGTTGAAATCGATCCTATGGGAGTGGTTCAAAAATAGCCACGATGTTCTTTGCTACCACTTCCCTGACTCACTCGGAAGAAGGCAATAAGGAAATGGCGATGAAATCGGGCTAGTGGGGACTCGGTCGAGCCAACCCCTATTGAAGGTGTGCTACCACCGCCCAACGATCAACCATCGATTCTGCAACAGGAGTCCGAGACGAGTGACCCCACTCCAAGTCACTCGGTGGTGCGCCGACCGAGGGGAAACTCCTCCACCTGCAGCAAGGTCGGAGGATCTTTGAGATGACTCCACAAAGAAGCAAGGAGGCGAAGAAGAGAAATTACAATCACAAGAAGAACAATGTTAAGTTGCCATCAACGAAGCTCGAGGCGATTGAGATCTGTCTCGGTGAGGTGCCAACCGCTCCGGCGAAGGCTAATGACGCTGCGATGCGGTCGAGGCACGAGAAGGAACAGCCACAGGAGTTAACACTGGGCGATGAAAGTGCAATCCATGGGGTTGAGACTCAATGGATGCCATCGTAGAAGACCCTAAGACAGTGACATCATCGTCGAAAGGGAGGACCAGGCCTCGCAGCAGAGAGACCGCCGGAGGAAATGAAGGCCAACGGGAGGTTGAGACTTCCCAGGGTAAAGAGGTCAAGTAGAGAACATCTCTCCCGCAATCATCGACCCATCCGAGAAAGAGATCAGCGCACTTCATGATTCCCGGGACAACCCGATGTCACTTTTCCGGGATCGAAGACGAAGAAGAAGTGAGTCAACCCCATGACAAATCCAAAAGACTTCACCGGGTGTTCCAAGCACGAGTAAGTCGGATCCCAAGACTACTCGTCAAACTTTTAACTTTGATGATGAGCCACCACTAGAAATCTCATCATCGTCCGATGACGCTTGGCGATAAGGCCGAGGACAAGTCAATCGAAAAGGAAAAATCACCGAGACCAACGGTTTAAGACAGTGACAGGCTCGGCAAGCCGAGTCTATTTCACAACCAAACCAGTGAACCACCATCTGCTCTCGGGCTCCTCAAGCCACTGGATCGATTCCCAAAAGAACTCCACGTGCACCGCTCATCATTGAACAGATCCCGATCCGGCGGTGATGAATCTTTTGTAGAATCTTTCCCTTTCTCACCGGAGATACCAGAACTCCACGAAGAGTCGAAAAAATGAGCAAGCACGATATCACGGACCACCTCCTGTTTTTCACTCGGGCACCATTGTTCCACCGATTTTGATTTCGATCTTTGTATGGCCATCACCGCAATGAAGAAGAATCAATGAAGTTCGAGAAGTGTTCAAGGCACTCTTTCTTTGAAGTTGAAAAGATGGAGAGGCATCGAACCTCTTTGGACATGCGCTGGACAACAGAGATGCCACCCTTACAGGTGACTTAAGAGGCATAACAGTTCGAATAAGGAATGGTGGCAACAAAGAAGAATCAATGCGTGTGGAACAGTGAGATACTTGAACCTTGTTTAACAAGTCTTTGTGTGAGAGCGAGAATGTTGATGCGAAAACGGGGCTGAGGAACACATTGAGCATATGCATGAAGCTCACACTGCCGAGATCAAGGCTGCTGCATGAGCGAGAATGCAAATGATATACACGGCGTTTGGAAGAACACATGACAAGAAAATTCAGCCTTCTCATGGCCGAGATGAAGCGATTTCAGAGAATCCAACGCTACTAGATCTGAATTTCGTCTTTGCATACAACGCAGCGTGACTTGAAGCAAAATTCAACCATCGAAGACTCGACTTCATGCTTGCCAAAGATGTTCCACCCTGGTTCCTCTATCCTTTGATGATGCCAAAAAGGGGAAGAGGAATACCTTAAAGCGACAAAATCTGAAGTTTGAAAAAAGGAGCAAAATGAGAAGGGAAAATCACCGAGAAAATTTGAAATCAAGAAAGGAAAATCTGCTGAGGGGAAGGATCAAAAGATATGACCTTGATGATTGCACAAACCCCCAACAGGTCCTCACACAATGACATTATAAGCGAAAACTCCCCGTGACTCTGCCACTCCAAGACTCTGCTTTGTATCTATGGCCGAGAAGAGAAAAGAAATTGAAGCGGGGATGAAGGAAGTGGAAGGAAGAATGGATGCCAGGGTGATGAACAACTTGAAAGAACATGGAGGCATTCCAGTTGACAGAGACACGTATGCCATTTCGGATGTCGGGACAGAGCCAAGATCGATTAACGAATTCAAAACGCTCGAATCAAGGATATTTTGCAAATATGTCCATGGCTCAAGCACAGGACTTATCTTGGGAAAAGGGTCTCACATTGTGTGAAGAAGGCGACGAGACAATGAGACTTCCTGCGATCCTCTGCTGGTCACTCTGCTAGTCAATCACCGGGAAGAAAGACCCCGATCTGATATACGCCCGCAGAGGCGAGAGGAAGAAGCGGCGGTGGAGGAAGAAGCTTGGACCTGGCCTCCGCCAAGAATATCGAATACGTAGATCCCGGGAAAGAAAGGAGGGATCTCTTTGGGTGGGCTTGACCAAGTGGCAAATTTGCGAGTGGCTAAAACTAACGCCGAGTATGCAAAGAGAATAGAAGAAAAAAACAAAAGACAAACTCGGCTATGGCGGGAGAGACAGAAAGACTAAGGAAAGATGAAGGCGCCAGGAAGGCATATGAGAAGAAAAAGAAGGCGGTGACGACGAGAAAAAGAGAAGAAGAGAAGAAGATCTTGATCAAGATGAAAGAAGGAGAGACAAAAGGAGATGAAGTGTTGTTTGTCAACCCTTCATGTATTTTATTATGTAAATACATACAATGTAAGTCTTCTCTTAATAGAGTTATAAATTTTTTTGTGAAGACAGTTATATACTCGATACACCTTGTAAACAACTGTGTTAAGTACAAGAATGATATGATCAATAAAAGATTGATTCTCAAGCATACATTCTATGTCAATACACTATCTCGTATGTATCTTTGTTATTTACATATTTGTATGATCTAAGTTTTGGCATCATCAAAAAGGGGGAAATTGTTAGGAATTTTATTGTTTAGATTTTGATGAATGCCATGTAAAACTTAGAATAGAAAGTTGGCACCCCAATTCTTGTTGTAAAATGCATTGTAATGAATAGAGTGGCCAAGGCGAGTCAAGACAAACTACGTCCTAACATGCAAGAAGACAATCAAGATCGGAAGGAAGACTCTGCTGTGAGACAAATTTGAGTATGGCAAAAGAAGAGTAGACGGAACAAGATCTTGAAGAAGCGGTGAGATGCAAATGTGAGTGGAGCATCGATCAAGTCAACTCAAGAAAAGCCAAGTCTCAAGTTGAAGTGACAGAAGAGTCATCCAATGATTGGAAGGCGACTCTAAGTCACCTGGGAAAGCAAGGAAATGCGATCAAGTTGAGATAACTATAAAAGAACCGTTGCAGAATCAAGAGATTTACTTAAACAAGTAATATCTCCATACAACCTTTCTTGGAGTGCTCGATCCCGGAAGCGTGCAAAAGGAATGAACCAATGGGAAGCACGACACCGTGTCGAACTCGAAAAGGTGAAAAGAATAATTCATACGAGGAAACGGCAATTCCAAGAATCGCAAGCCAACGACTACAAAGTGACTTTCAAAAATAAGCCTATCTCTTCAACGGGCAAATTTTTGAAAGTTCACTATAAAAGGCGAGGAGTTAGTTTGAGAAAAGAAAGCATGAATGACACATACGTGAGATATACAAGCACATTAGAAAAATCAAACAATCTCAATCCTCAAGCCTACATTCAAGTACATCAATCCAACACTTACCTGTGAAGGAAAGAGAGCTTCAACCAGTTGAAGAGGAAACCTTTGAAAACAAGGGGTCTACTTTCCAGAAGGATTGTAGAAAAGTTCAAAGTTGAACTAAGTCTTAAGCATTTGGAGGGCTTCGTGATCAAATCCAAAGAGCTTGAGCAAGTGAGTCGTAGTAGCAAAGCAAATGCCTGTGAAGAAGCCGAGTCGAACGAGAAGCCACCGAGTGATCAAGGCGTCTCAGATCGAGTCCCAAAGGATCAAGTCGGGCGTTGTGATCAAGACTTGTATCCGGACTGCTACCACTCAGTAAACCGATCATTACTTAGTGGATTCCTCCAGAGTTGGAGAAGAGAGAGTAGAAGAATTACCCCATCTTCGAACCTCTATAAAAACTTTCTTGTGTCATTTACATTTCAAAGCATTTAAATTCCCCGCACTTTTAATTGCTTATATCTCTGTGATAAATTTGCTATCCATTTGATAATTTACAAGTACTAAATCAAGCTCTAATATCTTCTTAATCAAACTTAAGGGTGTTAAGTCTTCCATGAAAATAAAACCACAAATTGAGTTAAATTGTAGCCAACAATGAGTTACTCCATCAACACTCCGAAAATCATTTGAAAGATTAACTCTCTTGAGTGACTAATTGACCGTCCATCAAGGACACATTTGTGTAGAATTAACTCGTAGATTTAAAAGGACTAAATCGAAAATTTGGTAAGGTTTATTCAACCCCCCCCTTCTAAACCTTACACTTACACCCCTTGGGACCTACAATAGATAAACTAATAAAATATTTAAAACTAGGTAAGATTGTTTTTCCAATAACGTGATATTTATATATATCATTACAAAAAAAAACAGCCAAGCAAAAGATTTGTACAAAAGAACTTATGTTTATTACAAACCCATATTTTAACAAAATATTAACAAAAGGTGGAGGAGACCCGTTCATCACATCATCGGCCACCGCCTATTCCTCACTGTAATAGAAATATAACACATATGGCGTGAGTATAAAAACTCGATGGGAACACCGTAGCGATTATAACCAATTGTCACACGCATACTGATTTATAAGAACCATTCATTCATTATTGACCGCACCCCACTCGTGAGACGGTCCATTAGCTAGCATTAATCCCGAAGGATTCATTTCATTTGGATTACCCGAAAGTGAATCCCATTCATTCATTCTTTGACTTCCCGAAGGAGAGTCCATTCATTTGTTCAAATAAACGACACATGGAACAACAATGATTATAACAGTACGACACACTTACGGATCAAGAGTTACCCCACCTTTATACGACTTAGATAAAATACGAGTGATCGATGAAGTGGTTCATCACGTACATTGTTAATGGGAGTTTGTTGTTGCGAAAAATCCTATAAAGTGTTCAAAAGTCTCTAGCAAAGTTGGCTCCCGATTCTCCAAAGATCGGTTGTAGCATGTTCTTGATTCGTGGGTTCCCGGATGGATCATTCTTCCATGTAATAATCTTCTTGGCATGATTCTCCTAAATACGCAAATTTTCGATGAGTTATATGAATAGCGGAATAGAAATAAATGATATTTAAAGAAGTAGAAATAGAATCAAACCATAACTACACATCATATTTTTTAATATTGCAACCAGGGCTTTACGACCATCTTTATATACAATACATACACCAAAAATGAGACTACATGCTCAACCTTGGTATAAAACATGAGCCGCCGACGACCTACCATATATCCCTATGTCAAATGCAAAACAAGATAGACTCGATCTACCAAACTCGTATATATATACATCAAGTACACTACTGTTTTTTTTATATCTTTTGGGTGTGTGTGCCTCTATTATATACCCTCTCCTGGATAGGTAGCACTCCCTTGGCTTTCTTCCTCAAGATAAAAACTAGCTGGTGGTTGTCCTCCTACACGACCCTCTAGTCCGGGCCCTGATTCCTGTGATGGAGTGACATCATCATACCACTGTTGAGGCTCCACATTCTAAGGTTCTATTCCGACTTCCTCAAATTGACAAAGGGCATCTTCTCGTGTGATAGTAGGCCTCTCGAAGGCAAGCTGAGCCTCTTCTTTGCAAACGAAAAGCTTTTCGTTTAAGCTTTTCAGCCTTGTGCTCCGATCGACGACCCCGCTGTTCATGTTTATTATGTTGTCGCCATATATGCAGAACTCCTTCATAGAAACGGTTGTAGTTAATTTCTGGCCCACCACAAGAATCCATTTCAACCATATCATCAAAAATCGTTTGGAGTATACCCTTGTGGGGGTTCCGCGTTGCTTCTAATAATCGTGACCGATGCCGATAGATACGTGATGGTATAACCCGCACGCATTGTCGCGGCTAAGGCGTGTCATCATAGTAATATGACTTGCAAGATCTTGGCCAGGGGACTGCATATGTGTCGTATATCTACAGTTTGTCCAATAAGCTCTACTCGTGTTTCCAACATGTTTCCTAGCGGTGTGTATCATAGTCATCCTAAAACATTTATAAGGAAATACATTATCTATAAGTAAACTTCAATATTTCAACCATATCTTATAACAAAGGTTCTAAAATCATCGTGCAAATATGTTTATGATGGTGAAATTCTAAAGTATCACTAAATTATTCTATATTCTCATGATTGTTCCTTTGTCAAAATCAAAGTTGCGGTAATCACGATTCTAGTAAATTTGGTGTTGAGATATACATGTAAGCTCAAGAGAAATAAATAACAAGATAAAGGTTCGGAATAACTAATACCAAGGCATATAAACTCAGCACAAAAATTCCTGGAAAAGAAATGAGAATTCATTTGACTATTACTAATTACTACAACTATAAATTATCAAAAGCCAACAATGGGGACATAAAAAAAAGACTGCATGCGAGAGAGATTAGTTTCCAAAGAGACATAACCAATTAACATAGACATGCAGCATGAGAGTAATATTACTTTTATAAATCTTAATGACATGTTGCTGAGTGTGTAATGAATTAGCCTCCATTTGGCTAGTTATTACAAAACTTATGCACTAAGAATTAATAACAGATTGCCATGTAGCACATCAGTGGTTTCATGCATGCATATGTTTAACTTATACATATCTATATACATAATATAATATATTTATAGCAAACTTATCTATTAGACTACATTAATACGTATATCACATTTATATATATAATATTAGGCATGCATATTAGTTTACTTACATGTATACACACATTATATTAATTAATGTCACTTATGCCTTTTATTTTATATATATTAATAATACATTACGTGTATGTGCATATTGCAACACCGGCTTTCATATATATATATATATATATATATGTGTGTATCACAATCAAAACTTGTCATGTTGACATGATCAAAATCTCGTAACCAATCATAATCTAACTTATGCTTCATATACAAAAAAACACTTAATTCACGCAATACCTTAGGAATAGGCGCGGGACTGCAGACACGAGTATGGTTCTCCCTCGACAATACAATCTTTCATTAAAAATAGACTAATCAAACCCCCGTTTTTTTCCCAAATCTACAGAAAAGTAGACCTGCTCTGATACCACTTTGTGGCGCCCCGGACCCGCTAGGCTCGGGAGCGACACTAAACTTGCTTTTTAGTATCGGGATTATATTATTGCGGAAGTTTTCTTGAAATAGCTAAACTAATAAAATATTTAAAACTAGGTAAGATTGTTTTTCCAATAACGTGATATTTATATATATCATTACAAAAAAAAAAAAAAAAAGCAAAAAAGATTTGTACAAAAGAACTTGTTTATTACAAACCCATATTTTAACAAAATATTAACAAAAGGTGGAGGAGACCTGTTCTCATCATCGGCCAGCCCCTGCCCTATTCTCACTGTAATAGAAATATAACACATATGGCGTGAGTATAAAAACTCAGATGGGAACACCGTAGCGATTATAACCAATTGTCACACGCATACGATTTATAAGAACCATTCATTCATTATTGACTGCACCCACTCTTGTGAGAGACGGTCCATTAGCTAGCATTAATCCCGAAGGATTCATTTCATTTGGATTACCCGAAAGTGAATCCCATTCATTCATTCTTTGACTTCCCGAAGGAGAGTCCATTCATTTGTTCAAATAAACGACACATGGAACAACAATGATTATAACAGTACGACACACTTACGGATCAAGAGTTACCCCACCTTTATACAGCTTCCGATAAAATACGAGTGATCGATGAAGTGGTTCATCACGTACATTGTTAATGGGAGTTTGTTGTTGCAGAAAATCCTATAAAGTGTTCAAAAAGTCTCTAGCAAAGTTGGCTCCTGATTCTCCAGCATCAGTTGTAGCATGTTCTTGATTCGTGGGGTTCCCAGATGGATCATTCTTCCATGTAATAATCTTCTTGGCATGATTCTCCTAAATACGCAAATTTTCGATGAGTTATATGAATAGCGGAATAGAAATAAATGATATTTAAAGAAGTAGAAATAGAATCAAACCATAACTACACATCATATTTTTTTAATATTGCAACCAGGGCTTTACGACCATCTTTATATACAATACATACACCAAAAAATGAGACTACATGCTCAACCTTGGTATAAAACATGAGCCAGACGACCTACCATATATCCCTATGTCAAATGCAAAACAAGATAGACTCGATCTACCAAACTCGTATATAAGAACCATTCATTCATTATTGACCAGACCCACTCTGTGAGACGGTCCATTAGCTAGCATTAATCCCGAAGGATTCATTTCATTTGGATTACCCGAAAGTGAATCCCATTCATTCATTCTTTGACTTCCCGAAGGAGAGTCCATTCATTTGTTCAAATAAACGACACATGGAACAACAATGATTATAACAGTACGACACACTTACGGATCAAGAGTTACCCCACCTTTATACAGCTTCCGATAAAATACGAGTGATCGATGATGTTGATATAAAAGTCGTACGACTCAACTATGCTGCACTGCTAATTAGCTATTCTATTGTTTTAATTATACTCTATTTTTATTAACTTCAGATGTGATGGGTGCTTTGATTTAAGCTAGTCATCCGTCAAATGAATAGGATAACCTAACATATATATAAAGCTTACTTAATTAGATGAACTTAAGTTGGAAATTGATGAGTCAAGTCAAAACATAATCATACGTGGCTATGTTTGGTGTGTATGTGTGTTACTAATCTAACACAAAAGTGCTTACTAGGATCACTTGTAACTTATCTACTATTTTAACTTGATAACTTTCATAATATAAAACTATGTATAATTGCATGCCTCACCACGTGTGTGTATATGTGGTAATGGATTAACTTCATCTCGCTACCTTACTAAATGACTTAGGCACTAGGAATTAGTAATTGAATGCCACGTAACTAAAGTAATTTCATGCATGCGTGTTTAGTTACATTAGTATAATATAACTTAAAGTGTGTGTATATTTGCATGCAATAGTAACATACATAATATATATCATGATTAGCCTCTTGATATATGTGTGTATATATATATTATGCCTTATTTTATATATAGAAAAACATTTTATATAATACCTTTTAGGTTTTATGTTATTCCTTTTAACAATAATATTATTCTTAGGCGTTATTTAATGAACACTATATATGTAGTACTTATTAATAAATAAACCTATTCATGAATTATTTATTAAAATTAATCGGAAGAATAACATGAAAGGTAAAACTCTAACGAATGCGACTTTTGAAAAAAAATTGAGTCGCTACAACTTACCACTTCGGAATATGATCATATTGTAGGAATTCGATCAGCACATAAAGTATGGAGAAAACTAGAAGCTATCTATGAAGTATATGCAAATGAAAGGAGCTACTCAAAAGCATCTACTTCTCAATTGGATACAACATCAAATCCAACAACATGGGATGAGCTTCTTACAACTTCCGATGATGAAGAAGTCGAACAATGTGTTATGGGCATCGAAGAAGAAAAGAAGGTAAGTCCTAAACCTTCTTCTTCTTGTGATAATGAATTACAAAATGATTATAGTGATTTGCAAAATGATTTTGATGAGCTACAAAATGAATTCCAAAGCTTGATTGTTAAATACAAAAATTTGAAAAAGGAATTCAATGTTTTGAAAAATGATAAGGATAGATTATTTACCTCTTATGAATCACTTTCATGTGCTCACACCACCACACTTGATAAGGTTAGAATCCTTGAAAAGGAAAATAGTACTCTTGTTTATAGTTGTGATAATTTGAAACTAGGACTTGATCATAAGCCTAATGTCGTTAATCATATGAAAAAGAATCAAGTCTTTAAGCATGTTGGTCATTATGCTCCTAAAATTATTACTTGCTTTTATTGTGGTAAAAAGGGTCATACGGTAAATACTTGTCGGGCTAGAAATAGCTCTAATTATTATTGGAGACCTAAAAGTCTCAACGCTAATCCCAAAGGACTCAAACACTTGAGGGTACCACAAAACAATGTCATATTAGGTACCCGACGAAATAATAATCAAAGAAAATTCATACCGCCAAGAAGACATCAAATGACCGTTTCATTTGATCAAAGGAGAAGACAACATCACAATGAATTTCCAAGAGGAATACATTATCAACAATAGGAAGGACACAATCTTTGGAAATGGAGTAATTGGAGAAGCCATCATCAACAAAGTGACTTCTCAAGAGGAAGATACTACCAACATAGTGAAAGATACAATCCGTGGAAATGGCGAAATAGATAAACTGTATAATGCATGCTTGTATTTTTCCCTTAATTGTCAAAATGCTTCTTCAAATTATTTTTTTAAGGTCTTCAATATATTTTTGAGATAAATACACTTACCCATCCGAACTATGTTGATTTTTACACTTTACCCTCCAAACTTTAATTCGTAACACTTTGCCCCCTGAACTATGAAAATCGTTACACTTTACCCTATATAGACAATTTTGCCCCTAGGTTTCATTCTTTTTAAAATAATAGTTCAAGTTATCCCTTTAAACTCTATTTTGTGGCAATCTACTACATAATAATAAATTTATTGCATTAATCATTAAACATGAAAATGTTATTCCTTAATCAATTTGTTTTCGGATTTTTCGAAAATAAGAACCCGATTTTTCGTAACTTGTTTTGTTCGTGGCATTGTTACACCTACTTAGATCCATCTCTATTCGAGGTTTTAAATGGATCATGTCGTTTCACCTATAAACTCAACAAGACATACTTATATCCAGATCTTATTTCAACTATTTATCCGTATACAAATTAGGTCTTTAGACTGAAAATGAAAATAGTCCATTACGACCATATCAAGCCCAACATGCTTCCGTAAAATTAATAAATCCCTTAAAATTCATACCTTCTTTGACCAAACAAAGACTTGCAAGGGTTAAATGGTTCGCAACACCACCAATCGGAAAATTCACGCCCGGATCGTTTGACAAACACTCCTCACTGCTCAACCTCACCTCGGGAAGATGATCTCGCAAGTTATCCGACTCCTTCAAGAATCGCCAAAGACAACTTGGTTCGTTTCCTACTCCGGGCGTATAAGTAATTCTTAAACGGGATGAATTAATAGTACATTATGAACACATGTTGAAGCGAAAAGCCTCTTTTTATTAAGAACTTATAGAAATATTTATTACATTAGTAATCTCCTTTTGGGAGGAGAATCTTTGGTTTAGCCTCTCATCGATGAGGCTTGCACTCAAAACACATAAAAACTTAAAACTAAAACACTCAAAAATTACAAATTTTTCTTTCAGACTTTATTATAAGAAAACTAAGGAAAATGTTCGATGTCCCCAGCTTCCTTCAAATCCTGCAATTTATAGAGGTAAGTCCGGACTTGAAATTCGGACTTCAAATCTTGTTGAGATGTAAGACGTCACTGCTTACGTCATACTCCTGAATTATTACTCGCCACCGTCTTCCTTCTCTTTCCGCGTGACTCGGCCCATGTGATGGTTGTCGGGAATCTTTTAAAAGGTTGGTCTGCGTGGTCCCCGAGGAAAACGCGTCTTGTGAGCTGGGCCCTTGTCCTTTCCAGCTGTATGGTCCTGTCGGTCGGGTTTGGGTCGGAAACCTTTCCCAAACTCGGGTTCCTTCTGTTCGGGGCATGCTTGACAGATCCGGTCGATCCAACGGCCAACATGCGCCATGTTACGAATTTCCTGTAGTGTCTTTGCTCGCCGGAATCTTGTTTTCCCGAGAATTCTCCTTTTGGTTTCAAGAGTTCCTCTTGCAAATCCTGTGGTTGATCCAATCATCGAATTCAAAAGGAAAGATCCATTCGCCGAATTCTGGAAGAACTTAAATGGATATTTGACTTTGTACATTTCAGTTAGACAAACCCAAAGACCCCATGCTCGCCTGGTAGAAGCTTCGTCTTGAGAAAATGCTCCTACTAACATCGGTCCTTCTTCCTGAAGCCGCTTTAATGTATTTTAAAGCATTTCCATCCGGTCTTCTTAGCTTGATGAAATGAAAAGCTTCATTAAAGCCTTTCTTTGCTTTGGTTCGGAGTTGCACTTGATAAAATACGCCCCAAAATATCCCCTCTCGGCCAAGTGTGGATTATTGGCCCAGGTCTCGTAAACGCTTCCCCAATCCATTTCGGTAATTTTGAAATTTACGGGAATCCTGGTGACACGGTATAGATTGAAGCTAAAGCTCCAAAAGTATACCATTCCCTCGTACTTCATTTGGATGACTTCCTGGTTTCATCCAAACTCGGGATACTTTCCCTGAGATATCAACCATTGTTTTTCTCGGGTTAATACCTTGTCTTGTAACTATTTTCTCCCATTGCCGCTGATATACCGCATAGGAGAAATCTTATTCTCGTCGGTTTGAACCTTAGATTTGCCATGTCGTGGCCTAAGATTCAACTCTCCCTCTTTTACCCCGCAGGTCTTTGGGTTGACTTGAAGACTCGGGTTGTGACACCGGAGCTTCAACATTAAATTCTGATTTGTACACCCTCGGGGGATGCATCACCGCAACACTTGTGATTATGGTACTTGAATCCATAACCTCCGGGTTAGAGCCCCATACTCTCTCGGCCCCTTTTTGCACCGTAGGAGATGCGGCTGGAAGAGAGGCCCTTGCGATCTAAGAACAATTGTCCTTGAGCGAACCGGCATGCTCGTATTTGACTAGAAACGGTTTACGGTCAACCCGTTGAAGTCGTCCAACAACTTCTGCATTGAGACATAACGTCCCAAAATCTCGTTCTAGACTCTCCAGGTTTTCCCTGAGATGTCTTACTCGTTTAAGGACCTCGTCAGCAACGCGTCCTTCCATCTCGTGTCAAGAAATCTGCAAGAATATTTTCATGAGATTTTATAATGACAATATCATAATCATAATATTGACATTCAGCTTGCCATCTAAGTAATCAAGCCTTTTCCTGGTTTTGATTCAATTTTGTTTTTCGAGAAAAGCCTTGACACTTGAATTATCAATTTTTAAAGTAAATTTCTTAGCGAAAAAATAACGGCCATTTTTTAAAAGCCTTTCTGACTGCAAAGAATTCTTTCTCGTTAATATGCCACCGAGTTGCTTCACTAGGGGTGAATAAACCACTGCAGTATCTGCATGGCACTTCCTCGTTTGGTGTGACTTTCGTAAGAACTGCTGCCCACCAATCATCACTAGCATCTGTGTAAAGAACCAGTTCATCCTCGTCTTGGGGAATCGCAAGCTTTGGAAGCTTTTTACAAACTTCTTTAAGTTGCTTAATTCCTTCTTGATGTTCATCTTCCCATTTGAATATTGCATCTTTTTTAAGCAATGGGGCTAAACACCTTCCTGTAGTATGCTAGATTGTTAATAAACATTCCAAAGAAAATTAACAACTCCCGAAAAACTCAAAGTCGCTTCTTGTCTTTTTTAGTGTTTAAAATCCTCGTATCTTTTCCACAATATGATTCTCAGAGAATGATTCCGATTCATCGATTTCAATTCCGAGGAATTCAATATGTCTTGTTGCGATTACCGCCTTCTTTTCCGAAAGCACTAATCCTTCTTTGTGACAAACATCTCAAAACATTTCCAAATGTTTGAGATGCTCCTTCATGTTCTTTGATGCGATTAGAATGTCATCGATATATACGAACATGAAATCGAAATCATCTTTGAAAAGATTATCCATCTTTCTTTGATATATCCGGGGGTGCGTTAGCCAATCCCATAGGCATCACGTTCCAAATATAGTGTCCCTGTGGTGTAGAGAAAGCTGTAAACTTCTTACTTTCTTCCTCCATCTTAATCTGGTAGAATCCAGACTTGCAATCGAACTTTGAGAATATCTTGGCACCTTTGATACAGTTAACTAGATGTTCTCTGCTTGGGATATAGTATCCGTCGAACTCCAAAATGTTATTAATCCCTTTGTAATTAATAACAAGTCTTGGCTTTCCTCTTTTGATTTCTCCATGGTTTCGACTAAGAATCCTGGACTGGCTGTATGGAGAAACTCCTGGTGAAATTAACTTAAGGTCAAGATGTTCCTTAAGTATCTTTTGCATATCCTCACGATCTTCCTGGTTCATAAGGATTGGTTTGAATCTTACGAACTCGTACTCCTTTCCAGGTTTAACCTTTAAGGAAGCTTTAAGCTCGTTCTTATCCCACCAAGCCAAAGGATCTTCATTGTAATTCCTTTGGATCTTCTTCTTGATGTCCTCGAGTGATATTTGTTCCTCTATGGTTACATCACTCTGTGGATTCTCCATTAGACTCATCCATAATTCTGCAATGGCTTCTGGAGTGACTCGTTCTTCTCCTTGTACTCTGAATGAATACAAGTTATTATCCCATATCTTCCGATCCTTCTGGATGGAACCAAATTGTCTATAGGATAATAAAGCTTCACCAAATTTCCTTCGATCCGCCATTTTTGGATTGCGAAGTTTGGCTTCATCACCACGCTTTGCGAAAATTAATGGGCATTTTTCGTAAAATGCTTCCCTTGATATCTGGACAATAATCTTATGATCACATAAGGTTGTGAAAATAAGTCTTCTCGTCTCGTTCTCTTGTGTGAACCGCTTGAATGTTTGTAGGAAATTGTTTCCTAGCAAAATATCTCACACTGTATCATGGAAATAGATTGGTGGCGTCTTTACTTTGTACCATGGGGTACGCCCGCGCCTCCGATCATTATTTTACGCTTGTTTAATTCCCCGTTAAGGATAAGAATCCTTTTAGAGAAATCTCTTCCTGCAATAGCTGGTAAATCTTTTCCAATTTCTTTAGGAAAAACATCCGAAACTGCAAAGTACATATTCCCGCACTGAATCAATATAGGCGTGAAATACTCGGCCTTGTATTCGACATATAACATTCAATAGAAATGTATATGGAGAATGGACTAGTGGTCATCGGTCTCAGTATCTTTTATTAGCCACTGTGAACTCCATTCCGTCTTGTAATCTTTCCCAAGGCTTATGTTCCTCAAGAAATTCAATTCCCAGTATTAATTGTTCTCGGGATCTTTCCCGCAACTCCCGTGATAGTAAGCTCAATTTCTCTTATCTTGAGGCTTCCTTGATACCTTCCAACGATTGGTTGTTGGAGATAATATAGAACATCACAAGGAAAAATGTTACCCTTTTGAGTGATGTCGAATATTACTTCAACCTCTCGCCATCATACGGACATTTCAGCTCTCTCCTTTTTTTTAAAACATCGGGATGCGCTGAATCGTACTTGGTCTCCTTTCTTCCCAACGGCTGCTACTCACCATTCTCGTCTTGCTGGAAAGACATCCTTCTAGCTCAACTCGAGACTCCGACTTTTGTTGAAGATCTGGTTGATCTTGAATTATCATATCAATCTCCTTAATAGTTGGAGATTCAATGATTTCTGGTAACACCACCCTGGCAAAGTCCTCAAAGATTCTTGGGACTTCAATAAATTCCTTTCTCAAGAATACTTCGGAATGATGGGTATTCGAGAGAGCATAGGAAATCTTGTATGTGATCGAGTAAGGCCTGTTTCCTTCTTTCATCAAATCGACTCTTTTGAAATCTTGATGAAGGGTTAGGACTCTCTCGAAGTCTCGATCTCCCAAATTGTATGCAATGCAGGATGACATTAAATGCCAATTTTCCTGCATACAAATTTCCTGTAACCGCTCCAAGGC
Source organism: Rehmannia glutinosa (assembly GCA_016081115.2). Classification (NCBI taxonomy): domain Eukaryota; kingdom Viridiplantae; phylum Streptophyta; class Magnoliopsida; order Lamiales; family Orobanchaceae; genus Rehmannia; species Rehmannia glutinosa. Next base: position 61,932,543 of record CM071937.1, on the reverse strand, counting down.
ATGAATCCTTGAGATGTGAGATTCGCTTGTCAAAAATAGCAAGATTGAGTGGCGAATCTATTCCTTCTTTGAATGTTGCCTTAATAATGACTCTTATGGCTCCAATGTGAATCCATGAGAGTGTATTTGCAACTTCTCTTTTAACTCTGCTTTTGATCTCCTGTATTTCTCTAATAGGGACCAACTGCATCTCGATTAGGTTACTGCAGGTAAACTCCATCGAATGGCTAATTCTCCGGTTGTTACCCCGTGAATAATTTGGTGTTTTTACATTCACGAATCCCAATTTTATCCAATGCTTTTTCCATAGCTCCGATTGTAAATCCATCATAGACTTGAAGCTTTGGATCTTCCTTCATGATTCTCATAAGAGTCTTATGAGAAATCGTAAGTGTGAGAGAGGAACCCGACATATCCTCTCATTTGTTTGTTGAAGAATTTCTTCTTCACTCCGATTCCGAGCCGGAGTCACTTCCAAATCGCCGAGATGATTTCTTCATCATAGATGCTTTCATCCGAGGAATATCCTCAAATTGGTACACCAGTATAAGATCTTAATAGTAGACAGCTTCTTCGATTTTCGGTGTAGCCTCGAGTTCGACTCCTCGTTTTTGATTATGCGGGCAATCCGTTGAGATATGCCCTCTTGCTCCGCATGTCCGGCCAATTACAATCTTTGAAACTTTCATTAGCTCTAGTGTGAGCACGCTGAAAGTTCTTCTTCCTGGATTTCTGCTGGTACTTGCTTGATTAGAACCTGATGATGAGGCTCTACTCCTGCTTGGTGCTGGTCTTTGTCCCATTTTGTAGCTTCGGGCTTTTTGTTTTGACCAAAACCTTCTAGGTCTCCATGAAGACCTGCTTCTTTTGTTGTTGCTTCCTCGGTGGTATGGATGGCTTCTCTCTTTCTTCTTCTTGTGCCGCCTTGGTTGACCTCCCACAACTGTTGGGATATCATTATCTACGCAACATATAGGAACTGCTTTGTTAATTCCTCTTAATCTCTTGTAATTCCTGTGCAGAGCTGCTTGATAGCACCATTCAGATAACTTGGCATTTAGGAAAGACATTTTTAAGCCCGCGTTTCTACTTGACTCCACCCTTGTATTCCGATAATCATTTCTCTCCGAGGGACTCGGAATTTTGGCAAAGAATAGTCATGCGACTTCTTTTTCCTCAATCTTGGATTTCCACCGGTATTCGGTGAACAACTTGATATATTCGTCAATATGACAAATATCCATGAACTCAAGGCTATAGAGGGCTTGTTTATATTTCTTTCTTTTTTCATCCTCTAATCCTCGATATAACCCGTGCCGATGAATTGGATTTTGAATAGTTTTGCCATACCATCGACAATTCCTTTAAGTGATTCCCCGATGTGACCGAACTTTTCGTACTAGCATCGGTCATATCCCAGCAATCTTCACCGATCCTTCAAGACTCATTTCAAGGAGTAAAATGAATGAATCCTCTTTGTAAGATCGAGGGTTCTGCTTTGAAATTCTCATAGCCAAGCCCATTCATCAATGAGAACTTCTCTGTTTTAAAATGCGGGATGTCCAGATTTAACATCAACCCATACGGATGTATTGGGTCAAGGTGCGATCTTCCATAAGGCGTCGATAAACATTCGGCCTTCCAGGTAGGTTATGCAGTTCCCGCAAGAGGTTTCGTCCTCCTGTCCCGAAAGTGGATCACTCCCGGTCGTGAAATCCCGGTATGTGGCATCCTCTCGTCCCGAGTTCCATGATGTGAACCCGTACTTTCTTTGACGTTAGGATTAATGGTGGCGGTGGTGGAGGAATTGGTCTACCTTGTGGGTCATAGGTAACCAAAGCCGATTCCTCACTGCGTTCATCTTTAAATCTACAATACCTAATCCCGAAGGATTCGCCAGTCATGTAGATCTTTAAGATTCATCTTTTCAATATCCATCTTTTTAATTTTTGATGGATTTTCCTTTGATTAGAGCAATGAGCTTTTCCTCATCCGTCATTTTTCGTATGACTTGATTGGTTTCCCTTTTGGTGTAAATAGGTACCGTCCCAAAATCAATACGTTTCCTTCCTCCGGATGAACTTGGCCTGTCCTCCAGGTTCTTGACTCGTTTGAATATCATGAAGGAGTTCAAGAGTTTCCTTCGATATTTCACCATCGTTTCCATATGGTTCTCGATCGATGAACTTGTCTTGTAAATGAATATGGCGGTTGCCATAATTACACCGTCTTCGATTTCTCTAAGATCTTCGGAGATCTTAGATTTGTCTGGAAGTATCTCGTTCCGATCGTATTCCATCGGGAATCATTGTTCGATGGGAATTTTCATGAACCGTTTCTTGAAGGTTCATCAAGTGAACATATAGGGTGCAGTTAAGCATCCAGAATCGCCTATAATATTACGCTCGCATTTTGCATTGCCTTAAGGTTTCCCCATCGGCTCCTGCCTGTTCCTTTTCTTCATGTTGGTATTCCCAATATGAAACCTGGTCAAGGTGTTCTTGTGTATACATCGTCAATATTTGACGATATGTCCTGTAAGGGGTACATCTCGGACATCGGTCCGGATCTATAATCTCGGAGTAATTTCTCCTCACCAAATTGTTAATTACATAAATATAATAAATTTGACTAAAAGTTCTTAATAAACCTAGGCTTTGATACCATTTTCGAGGATCGCAAGACCATGAGGAATAAATGTAGATCATACAATAAAATTTATGGCATAGGTGGTAAAGTGCAACAACTTTGAAGTTTAGAGGGTAAACTGTAACACAACTTTCATATAGCTAGGGGTAAATCTGTAATTTAAGGCAAAGTGTAAAATTTCGCATAGTTGGGAGGGTTAAGTGTAACAATTTAAAGTTCGTATGGTTAAGTGTAAAATTTCGAATAGTTTGGGGGGTTGAATGTTTTTATCCCTATATTTCTTTTGGATCTTTTGATAAGGAGACCTTGTATAATGTTTTTCTAAATTCTTGTGCTTTTGCTAAAACTTATGTGTTTTATTATCTCTTATGAATTTATATAGCATAAGCATACTTGTGTCATCTCTTTGCTTTAGCCTACGCTTGTATCAATATGTTTTGTGCAAGAACTTTTTCTAAGAATTGTGAAGGATGTATATATCTCTACAAATGGGTATCTACGTCATAATGTGTCAAGAGGTTCATAATCTATCGAGGTACATTCATCTACGTTATTCATCTCATAGACTCAATATATTTTTGCCATATGCCTATATGCTCATTTTTCAAGCAATTTCAAAGTATCTTTCTTAAAGTGCCATTAAAAGGATTTTTCGATTTTTGAAAGGCACTATTCGCAAAATCTTGTTTGATCCGAGTCTCTTAAATTTCTTGGCTCATACATATTGGATATAGTCTATGTTTGCATTTTTGCACGTTTTTAAAACTTTTGGGGTGAAAAATCAAATTTTGGAGTACTTTGAAAAATTACAGCCAGGGGACGGTCGAATAAAAATCGGCCGTGCATCTGCAATGACTATCGAATCGCACCCTGACCGGTTGCCCTGATGGTTTTTAAGCTTTAAATCGAGTCTGCTCTTTCTGTTCAAAACAGAACTCAATCATTTCAAAACCCTTGAGCAGCGACGCACACCCCCTTCTTTCTAAAATCTTCATTTCTTCACTAAATCTTCAAATTGTTTGTGCTAATCTCTTCCATTTTACAAGGATTTCACATCGATAGCTCATCCAAGAGATTCTACCGGTCGTAATCCAAACCCAAAGCGTAGAAGAGCCGAAGAGGGAACTTCGAATACTCACCAAGAAGAGGCCGAGCAATGGGAAATTAGAGCTACCCAAAGGAATGTGGCTCAAGAACATGGAGAAAATCAAAATCCCAAACTCACCCGGGCCCAAATTGCCGAGCTAAGGGGAACAATTACACTCGACAATGCCAAATGGGCCAAAAGTAAGAAATCTTTATTATCTCAAGCTCCTCGTCCCGTAAATTCGCTGATTTTAATTAATAAGTATGCGGAGTATTATTATGAGAATTTGGATTTGAGCTATAAGTCGATTGGCCGTACTAAGACGTGTCGTTTTGGTACCTTTTTGGGAGAATTCCCTTCTATCAAAGGATTTTTCGATCATCAAGGGTGGTCGTATTTATGGAAGCATCCGTTTGTTTTGTATGATGATGATTTGATATTGCATTTCTATTCGAATCTATGGATTGAATTTGATGTTCAAGAAAAGCCCGTGGCTATGAATTCCGTTGTTAAGGGGCGTCACTTTAGGTGGACTCCCAATGATATTTGTCGGTTGTTGCACGTTAGGGAAGGAGGTTGGGACTACTTTTGTTGTAGAAATTTGAATGATGAAGTGTTTGGTGTCTCTTTCGAGAGCATTAAGACTTATTTGGGTATGTGGCCTAATTCTACATTATTGTCTATGACTCTTGAACATCGCATTATTTCTACAATTGTAGCATATTGCATTTGTGGAAAATCTGTGAAATTGCCACGCAATATGGATTTTTTCTTGACATACAAAATCGCTAAAAGGGAATTGCTCAATTTTGGTGCAATTTTAATTCAATGCATCATTGAGTCTATCACGCTTGGAAACAAGAAGTTTGCTATGGGGAATTGGATTTGCAAGCTTCTCTTGCATTCAGGTTTACCGTCATCGGAATTTAATTCGGACGTCATTCAAGATGACTTTGATAATGATAATATACAACAAATGGTCCGAATGCGTAAAAGTATGCCAATTCGCCCTACAAAGATGTCAAGAGGAGGACACCAGGGTTCTTCACCCAAAATCCTAATGATATCTTTGATGACGAGAAAGCTGAAAGATTGGGTTCGGGTGAAGGACAAGGCAATCCGGAGGGTAATACCGGTGCCCAAACTTCTCAGGAATATTTTCAAGCCCAACTCGGCGAACAAAGGCTCTACCATGATGCTCGTTATGAGGCGTTAAGCCAAGAAAATTCTAAGTTAAAGAAGTCGGTTGGAAAGTTGAAGAAGTTCATCAAAGACCTCCTCCCCACCGCTTGCTTCTCTTCCGATGAAGAGTGACGCCTTGTTATTCTATCTTGCTTTATTTTCATATCTTTTCTTTAAAAGTTGTAATGTACTATCTTGACTATACTTCTCTTATTTTGCTAATGATATTTGGTTGTTTGTTTTTTCTAAGGGAAAGAACAAGCAAGAGTGCTAGTAGCAAGTGATTGCATATGGTACATTTTGACTATGGTATTGTTGGAGTATTTGATGGTAAAAATACTCTTATTTATGCATGATGGCATTGTTTGATGTTTAGGTTGGTTATATTGCCTAAATAATATGATATTGATGAAGTACTTGATGGTAAAAGCGCTTCTTTAATTTTTGCTTGGTGGCATTTGTAATGCCTTTCTTATTTTGCTTAGTTGGATAGATTAATCTCAATTGGGTTGAACCCTTGAGAATGTGCTCATATCTTGATATTTTGATGAAATTCGTATATTGGTGTGATGTATATGATGATTGTTGATGGATGAATGTTGTATTATTGCATTAGGTGATGAATTTTTTTGGCTTAATTGAATTACAAAGGCGTTATATATCTCTTATTTTATTCAACGCACACCAAGTGTTTGACAAAATATTTCTATGAAAAATTCATCACTTACATGATTCTCTCGATTTGAAAAGTCTTACAAGCTTATAGTGTAGGTCCCAAGGGGTGAAGTGTAAGGTTTAGAAGGGGGGGTTGAATAAACCTTACCAAATTTTCGATTTAGTCCTTTTAAAACTACGAGTTGATTCTACACAAATGTGTCCTTGATGGACAATCAAATTAGTCGCTCAAGAGAGTTAATCTCTCAACACTCACTGAGTTTGATGGAGTAACTCACCAAGTGTTGGCTATAATTTAACTCAACTGTGGTTTTATTTTCAAAGACTTAACACCCTTAAGTTTGATTAAGCAAGATTTTAGAGCTTGATTTAGTACTTATAAATTATCAAATGGATAGCAAATTTATCGGAGATATAAGCGATTAAAAGTGCGAGGAATTTAAATCTTTGAAATGTAAATGACACGGAAAATTTTTATAGAGGTTCGAAGATGGGGTAATTCTTCTACTCCTCTCTTCTCCAACTCCTAGAGGAATCCACTAAGTAATGATCGGTTTACAAAGTGGTAACAGTCCGAGATACAAGTCTTGATCACAACGGCCGACTTGATCCTTAGGGACTCGATGCGAGACGCCTTGATCACCGAGTGGCTTCTCGTGCGACTCGGCTTCTTCACAGGCAGTGCCTTGTTACTACTGACTCACTTGCTTAAGCTCTTTGGATTTGATCACGAAGCCCTCCAAAAGCTTTAAGACTTGTTCAACCTTGAACCTTTCTACAATCCTTCCCGGAATGTAGACCCCTTGTTTTCAAAAGTTTCCTCTTCAACGATTGAAGTCCTCTTTCCTTCACGGTGAGTGTTGGATTGATGTACTTCGTAATGTAGGCTTGAGGATTGAGAATGTTTCGATTTTCTAATATGCTTGTATATCTCACGTGTGTGTCATTCTTTTTTTTTTTTTTTTTATCTCAAACAAACTCCTCGGCCTTTTATAGTGAACTTTCAAAAATTTGCCCGTTGAAGAGATAGGCTTATTTTTGAAAGTCACTTTGCGATTGTTGGCTTGCGATTCTTGGAATTGCCGTTTCCTCATATGAATTGTTCTTTCACCTTTTGAGTTCGACACGGTGTAGTGCTTCCCATTGGTTCATTCCTTTTGCACGCTTCGGGTGAGCACTCCAAGAAAGGTGGTATGGAGATATTACTTGTTTAAGTAAATCTCTTGATTTACGTCTGCAACGGTTCTTTTACGATTATCTCGACTTGATTGCATTTCCTTGCTTTCCCCCAGGTGACTTAGAGTCGACTTCCAATCATGGATGACTCTTTTGTCACTTCAACTTGAGACTTGGCTTTTCTTGAGTTGACTTGATCGATGCTCCACTCACCGCATCTCACCGCTTCTTGATAGAGTTCCCATCTACTCTTCTTTGCCATACTCGTCTGTCTCGCAGCAGAGTCTTCCTTCCATCTTGATTGTCTTCTTGCATGTTAGGGCGTAGTGACTTAACTCGGCTTGGCCTTGGCTCTCTATTCATTACAATGCATTTTACAACAAAAATTGGGGTGCCAACTTTCTATTCTAAGTTTTACATGGCATTCATCAAAATCTAAACAATAAAATTCCTAACATATAGAGATCATGTTTTATCAATCAAATGAGCTTTTGCAAATCAAATGATCAACTTTTCCCTTTTATTTGGAATTTAAGCTTCAATGTTCAAAATGCTCGATAAATCGATTAAATTGCGCACTTTGATATGATTGTATGATGTTTTTATTGTGCTAACATTCTTTTTGATTATTCCAAAGGGGGAGAAACCGGATATAAGCTCTTTAGCTCAAAGAAGCTAAAACAAGTTCACGAAAGAAGCTATAAGCTGTGGCTATTAATAACCAAAAGTTATGTATCTTACTTTGTCCATTTATTGTATTATGCACTTATTTACATGTCTAATGATGTTTTGTTGACAGGGGGAGCTTATAAGCTCTTGATACTTAAGCTCAATATGTAAAAGCTGAGCTTTTAGCTTTTGGATGATTGCTTCTATATTACACTTGTTGTGCATATTGATAGGGGGAGCCTTTTGTAAAAACTTTTTTGAAAATATTTACTCCCTTCCTTGTGGCTATTTTGTTTTAAAATTTGTTGCTTCAAACGACTAGTTATCTTTTACCGGAAAAATCGTTTTGCTTTCAAAATCGACCTCTTAAAATCTCTTAAAATTGTTTTGGTTTGTAATCATCAAAAAGGGGGAGATTGTTTGATAAATGTTTTTATCTTGATTTTGATGATTTTGTTTTAAAGTGTTTTTACACCAAAACAATGTTTCTAAATGTTATCCAAATACTTCCGATCTATCTAAAATGTTTTTACTATTTTTACGGAGTATTTCTTGAAGTTTATTTTCGATAAACATTGGACAACACTTCCGTCTCGTGTTGGACCGGTCGCCCTATAGGGCAACCCTTACCTGAAGTTGATTTTTGAAATAGAAATGAGACGAAGTTTTTTACACTGAGGTCGACCACAGGTCGACCAGTGTCTGAAGGATTGGGTTGTTCTCTATATTATTTTCTTATCGAGACCAACCAGTCCAACATAGGGTCGACCGGTCGAACCCTATGTGGACCGGTCGCCCTATGTATTTTCTGTGCAAAATTTTCAAACGTTTATTTACACGCACGACCGGTTAAGCCCTATCGTTTTGACAGCATAATTCTAGCCGTTGACAGCAGACATATTTTCCTTAAATTATGGAATTGATTTCTAACAGCTATATTCTTGATGTTAATTGTATTTTTCTATAGATTTTCAATCCCCAAGAGGAGCCTATCCATGATCAATCATCTCCTATAAATAGAGGAAGTTTTGGAGCAACTATACAACCAATTGGCATAGAATACAACAAGATACACTCAAGCAAAGACTTGTTCTTTCATTTTCAATATTCTTGTTGTAATAGCCTAAGGTCTTACACTTTCACATCTTGAGGTTTAGGCGTTATTTCTTGATTACACTTGCACTCAAAATTGTATTATTCATTATTGAGTTGTAATCTTGAATTTGTGGTCATCATTTAACACAAGATATCCTTGTGAGTGTTCTTGTGGTAAGAACACACTTGGGTGATCTAGGTGTTAGGTGTAAGACGATTGTGGTAATCTTCTTGTTAAAGAGTTTGGTGCTCTTTGAGGTGTTGAAGAATTTGGTATTCTTCAAGTCGGAAGATTGTGGTAATCTTCACAAGGTGCCGTTGCAAGAAGACTGTGGTGATCTTCAAGGGAGATTGTGGTAATCTCCAAAGAAGTGTTGTAAGGTGATGTTGTATTTATTGTGGTAATTAATAAAATCTTTTTTTTTTTAAATCCATCCCGAGATATCTTTGGGGTAGTAGAGATTAAGCCCTAGGTGGGTTGAACCTCTATAAATCGGCAGCGTGTTGTTTACTTCCCGCACTTCCATTCTTGTCTTGGCTTATTACATTCGAAAAAGAGGGCATAATCGAGAAAATGGGCATAATCTATTCACCCTCCTCTAGATTATCGTAGCCACTTGGACTTACACTAGGTAATCTCCATAAGTTCCAAAGATCATTGCATGTCTCGATAAAGTGAGCGACGTCTTTGCCTCGGATTGCATACGCCCGTCAAATTGTTGGAACTTGGGGGGTTGATAACCATCAGGCATCATCAAATTGTCAATTCTCCATGTGAATGGTTTGGTGTAAGTTAGGGATGACTTGGAGCTTCCATCAGACTTGTCTTTAATAGTCCCCATAATGAACTCCTTGAGTTGGTCAATTGGAATCAGCCATCAGATGAGACTTGTAACCCCTCAGTTGGAGACTTTTCATTTTCACATGTTTGCTGCTTTGTGGACGTTTCAACATTAGCTTGAGCTTCGACTTGTTTTCCCATCACACGACTTGAATCAACTTTGTCTACTTTATCTATCAACTTTATGATTTGGGAGTCTCGCTCTTGAACATGTTTTGTAAGTCCTTCAACAGCCTTCGTCAAATTTGCAAGTTGCTCTTCCAATGAAGTAGTTTGGACCACCATGACTGCTACAGTTTCAAAGCTTGAGCTTGTAGAACGTGTGTGCATGTCGAGTGGGTTCAGGGATTCTTTATTTGAAGCTCCATATTTGCCACCTTGTTTCCATGCCCCTTCATCTGTTGGAGAAGTAACTTCATGTTTCGATGACTCGACATCTTCCCTTGCCCCCTTATGCTTGTATATTGGAGCTGTGGCTTTGTAGTTTGGCATTGAATGGTTAACATTTGTGGACTTGGAATGGTTGGGCATCTTCGTTGACATATGAACTTGGTTTGAAGAGAAGAGATGAGAGGGAGAGATTGTTCCACCGGGCGTGCCAAAAATTTGTAACACAAATTTTTATTGTCTGCGAAATAAACAAACAAGAAAAATAGTACAAATTGAATTTATATAAATCAAACTATCAAAAGGGTTACAATCTCTAAAATAAATCCTCTGATTCTTTTCTTCAAGGATATAATATCTAGAATTTGAGAATTTGGAGATGAACTCTTCAGTTTGATCTTCTCCAAACTTGAACTTGAATTTCAATAAGGTTAATTCGAGGGCTTGACAGCTTGATCTCGAATCAAACGTAATATATATGATGATATTTGACTTGAATATGAGAACTTCTTGGTGGATTTGACTTTTCGATCTTCCTCCAAGATGGATTTGACTTCTATAACATTAACTCGAGGGCTTGAAAGCTTATTCCCTAATCAAACACCTTGATTTGAGTGGACTCCGTGATGAACACCTTGAATTTCGCCTTGAACACCGCAGATCTCCTTGAGTTGGTTCTTCTTGACTTGAGAGAATTTACTCCACCGCCTTCTTGCTTGGATTTCTTCTCTTTGAATTGTGATTTAATTCCTTGAGAATGACCCCTATTTATACTTGTAGGAGAGGGTTCTTGGATAACTCATATGGTGAAGACTTCGATTTGATTGGGCCTTCAAGATTTAATATTATCTCTTTAATCACAAATTGTGATAATCATCAAAAGAAATAACATTAAATCAAAATAAATCTTGATCTATAAGAATTTGACATTTGACAATCTTTAATTGGCCAATAAAATATATATTAAAATATCAATAAATTAACTATTTAAATTAGGAATTAAATTTAATTAAATCCCAAATATAAATAGAAAGTATAAAATTGATATTTAATATAGAATCCCACATTCGCCATCATTTAATAGGTACACATTTAATTTGTCTATAGGAAGGTATACATTTTGATGAAACCTTTGCACCTGTTGCTAGATTGGAAGCAATTAGGATGTTTCTTGCTTATGCTGCACACAAAAACTTCATTGTTTATCAAATGGATGTGCAAAGTGCATTTTTGAATGGACCTTCAGAAGAAAAAGTCTATGTGGAGCAACCTCCAGGTTTTGAGCGAAAACTATTGGAGATAAAGTCTACAAGCTCAAGAAAGCATTGTATGGATTGATACAAGCACCAAGAGCCTAGTATGACACATTGTCTCAGTTTCTTATTGACAATGGATTCACCAAAGACAGGGTTGATATAACACTCTTCAAAATTCAAGATGGGGAGAGTATACTGCTTGTTCAAATTTATGTTGATGACATTATCCTTGGATCCACAAACAAAGAGTTGTGTGACGAATTTTCAAAACTCATGTAAGGGAAGTTTGAAATGAGTATGATGGGAGAGCTGACTTTCTTCCTAGGTCTTCAAAGGCAAACAAATGAAGGATTGAACTTTCATAAGTCAAACCAAATATACCAGAGATTTAATGAAGAAATTTGGCATGGAAGAGAAGTCATCAGTGAAGATTCCCATGAATACATCAGTCAAGATGGATATGGATGCAGATGGCAAAGTTGTAGATCAAACAAGATATAGAGCTCTTACATTTGAAGAGCTTAACATGAACTTGGATTGATTAAGCTAAGTTAGGAGGCTCAGAAGACTCAATCATCAGAGTCGAGGAAGAGAGAGTATTGAAAATCAACAAAGTTTCATTTTTTAGCAAAGTGAAACAGTCAAGATGGCTAGTCAACTGTATTGAGTTAGTTGGACAACTGAGTGATTATTATGTGAAGAGAGAAGCAGAGTTAAGTCAATTTTGGAAGATAGCTGAGTTATTTAAGAGCTAAGTGACAAAACGCAGTCGTTTTCTACGAGCGGGAATGTTTTGGGCATGACATCAACAGTAATTATGGTGTCGGGAAAAAGCATGTACCCATTTAGCTTATGATTGGATATAAATGATGCTGCATTTAATGGAGGGAAATTAATGTGGTTTCAAGACTTAATTTCAACCGTTGATCTTTTTCAAACTTCTTGAATTCTAAAAACTGTCCCTTCACATCCCATATATACTCAAAATCCATTTTCTCTCTCCTCACAAAGCATTCGTCTCCAGCAAGCAAAAGAACTTTTCTCTGCAACCTAATTCATCCGTTCAAGTTTCAAGTCTCAAATTCAGATTTTGGAAAAGGCTCCTACATACGACTATGTGAAGATGGCTGAGATGATCCACTACGGTGCTATGGTGGATTTTGAAGGTTTGGTTAAGAAAGGGTTTGACAAAGCTTTTGCTCGAAAGATCTCTGAGAAGTTAGAGAAATCCAGTCTGATGGAGTTTCTCTCTATGGAGTTCTCGCACACCTACTTGGAGAAGGTGGCGATGTTTTATGTGAACGTTGAGGTTCACGATGGTGAAATCCGTTCTTTGGTCCACAACAAGGACATCAAAATAACAACTTCTGACATAGCTGAAGGTTGTTCTCTACCTTCATCTGGGTTGAAGGAGATTACATAGAAAGATATCAACATGGCTGCGGCATGGAAGGAGATCGATAAGACAGAGTCTGTTGCGAAGGCTATTTATACAGCTAAGAAATTGCTCATCAAGGAGGACTACCACAAACTCATGGACATGGTAGCCAAGTGCATCGATATGAAGTTTGACAGTTTCAATCAGTTAAGGACCAAGCTGACAGTCATGGCTGCCATTATGGAGGAAAAAAAAGTGAATCAATGAGTTCATCTTGGAAATTTGCGTATGTGATGAACAAGACCATAAATGATGATGGTCTATTCATGAGCTCGATTTGGCACAGTGATTGGCCATCTGATGGAGGTGAAGGGCATTCCTCTAAGGAATGGAAACCCTTCCACGTGAATAAGAAGATGTTTAGGGCCAACCTCTCAGCTGCTCAGAGGCAAGCCCATGCACGAAAAGCTGATACCAGTGAATGGGAGTCAGCTGACCATGTCCAGGAGGATACTCTCATGCAATCGCTAAGGCTCCATCTCCGAAACCTATGCGAGAAGAAGAAGAAAGTTTGCGAAAGAAAGTCGGCACTTGCCCACTGCGGCCGTAGAAGACCCCGCCCCTACCCCAGTAGCCGATTGAGAAGAAAACCCCTCCACCTTCTCCAATTGTGAAGAAGAAATGCTCAGGTGTGCCGAGGATGCCAACTGCAGCTAAGAAGATAAAAATGTCAGAGCCCACTGCCATAGAAGAAGAAGAAGAAAAGGAAGAGATTCCTCTTGTCCGAACAAAGAGAAGGCGATTGGTGAAACAATTCGCCTTGGTTATGCCAGCTGAGTCTGGCACAAATGTCGTGGAAGAGAGTGATGCGGAAGAACAACAATTTGTGCAAGAGAAGAGTGGTGTAGAGACCACTGAGAAAGAACATGAGAGTACTGTCGGCGAACAATAGAGGATGGTAAAAGAAATTGCTGGTGGGGATCATCAGAGTTTGGAGGAGACAACTTTCTGGGAGACAGCTGAGTTGACACAGCTGACTAGGGCAAGGATTTAGTTGTTCTCTCCCCTCAGACGGATGCTCAAATAGTTGAGGAGGAGAGGGCTCCTCTTGAGCCCATACAAGAGGATGATGACCTTGTGATGTTGTCTCTTGCATATCCATACATACATGAGAGGCCTACAATTTGGAGGGCCTGTAAGTTGAGTTTGGATAGGCACTAATTCGCAAGCCCAAAATTCATTGAGGAGGAAGAATACCTCCTAGACTTTTTAGGGAACGTAAGTGTATGCACGACTCTAGATTAAAGCCGCTACACTGACATTATGTTTGGCAGAAAGGAAAATGAGAGGCTAAAAGTATTGAGAAGGCTAAGGCTAGAGCTGAATCGTAGAAGCCTCATTCTTGCATCTTCGAAGATGCCCCCTGAACATGCCTTAGAGCCACCGCCAAAGAAATGATGTGATGATGTGGAAGAATTTAACCTGGCGATGAGGTGGAGAGAGCCGAGCTCGAGCAATCACCGAAAGAATCCAATGAGGTGCACGAGAAGAGATTGCAAATGGGTCCAAGAAGTCCATCCCATAGAAAAATCTATAGAGGACACAACTGAGGAGGAGGCTTTGGCACACAGGAAGCACAAAGCTAGTGAAAAAGCTGCCCCCTGTGAACTTTACATTGGTTGATGTCCCACCACCTATGGTGCCACCACCATCCCATGACGCTGATAAATCAGCTGAGGAACAAAATACTCAAATGGAAGAATCAATCGATGCCAATGAAGGCATGAAGACAATCGAGGGTCGGCTCGGCCAAAGAAAGTTAACACAATCGCATAAACCGCGATGACGCTAAGACAGCCAAGGCACAAAGAGCTGAAGAACTTTTGAAAGGAAAGGGTAAGGCTCCCGAAGTAAGAGGGAGAGAGATTCCTATTTTCTCTGAGGACTTATTCGCTAAATATTTCCCTTACGAGGCAGACGTCCCCTTGGAAGCAGAGTCAGCTACTAAGAGTGCTCGATACACTGTCCAAGTCACAGTTGAAGAAATTGGAACTCCTGATGACTACACTATGGTATCATTTGGTTTCGACTCTGATGTTGTGTGGCCTGAAGAGCATTCTGCTAATGTAGCCGACTTCAGAAAATCCTTCAAGGCCATTTGCAATGAAATAGAAAACATAGAGAAGGGATTCGCAATGCTCAAACAATGGTTAGACAACAGAGATGCTAACATCACAGGAGATATCCGACGCTATTCGCCTTATTTTTTAGCTTCACCGCAAGTGTACGGTGCAGTTTATAGAATAGGGTTAGCAAGGTCGAATCCACAGGGACTAATAAATTAATGTACTAATTACTGGATTATAATAGCCTTATTTTTATCTAGACTATCGAATTTGAGATAGATTGGCTATATTAACACTAATTTATCCTAAAAGAAACAAAGCAAAGAGTGGATTAAAAGATCAAGTATGAATGAATGGATTCCTGGGTTATGGTTTCAGTTAATATCCCCTTTTATTATCAGATTAATCAAACCAAAGTTAAATGTATTCTTCCCTATAGACCGATCAAAAAAGTAATTTACCCTCTCTCTCGAGATGCATGTAAAAGCGTTGATTGGAATATCTATGCTAGCATCTCTACTCAACATGAGATATCCAACTCCCAAAAGTTCAAAAGATTATAAAGGCTCACGAATATTCACAGACTTCTCAATCATGCAAGATATCCATATCAAGTACTCATAGATCTAGTATTGAAACTCATCGGTTAGAATTATGAATCAATACATCAAACAAGTTAAACCAAACGCGTTTTGATAAAACAAGAATTAAAGCAAAGTACTTGAATAGGGTTGGAAAACATTAACTTCAATTGTCATTCATCATCAAATAAAAGTATCCATTAACCTACTCCCAAACCCGGGAATCACAAGAAGTTTAGCTAGACATAGAAAACAAATAATTCATAAACAAATTATCCATGTTCTTGTCTACTAATTGAATGATAAAAATACTATGGAGTGGGTGAACTCGGGGATGATGACGATATCTCGATCTATCTTCAATCCTCGAAGGTGTGGTTGTGGTCTTGATCGATCTCTCCAATTCTCCGGTGGAAAACTGCTATTTTCTCTGCTTTCTAGGGCAAAAATCAGCGTGCCTTTGTTTGTGGCCGCCCCATCTATATTTGTACTCCATTTTGGGTCAAAACCTAGTTGGAAATCTATCAAACTCTGTTTTCCCGCACAGACACACGGGTCGTGCACCTAGCGCACGCCCAGCCCGTGCTAGGTGCCGCAGGAAGTTGTCTTTTGCTGAAGGGCGCACGGGTTGTGCGTCACCCAAACGTCCAAATTTGCTTATGGGGTCTTCATAAGAGTTGTATCCCTCTATCTTAGCTTTCCGTAGCCACTTGAATCAGCTCAATATCAATTTTGTAGAGAGAGTTATGGCCAGAATACTAAACCCTGCCAGTGCTGGAAATTCCAGACGCGTTTGGACGTTCCTTGAGATAAATCCCCTCGTTGTTTGATCATCCATGCTTCTTTTGACACACGAATCATTACTATGACTCTAGACTCAATATAATTGGCTTCCAATTGGGTGTAATCGCTCGATTCTTGATGTTTCTAGGTCGCAATGCTTGTATTTGTCACAAAATCACTCCAAATATCATTAAATTCCTACAAAACGAGCAAAGCGTAATACCTTTTCCATAAAGAGCGAATATATACCATTTCATATGATTTGCTGCATGTTTATAAACAATTATAGCCATATATATGCCCTAAAATACATGCAAAACTCACACTAAACAGACGCACAGTCTTGAGAATAAGGGAATGGACACGAAGGCACTAAAGCATGAGCAGGTTACTTATTTCAAATCTCTATTTGCCAAATGGTAATATGGAGTGCGGTGAACGCCAAATTCCAGCAGAGACAGTGGGATCACATCTTCCAGATAGATCAATTGCACAAAAATGACATGGAGTTGCTGAAGGCACATCATAAAGCAGACCTTCTAAAAACAGAGGCCACCATGCGTACAGAGATAATGGTGTTGCAATCAGAGATGGAGCTGATGGCAGCTGAATCGAAGGCACTGCGCTCAGAATTCATAGCAGCACACTCAGCGAGTCATGATAAGATGGACATGACCAACAAGAATCTTAATCTAACCCTGGGATGAGTATCCTCTCAATCGACTCTAGCCCCTGGTAATGATGCCAAAAAGGGGAAAGACCAAAGTAGAACTGAAGAGAGTAAGGGGGAAGCAAGCAACAATGGGGAAGGAAGTGAAATGAAGAAGCCACCATTGAAAATTATGCTTGCCCAAACCCCTCAGTGAGGAAATGTTACGACTTGTATCCTAAGTCGATTTGCAAAGAACTCGTCTATTGAAGAGAAAGTTGCTTTGGCCTTCAAGAAATCTCAAGAAGCCATTGAAGCCGAGTTTGAGAAAGTAGGCGAAAGGCAACAAGACAGGATAGAAAGCATAAAAGCGAAGTTCGAAGGCCCCCCAGTTGGACTTCTAAAGGATTCCCCAGCTCTGAACCCTCTCATGAGTTAGTTGTACCTGATGCAGGATATGAGCCAAGATCCTTAGAGGAATTTCAAACTCTAGCATCAGAAGGATTTTTCAAGAATATGACTCTATCTCAGGCGTGGGATCTATTTTGGGAGAAGGGATTAGAATTATGCCAATCCGCTAAGAGGAAGCAAAATTCAAGTAGTCAGTAGACTACTAAGGTGCTCGTACAGTACACTCCAAGAGGAGGAGCATAATCAGGAAGGGGAAGGGGAAGGCAAGGCAGTGGTAGAAGAGGCAGATGTACTCCATCACAGCCAAGGCCTAAAGATGTTCGGTATGTAGATCCTCAGAAGAAAGGGATAAAGTACTAGGCTGGGCTGGATGAACTGGCTAACAGAGAAGTGGCTAGGAAGAATGAAGAAAGAAGGAGGAGACAAGAAGAAGAGAATGCTAGGCTTGATCGTGAATGGAGAGAAAGACAACAAAGGGAAGACCCTGATGCAAAAAGAGCCTACGAAAAGAAGAAAAAAGAAGAAGATGATAGAAAGAGAAGAAGAGCTAAGGAGGATCGCAGAAGAGGTGAAGAGGATGATGAGAGAAGAAAAAAGCAGCCATAGCGTTGAAGGCTAATTTGAACCCCCTTGTTAGATAAATGTTTTTATCAAGATTTTGATGATTATGTTTAAATGAGTTTTTATACCAAAACAATGTTTATAAATGTTGTCCAAATACTCCTAAATGATTTAAAATGTTTTTACTAATTTTTGGAGTATTTCTTAGAGTTTATTACTCGATAAAATTGGACAACACTTTTGATGATTTTGTGTTAATTGGTTTTTACACCAAAACAATGTTGTCCAAATACTCCTAAAAGATTTAAAATGTTTTTACTAATTTCATGGAGTATTTCTTAGAGTTTATTATTCGATAAAAATGGACAAAACTTTTGATGATTTTGTTTAAATGAGTTTACTATGTTTATAAATGTTGTTTAAATACTCCCAAGTGATTTAAAATGTTTTTACTAATTTTTTGGAGCATTTCTTGAAGTTTATTTTTGATAAAAATCGGACAACATTTCAAATTGGAGGTCAACCAGTCGAGCAAATGGTCGACCGGTACCTGGAGAACGCAAAAATGAAACAGAAACCAATTCTGTGAAAAAAATGGGGAGGGTGACCGGTCAAGGGTGAGGCCGACCGGTCGGACCCCCCTCCGACCGGTCGTACCCCCCCTTGACCGGTCGGACCCCCCTGCAACCTGTCCTGGATCGCACTATTTTCTCTCTAACGTTCGAAATTTTCTATAGAGCGACCGGTCACGCTGTGTAATCTTTTGACAAAGAAAATTTGTACCGTTGAACTCCTTGACAAAAAGATTTGCTTTTCAATTATGTACATTATTTCTACATCTTGTGATCTTCTTTTTGCAGACAAAATTGAAGAAGGAAGAGTCTATGTTTGTGAAGACTCTCCTATAAATAGAGGATGATTTGAAGACACAAAAATGATATAACAACACAAGCAAATACACAACAAGAAATCTGCAAATTTCCAAGCTTTCATATTCAACACTCTTGTTGTATTTATAGCCTAAATATTTCACTTTCACATCTTGAGGTCTAGGCTTTATTTCTTGATTACACTGGCACTCAAATTGTAATATTCATTATTGAGTTGTAATCTTGATTTTTGTCATCATTCAACACAAGACATCCTTGTGAGTATTCTTGTGGAAATAATACACTTGGGTGATCTAGGTGATAGGTGTTTCAAGAGTGTGGTGCTCTTGAGGTATTGAAGAATTTGGTGTTCTTCAAGGTTGAAGATTGTGGTAATCTTCACAAGGTGTCGTTGGAGATTGTGGCAATTTTCAAGAGAGATTGTGGTAATCTCAAAGGTGGTGTTGTAGAAGAGTGTGGTGCTCTTCAAGGTGATGTTGTAAGATGTTGTATTAATTTTGGTAATTAATAAAATCTTTTTTCTTTTTTAAATCCATCCCTGATATCTTTGGGGTGGTAGAGATTAGGCCTAGGTGGGTTGAACCTCTATAAATTGACGCGTGTTGTTTACTTCCCGCACCTTTATTTTTTTCTTGGCTTATTTGTTTCGAAAAGATGGAGATAATCTATTCACCCCCACTAGATTATCGTAGCCACTTGGACTTACAAGTGGTATCAAAGCCAAACTTTTTGGCAAGCTCGTTCCACATGGCGATTAAAGAGGAACGATCACCGGCTACGAATGAAGTCTACCTTACCGGCACCTCCACCACCAAGCCACCACTATTCGATTCCAAAAATTTTACATTTTGGAAAGAAAGAATGGAATGCTATCTACAAGGTTGCGGGTTTGATATTTGGAACACAGTCGTAAATGAAGAATCCATTCCAATGATGGACACACCACACAAAGGCCTCAAAGAGCTCAATGATGAAGAAAAGAAAATCATCTCCTTAAATAGTAAAACTCTTAATATTTTGTATTGTTCACTTACCATTTTGGAATATAATCATATTGTAGGAATTAAATCGGCACATGAAGTATGGAGAAAATTAGAAGAAGAATATGCAAATGAAAGGAGCCACTCAAAAGCATCTACTTCTCAAATGGATACAAACTCAACATGGGATGAGCTTCCTACAACTTCCGACGTCGATGAAAACGAACGATGTCTTATGGGCTTCGAAGAAGAAAATGAGGTAAGTTCAAAACCCTCCACTTCTTATGATAATGAATTACAAAATGATCATAGTGATTTGCAAAATGATTTTGATGAACTTCAAAATGAATTCCAAAGCTTACTTGTTAAATACAAAAATTTGAAAAATGAATTCAATATTTTGAAAATTGATAAGGATAATTTATTTTCCTCTTATGAATCACTTTCATGTGATCACACCACCACACTTGACAAGGTTAGAAACCTTAAAAAAGAAAATAGTACTCTTGTTGAGGATATTAATTGCATGAAAAATGATTTATCGAAATCCAACTTGAGTACCGATAAAATGACCTATATTATTGATGTTCATAGTTGTGATAAATTGAAACAAGGACTTGATCATAAGCCTAGTGTTGATAATTATGTGAAAAGAAATCAAGTCCCTATGCATGTTGGTCATTATGCTCCCAAAATTACTACTTGTTTTTATTGTGGTAAAACGGGTCACACGATTAATACTTGTTGGGCTAGAAATATCTCTAATTATTATTGGAGACCTAAAAGTCTCAAAGCTAATTCCAAAGGACCCAAACACTTGAGGGTACCACAAAATATTGTCATATTAGGTACCCGGCGGAATAATAATCGAGGAAAATACATACCGCCAAGAAGACATCAAATGACCATTTCATTTGATCAAAGGAGAAGACAACATCAAAATAAATTTCCAAGAGAAAGACACTATCAACAATGGGAAGAACACAATCCTTGGAAATGGAGTAATTGGAGAAGCTATCATCAACAAGATGATTTTCAAGGGGGAAGATATCATCAACAATGGGAACGACACAACCCATGGAAATGGCGTAATTGGTAAACCGTATCTCCTTATTTAAATATGCATTTTATTTTTGTTATGCATGTTTTTATTTGTGCCTTAATTGTAAAATGAGTTTTCAAATATTTCTTAATATTAAGGTCTTCAATATATATTTGTGTTTTTAAATATTTTGAAAAGGAGATCTTGTATATTTTGTTCTCAACTCTTGTGCATTTACATAGACTAAGGTGATTTTATTATCTCTTATTGCTTAGCCTACACTTGTATTATTATGTTTGTGCAAAACGTGTTTAAGAATTGTGTAGGACATATATATTTTCATCAATGGTTATTTTCTCAAGAGAGGACCATAAACTATCGAGGTACGCTCATCATTGGTATCATCCTATAGACTCGATATATCTTTGTCATTCGTGCTTGTTTTTCAAAGTATTTTATACAAGTGCTATTAAGAGGATTTTTTTTATTTTTAAAAGGCATTATTTGACATAGCTTGTTTTATCCAAGATTTGTAAAGGATTATATTTTGTTTTTGATAAAACATTTGATTTTTTAAGTTATGCATTTTATTGCACATATAAAATTATTCTTGGTTGCTTTGTCAAAGCTCTTGTTCATATGCTTCTTGTAAATGAGGTCTCAACTATATGCTCTTGAATTTTTCAAATTTCAAAAGAGACCTTATATAGCTTCCTATAAGCTTATTTGAACTTACATGTTTTATGAAACTCTTGATGATTTGTTTGAAAGCATAGTATGTGTTACTTGTTATTATGTCTCTATTTTTCGATATTATTATGCTCTTGTGCAAGATATCTTGATTAAGATTTTGTAGAAATTTTTTGAATTTTGGAACAAGCTTGTTGACCAAGGCAAGGTTAGTAGCTCGAAAGTATCGTCAAAGTATTGATTTTGATGTAACATTTGCACCCGTAGCACATTTAAAAGCAATTTGCATTTTACTTGCCCATTCTTGTTTTAAGATAATTTCAAGCCTTACCAAATGGATGTTAAATCCAATTTTCTAAATGGTTTTATTCAAGAAGAAGTCTATATAAAACAACCTCCGAAGTTTTAAATATTTTTTAGGCCAAATGATTTTTATAAAAGGCCTTGTATGATTTAAAACAAGTACCCCGTGTATGGTATAATAGACTTAGCTATTTTTGCTAAATGGTTTTACAAGAGGTAAAGTTTATACTACTCTCTTTTTTTTTAAAAAAAAAGGCAAGATTGTTTACTTGTACAAATTTATGATATCATTTATGGTGCTACTAATGAATTATTGTGCAAGTTATTTTCTATGTTGATGCAAGATGAACTTAAGATGATCATGATGGGGGAGCTAAAATTTCTTCATTTGACTTCAAGTTAAACAATGCCAAGAAAGTGGTTGTAATTCACAATCAAAGTATACAAAAGTACCTTTGAGGAAGTTAGGCATTGAAGAAGGAAGAATCATCTCAACCTCTATGGCTACCAATGTAAAGTTTGACAAAGGTTGAGGAAGGCATATTCACTGACAAACATATTCGAGGTATGTTCACTAACTTTTCGTATTCCTTTAGACTTGACATTTTCTATGCCTTATGTCTATATGCTCGAATTTTAAAACTATCCCAACGAATCTCATTAAAGTGTCGTTAAAAGAAATTTTCAAATATTTGAAAGGCACTTCTTCTTATGACTTGTATATCCAAAGTTTAAAACGTTCACATTTTTTGGGATAACAAGTCCGGTGATAATAATTTTTCAAAATATGGTTCATTATAATCGAACTAAACATATTGAGATTCGATATATTTTTCTAAGGGATTGCGTTTCTAAAACGAAAAATTGAGATGTGTTTAAATCCGTCTTAAGGATAACTCGCGGATTTTTTTATCGTTAACCGCCGAGTCTTTTACCTCATTTCGAGCTTGATTAAGACATAATGCATATTGAATGAGGTCTATGATTGCATTTTGCAAGTTTTTAAAACTTAGGGGCGAAAAATCGGATTTTTGGTTCAAACCTCGGATTTTGGAAAACAGAATGAACCATCACCGACCGGGGGCAAGGCCAACCGGTCGCCCATGCCGTCGACCGGTCGCCCATGCCCCCAACCGGTCGCCCTTAGCTATATTTTTGGTTAAAATCGTTTCTGTTTTCAGTCACAACTATTTTGGTCTTTTGTATTCATTCTTCGTCCCCTTCGCATTTTGCACACAAATTTCACTTCAAATTTTTTTTCTTGCATACATTTTATATTTTGGACTTCATGAGGCTCGATTATCATCATCATTGCTCATCTTTACCGATTAAATGGTAAGAATTTCTCTTTTTAATCTCAATTGGGTTGAACCCTTGAGAATGTGCTTATATCTTGATATTTTGATGAAACTCTTGTATTAGTATGTTGTATATGATGATTGTTGATGAATGAATATTGTTGTATTACAATTGGTGATGAAATATTTTGGCTTAAACGAATCACAAAGGTGTTATATTTCTCTTGTTTTACTCAACGCACGCCAAGTGTTCGACAAAATGTTTCAATGAAAAATTCATCACCTACATGATTCTCTTGATTTGAAAAGTCTTATAAGTTTATAAAGATCATGTTTTATCAATCAAATGAGCTTTTACAAATCAAATGAACAATTTTTTTCCATTTTATTCGGAATTTAAGCTTAAATGTTCAATATGCTCGATAAATTGATTAAATTGCGCACTTTGATATAATTATATGATGTTTTTATCGTGCTAACATTATTTTTGATGATTCCAAAGGGGGAGAAACAGGAAATAAGCTTATACGCTCAAAAAAGCAAAAATAAGCTCGCAAGAAAAGCTATAAGCTAGGGCTCTTAAAAGGCAAAAACTGTGAATAATACTTAGTCCATGTGATGTATTATGGACTTTTATGCTTGACTAATGATGTCTTGTGACAGGGGGAGCTTCTAAGCTCAAATAATTCAAGCTTGTAAAAGCTAAGCTTTTAGTTTTTAGTTGGTTGCTCTTATACTTGTTCTTAATATGCATATTGATAGGAGGAGCTTGTGCAAAAATATTTTTTGAAAAATCTTTGCTCCTACTCTTGTGTGTTTCACTTATGATGAATCTTGCTTGTAATGGATTGATGTTTTAGACCGGAAAATTTGTTTTGTTTTAAAATCAACTTCCTAAAATTGTTTTGATTTGTAATCATCAAAAAGGGGGAGTTTGTTAGATAAATGTTTTTATCAAGATTTTGATGATTATGTTTAAATGAGTTTTTATACCAAAACAATGTTTATAAATGTTGTCCAAATACTCCTAAATGATTTAAAATATTTTTACTAATTTTTGGAGTATTTCTTAGAGTTTATTACTCGATAAAATTGGACAACACTTTTGATGATTTTGTGTTAATTGGTTTTTACACCAAAACAATGTTGTCCAAATACTCCTAAAAGATTTAAAATGTTTTTACTAATTTCATGGAGTATTTCTTAGAGTTTATTATTCGATAAAAATGGACAACACTTTTGATGGTTTTGTTTAAATGAGTTTACTATGTTTATAAATGTTGTCCAAATACTCCCAAGTGATTTAAAATGTTTTTACTAATTTTTTGAGTATTTCTTGAAGTTTATTTTTGATAAAAATCGGACAACATTTCAAATTTGAGGTCAACCTAGTCGAGCAAATGGTCGACCAGGTACACGAGAACGCACAAAATGAAACAAAAACCAGTGCAGCCAAAAAAAGGGGAGGTGACCGTCAAGGGTGAGGCCGACCGGTCGGACCCCCCTCCGACCGGTCGCACCCCCCTTGATCGGTCGGACCCCCCTGCAACCTGTCCTGGATCGCACTATTTTCTCTCTAACGTTCGAAATTTCTATAGAGCGACCGGTCACATTGTGTAATCTTTTGACAACAAAATTTGTACCGTTGAACTCCTTGACAGCAAGATTTGCTTTTCAATTTTGTACATTATTTCTACATCTTGTGATCTTCTTTTTGCAGACAAAATTGAAGAATGAGGAGCCTATGTTTGTGAAGACTCTCCTATAAATAGAGGATGATTTGAAGACACAAAAATGATATAACAACACAAGCAAATACACAACAAGAAATCGCAAATTTCCAAGCTTTCATATTCAACACTCTTGTTGTATTTATAGCCTAAGTATTTCACTTTCACATCTTGAGGTCTAGGCTTTATTTCTTGATTACACTGGCACTCAAATTGTAATATTCATTATTGAGTTGTAATCTTGATTTTTGTCATCATTCAACACAAGACATCCTTGTGAGTATTCTTGTGGAAAGAATACACTTGGGTGATCTAGGTGATAGGTGTTTCAAGAGTGTGGTGCTCATGAGGTATTGAAGAATTTGGTGTTCTTCAAGGTTGAAGATTGTGGTAATCTTCACAAGGTGCCGTTGGAGATTGTGGCAATCTTTAAGAGAGATTGTGGTAATCTCAAAGGTGGTGTTGTAGAAGAGTGTGGTGCTCTTCAAGGTGATGTTGAAAGATGTTGTATTAATTTTGGTAATTAATAAAATCTTTTTTCTTTTTGAAATCCATCCCGGATATACTGGGGTGGTAGAGGATTAGGCCCTAGGTGGGTTGAACCTCTATAAATTGACGCGTGTTGTTTACTTCGAGAAGATGGAGATAATCTATTCACCCCCTCTAGATTATAGTAGCCGCTGACTTACACCCTTCATGTTGTATTTTACTTAAATGTAAATACACATACTTGTAAGTAGATCGTATATGTCGTGTTATACATAAATGCTCTGATACTAATTGTGGTTTCTTTGGTACATGTAATGTTTTGATACATATGTGTATATAACTTTGATACCTTGTATAGGTTTATACATAGTAAAAAGCGTTGTAAAGTGCAAAGAATGATATGTTCAATAAAATGACATATTATACAATCATTCTTTATTTTATGTGCTATTTGCTTTGATGTTTATTTAAGTTTTGACATCATCAAAAAGGGGGAAATTGTAGGAAAAATTTATGTATAGATTTTGATGATACCATGTAAAACTTAGATTAGGAAGTTGGCACCCCATTTGAAATGTAATTTAACTTGTAATAGATAGGGCTATTTGAGCTGAGTTGAAGGAAGCCAAGTTGAAGATTACAAGACTCGACTGAAGATTGAAGTGAAGACCCAGTTGTGTGGTAGTTGAGTGAAGTGTAGTGAAGAATCAGTTAAATGATAGAAAAGTTGTCTTAGTCAGCTGACTAACAGCAAAGTTATTCCAAAATGATTGGAATCGAATGTCAAAGGGGTATGCATCAGACAAGACTCAAAGAAAGCTAAAAGAGATCCGTTGTCAAGACAAGTCAAAGTTTTACTGGAAATAGGCATGTGTCAGGCTGCCAACAATAAAGTTGTTTTGCTGAAAGAGTGCAAAAAGCAAGGGACCAATGGGAAGCAACTGAAATTCTTCAGAGTTTAAAAGGCTGAAAGGTCTCCATCCATGCCGCAAGCAAGAAAATTAAATTGATTTGAAAAATATGTATATTTCTTCTCCATCCAAATGTGCACTATAAAACACAAATCAAAAAGACAAGCACAACAACAAACATTCAAGCAGTGTGATTTGAAAAATATGTATATTTCTTCAATGGATTCAAATGTGCACTATAAAAGAGGAAAAATTGTTTTCAGGAGCAAATGGGTCTACTCTCCAAGGTTGAAGGAGAAGTAATGAGGTTCCATCGAACCAGAGCTTTGAACCTGTTGGAGGGCTACGTGATCAAGTCAAAGGGTTTGAAGGAAGCTGAAGTAACAGGATAACTGTCATGTGAAGAAGCTGAGTCCCAGGAGCAACAGGCTGTGTGATCAAAGCTTGTTCGGATTGTTAACTACTTTGTAACCAAGTCAAGTTACCTAGTGGATTCCTCCAGGAGTTGGAGAAGAGTGGACAAGAGGATCGAACCACTATAAAAACTGCTTGTGTCCATTTACTCTTCAGCGCAATTTAATTCTTGTATCATTTTCATATATGCTAATAAGTTAAATTGCTTAAGACTGCTGATAATAACATTGCTAAAACAAGTGTTGAAAAACGTACTTAAAACTCTAAGGGTGAAAGTTCTTCCGGTAAAAACCAAGTCAATCGCATTTCTAAGTGTTAGCTAAAAACAACTAAGTTATACTATCAACAACTCGATCGAGTCTAGAGAGGTAACTTTGTTGTGTAAGCCAACCTATCGATGTGAACCGCAAAGAACAACCTGTACATATATGACCCAACAACAACATGGTAACCCAAGATCTTCACTAGTTCGGTTAAAGATTGGTGGAAACCTCGACCCGTTGCTTAGACTAGCAAGAACCTCGGTATGTGTAGGCGCCACAAAAACGAATGTGTAAGTTCGCTTGATAAGTCGGTAATCGCAACAAGATGAACAATCTTGAAGCTCTTGGAAAAACCCAAAGGGTTGAAGAGAAAATCTCTAATCAATATTCAATATCAAAGTTGTTATGAAAAATAAACAAGTGTTTGCCTTATATAGGCGACTCAAAAAAAACCCTAAACCAACTAGGAAACAACTTAAAAACCGAAAAAGGAAACATAACAACATAAAACCCTAAAATGAGCTCTTTGAACGTGGCGTGTCGTTGAGCACGGCCAGGCCGTGTTTCCTGGTGTTCCAGAGCTTAAAAATATGTAGGTGAGCACGGCCATGCTTGGCCATGTCTGTGAACACGACCGTGTGTTTGAACACGGCCAGGCCGTGTTGGCCTCTGTTTCATTCGTTTAAGAGTCTTCATGAAAGTTGTAGCCCTTTCTCTTAGCTTTGCATAGCATCTTGAATCCGCTCAATATCGATTTTGTAGAAACGTTATGGCCAAAATACTAAAACCTGCCAGTGCTGAAAATTGTTGACGCACTTGGACATTTTTGAACACAACCTCTTGTTGTTCGAACTTTAATGCTTCCTTTTGACACATGATTAACTAACATGGCTCTAGAATCAATATATTTGGCCCCTAACATCAACTTGGTCACTCAAATGACTTAAAACAACGAAAATCAACACCTAATCTATAATATAAGAACTCAATTATATAGTTTTCAAGAACTCGAGATAACTTGCATTTGGTGTTGCCCGGATCCTTTGTGACTGGATTCTCATCACTAGTTGTCCCTCAAGGACTTAGCTGACTTGAGTTAACTCTGAAACTATTTAAAAGGACTAAAATCGAAAAGTTGGTAAAGTTTATTCAACCCCCCCTTCTAAACTTTACACATCACCCTTTGGGACCTACAATCTTTTCTGCACTTTTTTCAGCAAGTCCCCTGCATCTTCAACTTAACTGCTTGATGACTCAACTACTATTCTAACTATTACAAGTTGAAATTACATACAGAATTTGGGGTGCCAACTTTCTATTTCTAAGTTTTCTAAGCATCATCAAAAATTATACATTAAATTTCCTAACCCCTTTTTGATGATGCCAAAACTTATTTACATCATAAAGTGCTGAAGTTAAAATAATTGAAAGAATGTATCATTCAATACTTACATTATTTGAGTGTATTTATAAGGAATTGTAAAAATACAACAAAAATTTTCTTGACAGCTAACTTCTATCTCCAAGGTTGTCTTATCCTTCTTTCTTCTTCTTCTTCTCGCCTCATTCTCTTTTCATCTTTAGCTTTCTTCTTCTCCTCCCTCTCTATCCTTCTTAATCTCAGCTCATCTAGCTCGTATTTTTGGGCCAGCTCAGTTGCTCTCTGATTAACTTCTCTATTCTGAGCTTTGTCTAGACCCAACCATTATACGATGTCCTTTTTCAAGGGGTTGATGGGCATGATTCCGCTTAGTTTTCTTGGTAGAGAACTTCTGCCTCTCCCACGAGACCGAGAACTTTTCCTCTACCTCTGTTTGAGCTTCTTCCCCTATCTTGGTTGCCTCCCCTAGGAACTTGGCTGATCATGGAAGGCTGATGATTCTTAGGAAGTTTTCTTTGAGTCAGCTGCTTCCTAGTCTCTTCTGTATTTGATACGTGTAAAATATACGTGCATTTAGGAGCTTAAAATGGATACAATTGATACAATTGCATGTATATTTAGTGTGTTTTTACTTGGTTTCTTTAGAAGGGCATGATACTGCGTATTCTTGTAACTTTTTACAGGAAACAAAGCTTAATTGAAGAAATATCAGTTGGAAGGTCCGGAGAGGATTCACGAGTGCAAAGAGAAGATCGGAAAGACGAAGAAACCGGACAAAAACACGTAACATGGCTAGACCGTATGGGACCACATGGTCGTGTGACCTGCCCATGCGATGAAGACATGTTCGTGTGAAGTTGGGAAGAAAGAGGGGACCAAAACAAGCCGCACAGCCGGATCGTGTAAGAGCCACACGGCCGTGTTGAGTGGCCGTGTGAAGCTGCACAGCCGGACCGTTTGACGCGCTGTTTCGGATTTTTGTGTCTTTTTCCCATTCAAACTCTACAAGTGTTCTCTCCAAGAACCTATATAAGGGACCCAAGGGCTGCACAAAAATTACAATATTGATACACCATACAACACATCAAAATACACAAGAACACAAGATCAAAGGTCTTTTGAGAGAGGAGGGTTAGGTTACGAAGAACACCACAAGTCCTTTCACATCTACGGAAGCACAAGAGATTCGAAAGCTTGGAAGGAAGATCCATCCTGACAAGAAAGGGTTTTCTTTCTTAGTTTAGATCTCTTGTATGTGCTTAAACGATGTCACAATGTTGATTTGAAATTTGTCTATGAATTTGTTATCAATGTTTGACTAATCTTTTGGATCTTAGGGCATAATCAAAATTGTGGATTCATGTTAAATCTTGGTTAATTGTTTTCTTAATTAATTCATGTGTTCTATTTTATGAATTTGAGTGCTTATTCTTAATTTCTTATTATTTGACCAATAATTTGCATGTCATATTTGTTAGTGCAAAATTCGGAAGAGCAGTTCTAACAAAGACGGAAGTCGAATTCAGACATAAATGGGTGTAACGAGTCGGGAGACCTACAATTGTTTGGGGGGAGTCATTCAATTCATAGATCTTTTGGAAGTTAATAATAGTTGTATCGAGTCAGGAGACCTACAATTGTTATTAATCTACTGTTTATGCATCGCACGAGAGGGGGAGTAGACTACCTTAGGAATTGAACCCATAGAATTGCATGAATTGGTTTTGTTAAATATTAATTGGATTTAATATTGAAGAAACATGTTGAGATTATGTGCCTAAGGTTGCTCCTGTGGTTGTTAAAAATATTTGTGGGGTTCGCAAGTTTATTTATTTTTCTTTTTATTTTCAATTTTTCTAAAACTTGAGATTCAGTCGCTTCAATAAAATTGGAATGCGATGTTATTATAGTCTAAGTGTTTCGTAGTTAATCCTTGAGGAATACGACCTTGCTTGCCATTATCCTATAAACTACACTGTACACTTGCAGTATAGAGATCCAAATAATTTTTGGCGAACAAATTTTTGGTGTCGTTGCCGGGTATTGAAAGATTCTACTTAGATATAGTAATAAGTAGTCCAATCTTAATTGAAGAATTTTTTAAATAATTTTTATTGTTTTCTTTTTTATTTTTCTTCGGTTCTAACATTTATTTTGTTAAGTGCAGATAGTGCATGATCACGCGTTCCAGGTCTACCAAGCCAATACCCATTGATTTGGAAATCGAGACAACAATGAAACAACTAAGGAAAATATCTAAAGCAATAGCGGATGGAACTAATCGAAATTCAAAAACAACAAAAATAATGAGGAGCGCCCACCTGGGGCAGAAGCACATGACCGAATAGTGGAAAGGCCCGTGAGAAGGGCAGTTAGGGATACTTCAGCCGGAGGTAAGTCAAACTTTTGGAGGTGTGGCCCTTTTGTCGATCAATGAAAATAACTTTGAACTAAAACATGCATTGATCTAGATGGTCTAATAGAATTAGTTTGGGGGCAGAGCCGTTGAGGATCCAAATGCGCATCTGGCGCAATTATTAGAAATATGTGACACTATTAAGATGAACGGTGCTTCTGAGGATATCATTCGATGCCGCCTTTTTACATTCTCTCTGCGCGATAAGGCTAAGGGATGATATGCTCTCTAACACCACCAGCAGCAGATTGGGCTGATCTAAGTCAACGGTTTTTAGCCAAATATTTTCCCCCTAGTAAGATGCGGCAATTAAAATCTGAAATCGCTCAGTTTAAGCAGTTAGATTTAGAGCCACTATATGAGGCATGGGATAGATTCCGAGAATTGTTAAGGAAGTGCCCTCAACATGGATATCCCGACTACCAACAGGTTCAGTATTTTTATAATGGTTTGAGTGGAAACACAAGAACTATTATAGATGATGCATCTGGGGGTGCCCTGCTAGGGAAATATCCAGAAGAGGCACTAGAACTATTAGAGGAGATGGCAGATAATAGTTACCAATGGCCATCCGAGAGATCTAATGTCCGACGTGTGGCAGAGGTTCAGGATGAGACTGTCGCAATGCTCACAGAACAAGTATCCATGTTAAATATGAAACTGAATGCGATGCATCAAGTGACTCCAAGAGATCCTACTGTTGTTGAAGAAGAGGCAAATTTTGTTGGACAACAAGGAAACTTCAACAATAATTATAGAAATAATTAGACACCCAATTACTATCATCCGGGGTTGCGAAACCATGAAACTTTTCTTATGCTAACAATAAAAATGTTTTGCAGCCACCTCAGGGATTCAATGTGGGTAATCAAGGCAGAGCGGAGTCAAATGAAAAGAAAGCATCTATAGAAGAGATGTTATCCTCGTTTATCGGAGAGACTAGGGCAAGACTGAACAAGGACGAAGCAAGGATATACAGGATCGAAGAACATGTCACTTAGTTAAACACAAATGTAAATGCAAGATTGAAATCTCTAGAAACACAAATAGCCCAGATCGCAACTGCAGTGGGAGGCCAACATCAAAAGGGCAAATTCCCAAGCGACACGGAACTGAATCCGAGAGAATAATGCAATGCCATTCGTCTGAGGGATGGTACTGATTTTGAGGGCTCACAGATTTCAACCGACATGGTTCAATGACAGTGATTGTAGAAATCTGAAGTCTGGCAGAAGACGTAAAACTTAGCGCTTTATAGGAGGCAACCCAACTTATTTCCTAAATTTTTATTATTTTTGATTGCCTTCAATTTATTTAAATTTTACTTTCAATTTTGTTTTTTAGTATTAACTTAATTTTTAGTTGTGTTTGGTTTTGTGAGTTGTTGTGTAGGAGGCGTCACGACAAACTCTCGAAACAAAAGGAGGAAAATTACATCACACGACCAGGCCATGCGATACAGCGAGCAGACCAGCACCACACGGGCGTGTGTGAGTCAGCAGGACCAAGGATGCAGCACGCAGGGCCGCACGGCCCGGCCGTGCGAACCCACACGGGCCGTGTGGCCCGTCAGTCGCGATTTTAACCCCTATTTCACTCCCAAAACTCATTTTTTTCTCCAGTTTCGCCTACCCAAACCCTACAACTCGAAAATTCCCTCCCAAAATTCTCAAACTCCTCGCCAAATCTCTTCAAATTTACTATAAATCTCACCCCAAAAACACAAATTCTCCAACTTCTCAAGAAACCCATCACCTAAAGCCTTCAAATTTTCAACCTTTTCACATTCTACACCAAGTTTGGGGGTTTTCAAAGTTCAAATTTTAGATTTTCACACCTAATAAATTTAGCTTTCATGGCTTCTAGGGGTGAAAGAGGAACAAGAAGGAACATGAGAAAAAGAAAGGAACCAACTCCAGAGCCCGAACCTGAGCCACAACCAGAATACGCGGCCGACGAATCGGAAGCCTCGAATGTCATCTTGCCAAATGAAACACACCGGGCTAGATGGGCGATACGCTATTATCGGCCGTGGATAAATACAAGGTATCTTGATAAACCTACTCTTGCTAATTTGGGTTTATTGGAAGATTTTTGGGCTATGAGTGGTCGGGTGGATTGGCATGAATTATCAAATGGGCATTGGACTACTTATTCGATTTATACGCTTGAGTTCTTGAGTAATTTCAAATTAGTAGTTCGAAAATAAAATTTGATGGGGATTCGGTTCAAGTTAGCAAATGAGCCGAGGGAGTTGTCAATAGATGATTTAAATGCGATATATAGAACTCCATCTTATGGGGTAGAAGAGCATGAGGATTTTGATAAGGATAATTTTTGGAGGGAAATAACTGGTAAACGAATCTACAGGCCGGGTTCTTCAAAGGCATCTAGCATTCAAACCCTGTATTTCGCTATGTACAAAGAGCATTAGTGGAAACGATTTTTGCGAGGGAAGAAAGCAAAGGGGCCTTGAGAGTAGATGAGTTATTTATTATTTGGTGTATGGCATCGAGGACGGAGGTTGGGCCAAACACCGGGACTATGATAGCCCGACAATTTGATAGAGTAAGAAAGTCTGATAGGGGAGGAATTTATATTGGGGGGATGATTACTCCTATTGCTGAATATTTTAATGTTAGCTTTGACGGGTATACGGAAGTTGCAGGGCCAAAACTGATTGATTTGACAGTTTTATCTGCTATGAAAATGATTCAATTTGATGGGCGTAATTACTAGCTATATCAGGCCGGATAGAACAAAAGTCAAGCTCCCTAACCCAGAAGCTACATCTATAAGAAACAGGGGGTAATTGGCTACGAGAGAGGTGAACAACAAATGATGCTCAAGAAGAGCAAGATGAGCTATGAGGGATGCACCAGAATCCTCTAGACAAGGGGGTAACCGGCCATTTAGCATGAGTGATAGGCTAGAAAGGGTGGAAGCCGATGTGGGCAAGTTGATAGATGATACTTATCAGTTTACGGTAAATGTTGATGAGTATCACACTGAATATCTACAAAGATTCTATGCTATCACCCAGCAACAACAGTACATGTACGAGATGATGTCTCGTATGGATTAGTGGCATATTTCACAAGGCCACTACCCTCCGCATCCACCACCACAGTGATTCATGTAAGTACTTATTACGCATTCCTCTTTACTTTTGATAATTTCCTCATATGTTCGAGTGTGTCATTCATGATTCATAGAATTCTTGAACTTGCTCTGGTGTCTTCATTAAAGCCATGTGTGTGTGCAATTTTTGAAAATGATTTAAGGCCAACTTTGTTTAGCCTACTTAGCCTAAAAAGTCTACCTATGAACTTTTAATTCCCTAGTTAGCCAATTTTGAGCCAAATATTATTATTGTTAGCCACATTGATCTTTAAAATTGAAAAAATGATTTTATCCCTGAAATTTCTTGAGCTTATAGAAAATGAACAAGTTTAGGGGAGATGTGGTGAAAATTTATGAAACAAGAGAGGAAGTTGGCTAAAAAAATAGGGATGAGCAGTATCTAGGTGAATAAAGAATATATGAAGCTCAAAAATGAAAGAAAATCTCTGGAAAAAAATAGAGAAAATCGAGCAAAGGAAAACAAAAAAGAAAAATTTTGAAAATTTTGAGAAAATTGAGAGCTTGAAGCTGAAGAAAAAAAGAAAAGAAAGCAATAAAGCCTAACAATGAAAAAGAAGAAAAAAAAAGGGTGGAGTTGAGTTGAAAAAGAAAATATTTTGAAAAAATAAGTATTATGCTAAAATTGGGTTGGTGAGTTGCAAGTCTGTGTACTTAAATTCTATTCGCTCAAGTCAAGTCAAGTCTCTTAATCGAAATTTTCCCTATCCTTACCAAAGAGCCTACATTACAACCTAATGAAAAGTTCTTTTTGATTCTTAAATTGTGCACATAAAAGTGGTCGAGATGTTAGGCAAATTGCAAGTTTATGGTAGTTCTACATTCATTGAATTGATTTTGAGCATAAACACATTCCATACACTTTGAGAGATGAGTGATACACTACTACTACTTGTGAGTCGCGATGTCAAGTACCCAAGAGAGTATCAATTATGCCGAATTTATGATTGATGACTTCTTGATAATGAATTGCATGGTTTATTTAAATGTGAAGTCAAATGAAAGTAAATGTTTGTAATGTTCTTGTGTGTTCTTTGTACCCCTTAATATTATTTTTTTAATTTGCTCGAGGATCGAGCAATTCTTTAAGTTTGGGGGATTTTGATATGTGTAAAATATACGTGCATTTAGGGGCTTAAAATGGATATAATTGATACAAATGCATGTATATTTAGTGTGTTTTTACTTGGTTTTCTTATCATGGCATGGTACTGTGTATTCTTGTAATTTTTTTACGGAAACGGAGCTTAATTGAAGAAATATCAGTTGGAAGGCCCAGAGAGGATTGACGAGGGCAAAGAGAAGATCAAAAATACGAATAAACCGAAAAAACATGTCACACGGCCGAATCGTGTGGGACCACATGACCGTGTGACCTGTCCGTGCAATGAAGACATGTCCGTTGAAGTTGGGAAGAAACAGGGGACGCAAACAACCCGCAAGGCCGGACCATGTAAGAACCATACAGCCGTGTGGAGTGGCCGTGTGAAGCTGCACGGCCGGACCGTGTGACGCGCTGTTTCAAATTTTTGTGTCCTTTTCCCATTCACTCTACAAGTGATCTCTCTAAGCACCTATATAAGTGACCCAAGGGATGCACGAAAATTACAACATTGATACACCATACAACACATCAAACTACACAGGAATACAAGATCAAAGGTCTTCTGAGATAGGAGGGCTAGGTTACGAAGAACACCACAAGGCCTTTCACATCTACGGAAGCACAAGAGCTTCGAAGGCTTGGAAGGAAGATCCATCCTAACAAGATGGGTTTTGTTTCTTAGTTTAGATCTCTTGTTTGTGCTTAAACGATGTCACAATGTTGATTTCAAGTTTGTCTATGAATTTGTTATCAATGTTTAGCTAATCTTTTGGATCTTAGGGGATAATCAAAACTGTGGATTCATGTTAAATCTTGGTTAATTATTTTCTTAATTAATTCATGTGGTCTATTTTATGAATTTGAGTGCTTATTCTTAATTGCTTATTATTTGGCCAATAATTTGCATGTCATATTTTTTAGTGCGAAATTCGGAAGAGGATATCTAACAAAGACGAAAATCGAATTCAGACATAAATGGGTGTAATGAGTCGGGAGACCTACAACAGTTTGTGGGGAATCATTCAATTCATAGATCTTTTAGGAGTTAATAATAGTTGTATCGAGTTGGGAGACCTACAATTATTATTAATCTACTGTTTATGCGCCGCCCGGGAGGGAGAATAGACTAACTTAGGAATTGAACCCATAAAATTGCATGAATTGGTTTTGTTAAACATTAATTGGATTTAATATTGAAGAAACATGTTGAGATTATTTGCCTAAGGTTGCTTCCGTGGTTGTTGAAAAAAATTGTGGGGTTCGCAAATTTATTTATTTATTTTTTATTTTCGATTTTTCTAAAACTTGAGATTCGGTCGCTTCAATAGAATTGGAATGCGATGTTATTATAGCCTAAGTGTTTCGTAGTCAATCCTTGAGGAATACGACCTTGCTTGCCATTATCCTATAAACTACACTGTACACTTGCAATATAGAGATTCAAATAATTTTTGGCGAACAATATCTTTCAAGCCCTTTCTCCAATACAAGTCCCATGCGTCAGCTAACTCTATTCCTTCATAATCTTATAATAGAGTATCAAATTCTTCATTGGATCTCTCCAAGGGACCAGGAATTGGAGTAGCTTCTTCTCTTGGAAGCATTCCAGTTGGTGGACCTCCGTATTGGACATTTAATTTCTGGATTCTCTCCTCTTGACTTTTATCTAATTTTGTAATTTCAGCCTTAGACTTCTAAAAAGCTAGGGCAGCTTTCTCGTCAGTTGTTAAGTCTTGAGGAAGCTGAGAATGAATTGAGGTGGTGCCTTTGCCCTTGATAATCAACTTCGAAGGTTTTTTTTCAAGCTTTTCTTCCCCCTTTTTGGCATCATCACCTAGAGAAGGTTGATCTTATTTGAGAATGGAGTCCAATTTCTTGTGTGTCATGGAGTCTCCTGTTGGTTGGAGCTGAGTGTATACAACTAATTTTTCTTAGACAAAATTTCATCTTTCAACGATGCCTCCATATGCTCCATTTTCTTCTCCATTTTCATCTACAGAAACTCCATATCAGAGAGATGACTCCTCTCCATCATCTTTATATTGTCCCTTTGACGTTGTTGGAAAGCAAGATGTCAGCTCCCTAAACAACCAGCTTTGAAAATAGCTATCTGAAATGGCCAACTTGCTCCCTGCGTAGAGCTTTAGTATATTGTGCCCATGCCCTAATCCGCAACACAGTTCCTTGAATATATCCTGAAATGGTGGCATCATGATTATCTATCCTGATGCTCAAGTCAGCAAATACTTTCTCCATCTTCTCGCACATGGCTCGGAAGGCTCGTCGAAAGTAAGTTGCTTGTTCACTTGAATCTTTAGGAAAAATGGAATCGAAATCATCTCAAACGGTACAATGCGTGTATCTGAAGGAACTTGCAAGTTAGCTGGGATGATTTGAACATTGAAACATGCAGCTTCCTTTGTAGTCTCAGTTTCAAAAGAGATCTATTCCACAAAAATGAAATGTATCATTCCTAACATGCCACTTAGATTACAGAAAGTTCCCACTTCTCCTTTAGGAACACTTTGCTCTTCACCCTGGCCAACATCTATTTTTGCGTTAGCTGCGGAAGCCTCATCGGCAGTAGTAGTTGTAGGAGCCTGCTGAGTTGAATATGCCTCAGTTGTCTTAATAGCTTCACTGGCAACAATTGGTTCTTCCAATTGAGTAACCTTTGCATCAGCTGCCTGAGCAGCATCATGTGCAGGAGATTGAGCTAGTGGGAGAGGACCATCAACTAGCACAAACCACATCCTGGTGTATTTCATACTTGCATCCAAACCGCTGGCCCATTTCTCAGACTCTGCTGATTCATCAAGATCTGCAGTCATCTCAGAGTACTCAGCTTTAGAGTTGATTCTGCGAGGGCATCTATCACCATTAACTCAGTGGATTCGGATTCTGGGAATTTAGGCACTTTACTAAAAATGTCAATATTCCCCCTGACAGTCTCAATTGCCATTGGGTCTTCAACTACCCTTTCAACAGTCTTAACCGTTGAATGGCCTTTGATATTCCCTGCAACATATTGAGTTGCTGCTAAGTCTTCAACATTGGCATCCTTAGTGGTCTCAACCTCAAGGATTGCACTTTCATGACCAACAGTCTCAACTATCATGGTCTCTACTGATCCATCATTTGCCTCAGTTACAGGTATTACAATTTCTGTAACATCACTTACCTTCAACTCTGTTGGGGCATCTGGCAGTCTTAACCACCACAACTTCATTGGAAAGAATAGGTTCTGACTTAACTATCTCACCATTGCCTCTTAACTTCAAAATGTTTTGGTCCCCTATAGCCTCCTCCAATCTGGCTGCAGCTTGAGCAGTTTCCCCTCAGTTGGCTCACCAGCTGATGGATTTTCGATGGGGTTAAATGTCATCGGGGACTTGGCTGTATTACATGAATGTTAAACCAACTTGTCTTGTGTTGTCTCAACAACATCCTTAGGGTGTGGCTCCACTAGGTTACCCTTTTTAACAATTTCCATCCTAGTATCATCGCCATCTCCTTTTGTAACATTTTCATGTGAGTGAGCTGGGAAGGTGACTGATGCTAACTCCCTCACAACATCTTGAATGATAGAAGTTGAATGATAGCCCATCCACATCGATTAGTGCACTGAAGTACACTTTCACTGAGAGCTTAACAAAATCGAGAGTAGAACTTGAGGATTTCTTTGGTGCGACGGTTATTAATTAAGAAAAACTCTACATAACTTCAAACTGTATATAGAGAGAATTTTTTGAATGCTTGAGAATAAAGTCAGAAGAGAGAAAGTGAAATCCGATATATATGAGACATGAAGAGACTATTTCGGGTGGAGATTAAATCGTATAAAGCATTTATTAGGCCGCATTTAATACTTGCAGTATTTATGCCCAATCATAAGCATACTGTTGCAACTTTTAACTGTATCGTATTCAATGATGCTGATATCATCTTAAAAATAGTCTCGCTTTAATGAAAATGATGTCATTTTGTCTCTTAGCTCATAAATGTGTCTGTTGGCTCATTTGTGACTTAACTCTACTTCTCTCTTCAGTCTACAGATGGAACTCAGCTGTTTAGTTGACTCAACTCTGCTTAACGTCAGAATTAGTTGTTTTA
Organism: Rehmannia glutinosa; assembly: GCA_016081115.2. Classification (NCBI taxonomy): domain Eukaryota; kingdom Viridiplantae; phylum Streptophyta; class Magnoliopsida; order Lamiales; family Orobanchaceae; genus Rehmannia; species Rehmannia glutinosa. The sequence goes on along the minus strand of CM071937.1, from coordinate 61,893,871 downwards.
CTTTGCTGAAATAGCAAAACTCTTCTCAAATGCAATCCTTCCATCTTTAATTCTGATGAATGAGTCTTCTGAGCATTTTAACACAACTCCATCAATCCAAGCTCATTCTTCAGTTCTTTAATCCTTGATTCACATAAGGGTTTTGTGAATATATCAGCTAACTGCTTCTCTGTTGTGACATATTCGAATGTGATGTCTTTATTTTCAACATTAGATCTTATGAAATAATATCTGACATCAATGTGCTTTGTTCTTGAGTACAATACTGGATTCTGAGTAATTGCAATAGCACTTGTATTTGTTAAGTTGGATTTTTACCATCAAAATATGTATCCTAGACATAGATATTGTTTTGTTTTTGAGTAGATTGATTTAAATTATTGTTGAAACTGTATATCGAGTTGTAATAGGTATCAAGGTATCAAAGAATCAAGAAACGGATGAAAAATGGTTAAAAATGAGCACCTTGGTGAAATAACTGAAGAAAAATAAAAGAAACAGGTACCGCAAAGTGTACGCAGTACAAAATAATCTTGTGCCGTGGTACATGATTGTGTACTGTGGTACACCTTAAAAAATGCACCTGTACCGCAGTACAAGGTGTGTGTGCCGCGTTTCAACCCCAATTTCACATGTTTCCTACCGCGATACATGCAATGCATACCGTGGTACCTACCAAACATCTGCAAGCAATAATTCAACTTTATAGGATTAAAAATCACGAAAATCTTTACGCTAGAGAAAATCTATTCAGCCAAAAGAGAAGAAGAAGACACAAGAGTACATATCAAAAGAGGAAGTTAATGGGAACATCTGATAATGGACAGCAGAAGAGTCCAATTGACAAGAGAAAAGAATGGAGGAAAAAGATGAAGCTTTATACTATAAATAGGCATGAGTTTTCAGCAATAGAAGACACCGGGGAGACCTGGGAGCCATCTTGATATAGAAGATATTAAGATATGGAATTCTATTGGAGAGAACGCAGCGGAACAGAAAGGGGACCAGATTAATTCTTCAACAAATTCTTGGAGAATTGCCGATTAAATCATCAAATATAAGTTCCTCTTTGTTCTTCTCTTTCTTTCTAGCATAATTCCTATATTTATTCATATGTATCAAATTGCTTCTGTGAACTGTGTGATGAATTAATTAGATATTCTAGAGGCTTGATGTAATTTTGTTTGATCTTGTGTTTGACAAATATATTCATTTTATTTCATGAAATTCATGGTTTATTTGTATTATTTGTATTAATTACATCTTGATTACTTGATCACTAGCAATGTTGTAAAAAATGCTAGGCGCTCGCTAGGGGGCAGACTGGGGCCTAGCACCTATGCGGAGCCTAGGCGGGGTTAGGTGGGACATGGGCGGGATTACGCGGTCCTAATCGGAAAAACAATTGTAGGCGGACAAGGGGAGCCTAGCGCCTAGGGGGGATTAATGGGGGCTAGGCAGGGATATTTACAACAGAGATCACTAGTCATTGATGCTCGATGTGTTAATCCAACATTCGAGAGAAGGGATTTAATACCAGATCTAGAATAACACAATATAGGCAATTATATAATCAAGAGATTTATAAATACTTTGAAGTTGTTGTAGAAATTACACTGTTCTATTTAGAATTATAATTCTTGAGATTTTTATAGAGATTTCAAAATCTTGTTTTATAATTTAAAATCATTAGACACTTGAAAGAGGTAGTTGATTAAATAGTGAATTTCAAGTTATAAACCATTGGTTGAGATAGATTTTTAATCAAACATAAGTGATAACAAGATGAAATCATCCTCTAGAATAATTCTCCCGTAAACTTAGATGTTTGTATTTTTCATTTATATTTTTATTGTTAGTTAGATTTAATTTATAAATATATAATTCAGCTATTTCTTAAGATTCAATTTATACATATATAATTTAGAGATTTTTTGAAAAGATTTTTTTTTTCATTAAGGGTGTTGGAAATCGTTCAACAACGATTGACCAAGAGGTGGTGGGAGATGATCCCAAAATGGTTCTGTCTCAGCCATTGTTTTTGCATAAGATGCAGGGCAATGAGCAACCAAATTACAAGTACGATAATTCCAAAAGAAATTAACAAGAGGGCGGGAAGCCTTAAAAGTGAGAACATTAAGGAGGATAGACAAGCAAAAAGACGAACATGAAGCTTCCACATTCACAGCAAGCATCACAACAGTAGCATCCCCAAAAATAGACCATCGTTCCAACGGCAAGGACTGAACCATCTTGAGAGCTTCACGCAAAGCTAAGAATTCGGCAACCTCCGGATAAGAGATTCTAGCAAATTTCTTGCAAAAGCCATTTACAAAAGCTCCGGATTCAGCAAAAATAGCAACATCAATGCCTGCACATGAATTCTTGAGATCAAGCGCGCCATCGAAGCAAATCGTCCTCCCATTGCAGGCCGTAGTATGAGTTGCGGACATGCTAAACAACGGAGAGGAAATATAGGGCCTCACATGTGCAGCGTAAAAGTCCCTCAATATGGCGTTGGTGGATACGACAATGGAGGTTAAATTTGGAGGAACATTTTCGAACTTCCACTTATTCATTTGAAACCAAATTTGACAGTAAAGTAAAACGAACAAGCAAGCCGCATCGGTGGGAAAGTTCTAAATAATGTCACAAAAACAAGATGTAAAATCAGGTTGTTCAAAACCAAAAGCAAGTTCAAACAAACCTGCAAGTCTCCAGATCTGGTATGTGAATTAAGATGAAAGAAAAGGTGGGTGGTTGTCTCTATATGCATCGAACAGAAGGGGCACAACTCATGAGAGACAACATGATGGACAACAAGAAAATCTACTATTGGAATGGAGCCCGAGCCGCAACGCCAAGCAAAGAATTTGTGGGGGGAGGGGTATCTGCATCTTCCAAATTTGTTTCCAAATTGGGTTATCAAGTGAACTGGATGGTCCCGCCTGGACATTGAAAGGCAGAGACGAGGAAGTATCGAGATCAAGGTAGTACGCCGATTATACCAAAATATTTCCATTCTGATTGTGGTGCCAGCACCAAAGATCGTGATGTCAACCACTACTAATTGGAATAGAAAAAGTTAAGGATGCTTCACTAGGATCAAAAAGAGCTCGGACCAGGTCTTCATCCCAAGAATCATTTGCGGTGTTAATTAGTCTATCTACCAAGGCGTGAGGATCAGGGGGATGAGGTGGTGTTCGAATAAAAAAAGCCAAAGTACGCGATAGTGAAGGGTCAGCCCAGATTCTTGTTTGAGCTCCTGATCGAATAAGTTTGCGAGCACCTTGGGAAAGAAGCAACTTACTTTCAAGAATACTCTGCCAACTCCACGAAAGTCAATTTCCCAACTGGGCATGAAGAAATCACCATCAGGGTAATACTTCACCCGAAAATGTCTGGCGAGCAAAGAAGAAGGGTGTGATACAAGCCGCCACACCATGTTTGAAAAGTAATCTAAATTAAAAGCCCGAAGCTATCGAAAACCAAGTCCTCCCTTTTGCTTAGGTAAAGAAATTTTATCCCAAGCGAGCCAATGCATTTTTTCCAATTAACAAAGCCCCTCCAAAAATAATTTCTGGTCATAGACTGAACATTTTTTAGAACAACGTCAGGAATCCCGAAGCACGACATTGCGTAATTGGGGATGGATTAAAGAACTGATTGTATGAGAATCTCACGGCCTGCAGAGGATAAATATTTCTCCTTCCACCCTTGAATTTTATTCCAGATACGGTCTTGAATCGATGCGAAGACTTCTTTTTATTTAGGCCAATGTTAGATGGTAAGCCTTGGTACTTTCCATGCGACTGCACAATAGGAATGCCAATAATTGGAGAAATTTGTGAAGCTGTTGCTGGCAGAGTATTAGGACTGAAAAGAACCCCCGATTCGTCGTGGTTAATACGCTGACCCGAAAGCCACCTCAAAGAATTCAATTGCCAGTTTTAAATTTTTTGCTTCCTCAACAGTGGCAATACCAAACAAGAGGGTGTCGTCGGTGAAGAATAAATGGGAGATACTCGGAGCACGTGGACATATACGGATACATGAATTTTCCCCGCAGCCTATAAGTCCTGCAAAATGATAGAAAAAACTTCGGAGCACATACTTTAAATATATGGTGAAAGAGGGTCTCCTTGACGAATTCCTCGTTGAGAATGAGGGAGCCGAACTGCACGTTGTTTAAAAGAAAGAAATTGGAAGTAGTAATACAAATTCTAATAAGCTCGATAAAAGGATGTGGGAAGCCTAATGCTTGGAAAATAGCGAAAATGAATGGCCATTCAACTCTATCGAAGGCTTTACTCATATCTAACTTAATGGATATGAGATCCACATTTCCGTTTGTACGAGATTTCATAGAATGATGGACTTCATAGGCAATAAGAATATTATCGGATAAAACACCGAATAAAAGCGGTTGCGACTCAAAGATAATGTGCGACATCATGGGACGGAGCCGGTTTGTAATAACTTTAGAAGTAATCCTATAAACAACATTGCACTGACTAATAGGTCAAAATTGGGACACCAATCGGGTTGTTTTACCTTCGGAATTAACACAATATGAGTGAAATTCATCCTATGGTAAGAACGTCTAGAGTTTAAGAGATTAAGCACAACTTTGGTAATGTCGGTTCCAACAATATGCCGAACTTTTGTTATAAAATAGGGCTCATACCGTCGGTCCGGGGATTTAAATGGATGCATTTGCTTGATGGATTTTGCTACATACATGCCAGAAAACTCTAGAGAGAGTTGTTCACAATTATCCGAGGTGACGCGCGGCTAGATTTGACTAATGACTCGATGAATGTCCGCGAGTGATGGTGAGGATGAGGAGAAGATGTCCACAAAATAATCCGTAATAATCACTCAACATCGCCTACGTCCATTTTCAACTGGCCCAAATTATCTTTAAGATCTGCAATATGGTTTATATCCCGCCTTCTCAAAGCATGGGCGTGAAAAAAAAGGTGTTTGATCGCCGTCCTTGTACCATGTTTGTTTAGCTCGTTGCCGCCACTTTAAATCTTGGCATTCTAATAGAAAATTCAACTGGCCATGAAGCTCAATAAGCTGGGCATGAATTTGAGGGGTAATATGGCTGCTTTCAAGAGCCGTGATGCGAGTTTTCAAATCCTTTATTTATTTCATAAAATGCCCGGAAGCATATTTATTGCACTGCAATAATCCAACAAAGCAGTTGTTAAGCTTTTCATCAATATTATCCAGAGACTCGTGCCAATTATCCATAATTGTTTTCTCGCAGTCCGCTTTTATCCAGAAAAATTCAAATCTACGGGGTCGACGTTTATTTGGAGGATGCTAAATGTTATGCGGATGGAGGTGGAGAAGGGTGAGGGAATGATCTGATGTGAAGGATGGGTGGTGGTCTACACGGTGGTGGGGGAAGAGGAAGTGGAGGGAAGAATTGCATAAGAATTGATCAAGTCGACCCCATTGAGTATGCGGGTGAGGGGTTAAGCGGTGCCACGTGAACTTTGAACCGTGAAAACCCATATTAAATAATTCACAGTGGTTAAAGCCTCATGAAATATGGAAATTTGCCACGTAGCATGGGGTTTGATACCCGGAAATTCATCATGCCTGAGGATTTCATTAAATCGCCCACGCATATCTATGGCGTGAGGAAGTCGAACAAAGATTCTTAAATCCATTCCAGAAATTGCATCGTTGAGAAACTATCAGCTGACCATATACTCCAGTAAGACGGAAGCAATAGCTAGAGTGAGACAAATCAATATCAATAAAATGGTCGCTATAACATCGCAAGGTAACATTAACATGTTTTTGCCAAAAAGTGTCAGGCCTCCCGATGAACAAGAGGCAGCTACAGAGAGACCAAAGAAACCCAAATTATTTTTTAAATGATCCATATCCTGAGAATTACTCTTGGTTTCACAAAGGAAGACAAAGTCGGGCGACTTTGTGCAAATAAAATCACAGAGTTCCTGAATCGTGCGGCGGTTCCCAAGCCCCCGACAATTCTAGTTGATGATCTTCATTGAGATTGGCGGGGTTGGCCTTCTTGCCAAACCTCCGCATTTCATCTTTAGATTCCATAGGAGCAGAAGAATTAGAAGTTGACTGGGTTGGGTTGGATGTAGATTCGGTTCGGGCTTTTTTGCCGACAACCTCAATTGGGATTGAATGGAGCTCATGGCCTTCAATAAAAGGAAGGTGAGCTTTTCTTTTGGTGTTGGCATGGGCGGTTTTAGGTTTTGGTTTGCGGGCAAGTTGTTTTTTAGTTCAAAGGAATTTTTTGGCAAGTTTCAAGTCCAGGTGTCGAGATGCATCAAGAAGGATCATTAGAGATGTTTGCTAAGGTATTTGGTGCAACGGGTGGAGTAAGTGGAGGTGGAGAAGGTGATTGAGGATTATCTAATGATGAGCCATTTTGGAGAGTGTCAGCCATGAGGGAAGAGGCAGATACCATATTGAGAGGACTGGTTATGTTCGAAGAGTGTGGATCGGTTGTAAGAGCTGGTTTGGTTGTATAAGTGAGTAAGAGAGGTAGTGTGGATCTAGGACGGGGAGAACAAATAGTGTTCGGATTTATAGGTAAGGGGGATATAAAGTTAATTGAGGAATTGGAGTGAACAATGATAGCATTTGAGGGTGAGGATGGAATTTGATGTATCGGAGCGGGTATTGGATGTATTAGAGTAGGAGATGTGAGAGGGGTCGGGTTACAAGTGGCTGGGGTTTCAAGTAAAATACTTGTGTTTAGAGGTGGGACAGTAGATGAAGGATTACGAGTTTTAGGACTTGAAGGTGTCTGATCATCATCAGGAGGAGGTGTATTATGAGGATGAGGAGGAGGTGCGGGTTGGGTAGAGTTGAAGTTTGAGGAGGGGTTGCGAGAGATATAGAAGGGGTTTGTTGTCAATGGGGCTCGGAGCCAAGGTCCGAATGACAGTGGGTTTGGAGGAGGGCCTTGGAGAAGAACAAAATAATCACAATCTTTCTGAATGTGCCGAAATTTTCCACGAAAGAAACAAAATCCCGGTAGGCGCTCATATTTAAGACCAATAAGCATATTATTGTGGGTGTGGTCTAATTGAATCGCACGATGCAGCGGTTTGTGGATGTCAATATCCACCTTAATTTGTGAAATTTTCCCAGAACTGACCCGGAAGTATCTATTTGCACCTCAAGAAAAGTTTCGATTTGGTTACCTACACGTTCCGCGAAACTTTTAGATAGAAGACCCAATGGGAGACTATGTAGTTGGATCCAAAAGGGACATGAGGTAAATTCTGGGTCTGTGGAGATGACATCGAAGGTGGCCTCACAGAGAAGCAATAGATTCTTGTCCAACAACCATGGTGTGCCTCCAACAACCCTATTTTTATTTGCCCGTCTTCCAGAAAGGAACAACATGATATTGTCATGCAGGGGTTTGCATATAAGAGATCCCTTAGGATTCCATAGTCTCTTAAAAAGGGAACTGATCTGATCGGCACCAATGACACGGGGCGCTAATAATTTTCCCATGAGGCTTAGAGATGGATCAAACTGATCAGGGTTTATATCATCTGTAGGGATGACAACAGATTCCGTCGCATCCAAGGATAATTTTGCGTAGAGTTGGTCCAAATCCTCAACAATGTTCCATAGATCATATCAAACGAGACACAACAAAATCCAAACGGAATAACCTCGAAAGTTTGAACAACCGCCGTGAGCACTTCTGGATCGGAGCTTGCAAAAAACCACAAACTGAAAAAGACAATGAAAAAAAACATAAAGGAAAAGAATCAAAAAGAGGAGAAAAACAAGAATTATGGGACAAAGGAATACGGAGAAGATAACAGGGGAAAAAGAGAAATGGACGGCTCAATCATGGTATGGTTGCCATGAAAGAAGTGGCGTGAAGAAAACCCACACGTATCGCTCAGGGAAGACTCTCAAGGAGAGAGAACCCTATGACTCGGTCTTGAACAATGAACAGATCGGTTTTGATGATTTATTTGTGAAATTATATTTATTTACTTTAAATTTGATTAAGACTAATTTATTCAAAACATTGCTAAATTGAACGTTTGTCAAATTATTTAATTATCATACAGTAATTATAAGATTTTGTGTTCTATATCTTATAATATATATTTTTCATTTTCAAAATAAATTTCTAAACTCATTAATATACGTGTCCTACATATGCACATCTTATATAGTTGAAATAATTATAGACATATGTTAATATCAACTAACTGGATCCTAAATTTTAGTACTTATTAAAGCATTAATTATATACATACACACACTATGACACTAATATAAATTTATTTCTTTTAAAAACAAATCAGTGTAAATTATACTATTGAAATTATATGTTGCTATTTTTTCGATTTAGATCGAATAATATACTTATCTGTGTAATAAAAATATAGTTAAATAATATAATGAATAAAACTAATTTATATTTAATTATAGGGAAGGCAAAAAATGAAATCTAAAACCATATAAGCCAAAGGGTGTCTTTGTCCATCAACATATTTTTTATTAGATTAGGGTGATATATTTGAAGGTTTTAATAGTAAATGAGAAGTATTTGATATAAAATCAATAGTATAAGGGGGTAAATGAATTTTACCCTAAAACGTATGTGGTGTTAGCAAAGTAAAATAACCCCACCATCCACTCAAGAGATAGCAACCTTAAGCACAGTGAAGGGAAGATAGTTTTCTCGGTGATGTAACTAAAATCATTAGTATAAGGATGTAAATGAATTTTACCCTAAAACGTATGTGGTGTTAGCAAAGTAAAATAACCTCACCATCCACTCAAGAGATAGCAACCTTATTACCTTAAGCACAGTGAAGGGAAAATAGTTTTCTGGGTGATGTAACTTGAACTATTTGGAGATTTAGTCCTCTAAGTAGTCACTTTTAAATTTGGATTCAATATCTTTCAGAGATTTTGACATTTAGTTCAATTATGACCAGAATTATGTAATTTTACCATAATTGCTAACTAGGACCAAGGGATGCTGATGTGTCTAAGAAATTTATGAACTTTGATGATTGAACCCAAAAATTGACACTTCAAATTAACAAAAATTCACACAAAATTTGCGGAATTTAATGTTTTGATGACACTTTTTACTCCAAATCACTAAAATCCCCAATTATTGTGACATGTTTAACCTAATCGGTGATAATCAATAATTTCCGATAAAATTACATAATTTCGCCAAAATAGGACTAATGTCTAATTTTTTAAAAAATATTGAACTTATTTTCTCTATTATTGTTCCAAACTCTGTAATAAAATCAAATGAATCCTTGCAATATTGATAGCCAGTGTCAAAGAAAAGTACTATTAAGCATCACACCTTCACAGCTTTGAATAGCAATAAATAAATCATCGATTAATTGCGTCTGGTAAAGGATAATTTTACTATAATTAGATTCATGATATATATGCCCTTTAATACAAAATCGTTACAAATGTCATCAAGTCATGTTTTATTCTCATCCCTTCATCCTTTAACAACCTAAACATATTTCTCTTTACCCTGAGTTGATGTTTACAGGGTCAAAAAAGAGCTGTTATTTCGGATTTCCATTGATTATTGTTCTTATATAATGGATCTTACCTGTTTTGTTTTCCAAGAAAGGGCTCCAATTTCTCCTCACTCTATAGATAGTATACCCAAACTTAAGTAAAAAGCTGAGAAAAATATAACACAAAGCAGCAAAATATAAAAAGAGTTTGATTGTTTAATAAAAGAATGACAATGGCACCAGCTGAAATGAAGCAAACAAACAATGAAAATCAGAAGAAGAACAGAATTCAAGTGTCCAACACCAAGAAACCTCTCTTCTTCTATGTCAATCTTGCAAAGGTTATTATTTACTACTATTCTCTCTTTCTACTTATTTTACATGGCCTATAACTCAATTTTGTTATATATAATTTCTGAAATGCATGTTCCTTAATTTGGATCTTTATGAAATCACTTTGCTAAAAAAATTCAAAAGTGTAAATGATACTAGGAGGAATTTGAATTTAATTAGAGAGATCGCTTAGGCATAGCATTTCAGAAGTTGAAAATCACTTTTGGATGTCAAAAGATGTATCTTCAATGTATTATTGGTAATAATAATTAACCTTATTCGCTCATTAGCGCATAAGTAATGTAGAAGCTCATGTTGACCAAAATGTAATTGTTTTGGTATTACTGATTTTTCTTTTAGTGCAACTTTTCGAAGTTTTAGTTTGGATTGGTAAACCTGATTTTGGTAAATCTAGGACATGCATTTATAGTAAGACATTAATTTGAGGGATAAAATAAAGAACAGAGCCAACTTTGCTACTTTGTTATGGGATTCTAACATCTAAAAGTATACATATATACTACCTTATTGAAGTTTTATTTGATACTAAATGTTGTTATTGTTTGATGCAGAGGTACTTACAACAGCATAATGAGATTGAGCTTTCTGCTTTGGGCATGGGTAACTAACTATCACAACTCTTTGTTTTCTATAAGTTATAAAGACTATTTTACTGTTTGAAATTTCTTCTTACCCTCCTATATTTCTTTATATATGAACCTTGAAATTTCACCAGCCTAACAAAAAGGGATAATTACAAAAAAAAAAAAAAAAAATGCACAGGTTTTTTAAAATTGCAAAAAATTCTTGAAGTTTGATTCCACTTTATATTTCCGACTTCATAAACAAAAAACATTTCAAAAACCCCCCTAACATTTATAGAAATATTACAATCACCCCCTTAAATTTAAGACAGAATGAAACCTGAGTTGATATTTTGAAATTTTGGAACATCTTTCGATTTTTTTTTTGTAATTAGCCAAAACATTAGGTTTTTTTATTTTTTAATTATCCCTCAATAAAATCTTCACAATGTTTTGCTGAGATAGGATCATAATTCAGTTTTGCTTACAATTATTTTGACTACTTACCACAGCAATCACAACAGTTGTCACCATAGCTGAGATTTTGAAGAACAATGGATTTGCCAAAGAGAAGAGTAAGTAATTTGAGTGGCCCTTTACCAAAGAAATTGAGGCAGCTGAATGAGAATGGCAGAACATGATTATTGAATAATGCTCTTATTATAATTAATTGTCACAGGTATTTTGACATCCACAGTTGGAATGAAAGATCAAGACAAGGGACGAGTAGTGAACAAAGCCAGGGTTAGTGTCTTTGTCTATCTTTTTTTAATAAGTTGGGAGTACTGGTTACATGGGAGGAGATAAATTTCCAATAAACTGATAGATATAGGGTTCGAACCCTGGTTAATACCCTTATAAAGGGTGAGTGATACCACTTGAGCTACAAGCTAGTGGTGTGTCTTTGTCTATCTATATATATGGTTTATTACAAAAACTAGAGGCCTGAGCTTCATGACAAAAGAATCCATTTATCTTTTAAAATTACAAAACAAACCCTGATTTATTACAAATACCTCTGTATTTGTTATACAAATTACTCTCTAATATGGTGCAATTTGTAAAATATAAACAAATGATTGGGGTATTTGTAATTTAGAAAGATAACTGTTTTTTTTTTAATTATCCCTATATATATGATATTCTCATTAATGGTTAGAGACAACCCGGCTACTAAACCAGTAAAAGTTTCCATCTTACTCATTCTAGGCCATATCGATCTAGCTAACACGATCTCATCATCATGAAAAATATTTAACCAAGCTTTTTAATATACTTGAAATCATGTGTTTGCTACTAAGGTATTTGAACAGCTACTTGGATTGAAATTTCCTTTTTTATTTTCCTATTCCATTATATAGGATGAATGACACATGTATAATATGATGTCATAATCATTTAATCTTTTGCATATCAACAAGAATAATGTTGATGAACTAAGTGTCGTACGTGTTACCATTCAGATTGAAATTGTGCTCGAGAAATCAGAAAAATTCGACTCCCTAATGAGTGCAAGCCATGCTGTGCAAAATACATCTGCCAATGAGAAAGTTGTGGCCAATGGAAAAGTTGCTACAAATGAGAAAGTTGAAAAGTAGCTAGCATCAAGGCCGTTTTCTCTTGTAGTTTAATGTTCATTGCCATTCTTATACTGTATATCAGTAAAGAAATGAGGAATAGCTAATACTTTAATTTGTCATTCCATTGTATTACATTTATTAGGAAAGCAAAGCGATATAGCACTGGAATTATTCATCTGATTATGTTGTAGAAGATGTGCTAATTGTAAGCTGTATATTTGTTGATGCCTTATAAGTGTAACATCTTTTCAGTTTACTAGGAAGAAACATGTGATCCACGTGCCTTTACTAAAAGAATTATATTATTTAATACTTTTATTTATTAATATTAAAATATTAAAAAGTGAAATAAATATTAATTAAATTTGAATATTACACAGTATTAAATATATATTTTGCTTTACTGTAATTATAGATCGATATGAATTGTTAAATAATCATTTTAAAGAACTCAATCCCACAAATATTTTACAATTAGTATAACAACGAAATAAGTTTTATATTAGCTTACAATCACATTCATCGGTCTTTTATTTCATTGTTATGGCTAGAAAAATCGTTTCTCTTACATGATTTTCGAATTCTTTTACCATTGGATGGTAAATTTTGTGAGCTGTATAGTTATGAAAACTGCAATTATTCTTAATATAATGAAACTAATCCATATTTGTTTGAAGAGACTGTAAAATTAAAATTGATCTCATTTAATCTCGTTTACAAAATCATATTATTTGTTGTAAAATATAATTATCAATCCATTTTTAGTGTCTTTATTGAGAAAATGGTATATTGTACTTTAATCTTTATTTAACATTTTGATTGAATTTTTGATAAAATAAGAAAATATAGTTGCCAAAAATTTAGATATCAAATGTTAAAAACCCCCCCTTAACTATTCTCTTTCACCTCCTTATGCCCGGAATAATTCATATTACTTGACACTAAACATGGTAACTTCACTCCAATTTATTATTATATATAATTTACCACAATAAATTTGATACATAAATATTATTTTGAATATTTTGATTATTATATTGGTACATAAATATCAAACTATTTCATATTAAATAAGTGTAGTTTATTTATTTATTTTTTTACAATTTCATATACATACAGCGACTTTCCATTTCTGATTCTTGCATGTTTTCAGGTTTTTCATAATATTTGATTTTGTAAAAATTAGAATAATTTGTACCCAGTTTTATAATAATTGTCTTTCTACTTGAATATTTATAAGTCATAAAGGTGTGCTTTTAAAATAAAATGAGATTTTATCGAAAATAACAAATTATACATATTATATGAAAGCCATTTAATTTTTCTATAGAATTCCCAACTATGACCCACATATTTTTTTAACTATTTACTTTTATTCTTTCAAATCTTTATAATATGTTTCATTTGGTTTAATCCTAAACTATCTATATATGTGAGATTAACCCCCAAAATTATTTCAATCAATCTCAACTCATTAATGTCAAGTATAAATATTTATTTTTTAATATTTTTATGCTTAGTTTTCACTCTAATTTGTTGTAATTATTTAATTTACTTAGTTTTTCTAAATGTTATGTTTGTATTTGAACAAATATATAATTTGTAATATATAATTACTTTCTCAGTAGTCAAATTGTTACATATTAAATGAGTTTATTTATTTTTTCTTTTGCATAGCAGATATTATCTTTTAGACTAATCCAATTTTAGCTCATGTTTCACTTTTTCACACTATTTTATTAAAATTTTATTATTTTGGTATACGTTTTTATTATAAATATGTATCATGTTGGTATTTTAAACTTATAATTTTAAGGGTGTAATTTTCAAAATAAAATATATAATTTTTTTTATTAAGGGTGACATTCAAGTTTTATCACAAATGTCAATTTAATACATATATATTTTTTTATTAAGTTTGTCTTCTTTTTTTTTATAAATTTATATAAACAACTTTTAACACTCTAATTAAAATAAAATATACATGAAATTGCAATAAAAATAAAATATGAAACTCTCTTGTTTTCAATATTATTTCTTTACACAAACATCAATAAATTAATTTTTAAATTGCACATTACTAATTGAGGGAGAATTCTTCGACCATGGATGAATCGTGTATTTTCTCTATTTTTTCTTTAGCATCAAAACCACCTAAAATATTTTTAATATATTTTTTCTTATCGTGTATATTGTAATTTGATCTTTTTCTTATAAATTATAATAGTCATATTTAATTATTGAGAAAATTTAAAAGAATATAAGAAATATACAATTTTGCATCATACTAAAAGTTAAATAGTTAAAATTTTCTTCTATAACGACTCGTGTATATGTTTAGAACATATAGTTGAAGATTTTGAAACCTAGTTTAAATTTTAAATTGATTTTATAAGAAATTTAAAGTATTCTTAGTGTTATGATTAAAAAAATATTTTCGGATTCTCAAATCTTTTTTGCTATAATGAATATCTCTCATATAATTAAACAAAAAGATTAAATAAATAACAAAACTATAGAAAAACATAAATTCTTAATTTTTATATAGTGTTGAACTTTATAATGTTAAAGTTTTCTCATGTGAAGTCAAAGATTAAATAAATAACAAATCTATAGAAAAACATTGTGAAGCCCCGATTTTTCCGAGCATATAATTGATTCTTATTGTCGTCTATGTATTTGATCGACTATTTTACCGCGTCACTTTGATGGGCAATTATCATTAATATATATATTTTGTATTTTATTTCATTTTATTTAATTACTTGTGACCATGATCATCATTAATTCTATTTTGCATTTATGATCACTTGATTGATCATTATTACTATTTTTGTATTTATTAGTCACCTTAGAATTTTAAGAGACTATTTATTTTAGAGACTTTTACCTTGTAGAATTAAGATTTTGATTTAGATTAAGTGATCATGAGACTTATAAGTGATCAAGGAAATCACTAATTATTTTGGAGATTGATATATTTCATCTATTATCATCAAATTTGGGACAAAAAAATATATGGAATTACCAAATTGCCCCTATAGTGGACGGCCATGATGAGATTTTTGGAGTAGAAATATCATCCAACTCTTGTACACTTACACCTTATATTAGTCATCTTGTGTATAATTATACCATTAATTCAAACATTATACACATCATCTTATACATAAATTCTTTATTATTAAATTTCCCAACATGTTGGAGTCTTCCCAACATTCCATTCAAACCCATCTCATGCCCATACCTTTGACTTGCATTTTGTCTCCCATGCAAGAACCAAAATTCAAGACACAAAATTAAACAAAAAATCTCTCCCCCTCCCTCCAAAGTGGATGGCCAATATGGCCAATTTTAACAAAAAAATTCATTTTTCATCCAACACATTTTAATTTTCAAGCAAATCCTCCTCCTTCTCTCTAACCTCTCTCTAAAAATCATTCACATCTTCAAATCTTCAGACACCAACTCTTCACATCTTCAAACCTTCAAACATAAGTTCTTCATATCTTAAAGTACCACTTCTTCACATCTTCAAAAATTCAAACACAAGTTCTTCACATCTTCAAGCCTACCTTCGTACCTTCAAGAACATCTTCTTCCTAATATCAAACACACTTTCCTTCTCCAAACATCTAAACCAAAACAAACAATCTTTCTACTTAAAAACAAAAAATTCGAACCCCCTATCTCAAGGTAAGAAATTTCACTCCTCAATTCAACTTAAAATCTTACTACTCATCACCTTCTCCTTTTAATTTAAGTTTGAATTTTGGTTTTGGAGGTACATTTAGAAGACCATTTGAAGATTAGAGCTTGACATCATCTTGAAGAAGGACTTCAAGACTTGAAGAAGAACTAGTAGAGAAATTTGGACTACAAGGTAGAGAATTTGGACTACAAGGTAAGAATTGGACACTAGAACCCTTCTTTCCTCTTCTTTTTCTATTTTTTTCAAATTTTAACACCCCTTTTTCATTTTTGAGAAATAGGGGCTGACCTTAGGTGATTTTGGAGTTGAACCAAAAATTCCAAATTTAAAGCTTCAACTAGTCTCCAATCACCTACTACACAAGGTAAAGTGTAGTCTTTCTCATTTTCTTATCTCCTTCTTTTTCTCCTTAATTTTTCTCTTAGTTTTCTAACATCAAATTTTTGATATTTCTTAACTTAGGGGCCGACCTAAGAGGCTCATCCAAAAATTGTGAAATTTATCCTTTTATTTCACAATTTCCAATTTTAAGGTGGGTGGAAAAAATTCTTTCAACTTCTAGATGCTTTTGTTAAAATGCATGTAGAATTTTGATCATGAGCCCTTGAGATATATAATTTATGTATTGCATGTAAATTTTATGTATCAAGTCATGAAATTTCTCAAGTGTTGCTCAAAATTGCTATTTATTGAACTTTAGGTGCATGCATGTACAATTTAATGTTCTATGTGATGAATTCTTGTATAAATCGGACATGCATGTGTATGATCTTTGAAATTCATGTTTTGGATGACTTATAACCTGGACAAGTCGAGCATAATTGATTAAATTTCAATTTTGGACTTAAAAATATAAAAATGGAAAGTTGGTGGACTAAATTGCAAGAAAATGAAAGTTAAAGGACCCCTCTGCAAATTTCGAATTTTGGGACTGTACTCAGGTTCAAAAATGACTTTTGGACATTTTAATAAAGTTTTAAGAGTTTTAAGATAAATAAAATCAACCTTTAAAAGCTCAAGGACTAGATTGTAAAATTTTGAAAGTTTAAGGGCTACTTTGCAAATTTTAAAATTGTACCAGACCTTAACTTTAAATTTTGAAATTTTCACTCTTAAGGTACTGGAAATGACATATTTTAAATGTATTCCAAAAATCCAAGTGTTTAGGGCTTGGAAAGTAATTTTTCTAAAATTGAGGGACTAAAGTGTAAAAGACTAAACTTGAGGACCCAAATGAAATTTCCAGGACTTATGCAGCCCATGCACCTGGAAATACTAACTTAACTATAACTTAATTATATTTTGGACCCAAAGTCTTAAAGGCAATTATTTCAAAATGGGACAAAAATGATATTTTCAAAAGTTAAAGGACCTACACTTATTTCTTTTAAAAACTGCTTTTTCCCAATATCCCACTAACCTTAGTGATATTTTTCAACTAGAATCACATTAAAATCCCTTCCGGTTTGTGAGTTCCGATTATTTTAAACTTAAGGTCCGAAATGACAATTTTTACCAATTTGGGGCCAATATGAGAATTTTATAAAAAATCGACCTCAAAACTTTAAAAACCTGAATCTGTGGACAATTTGGAGAATTTAGGAACTGACCTCATAATTTTTCAAGGTCGGGATATTTATTTATTCAATTTTTAACCCCAAAAGTGTTGGTTTTTACAAAACGGGGCTAAATTGAAATTTTTCTTTTATAAAGGACCTAACTCAAATTATTTTCTATTTTACTAAAATAGCCCTGGACCCTCTGACTTGGAGATTTAATTAAAGTATTTTATTTTCCCTAAAACCCTTGACTTATCGGATCAATTTGACCGATTAATACCCGATCGCGGAGCGACTTCCTCGCCTTGCGATTTTGAATCTATAACGGGACTTATGTTCCACCTAATCTTTCAAGATATCGAAGGTTTCTTATCCTTACGATAATCATCTTCATCCAAAAACTCCACCAATGCCATAATTGCCACTCGCGTTTTTCAAAAATTTTCCTGAACTGCTTCCCTGAATCAATAATACTCGACTGCCTGGTTGATCTACGAACTTGTATTTACTTTCCTGCTGAGTCAACTTGGTGTGTCGAGCTCACAATCGGAATGGATACGTCGGGATGGAACCGGCAAGGCAGCTCGGCCGCTATTCCACTCTTCCGGCCCCATCGCCCTAATCCCGCAATCGAGGGACGGAGTTTGTCCAAGAGAAGCGGTCGTAGTACTTGAGGTATAATCATGATTATGACAATTTGGGCCTAGCTAGCTCTCTTTGTGGATTTGTTTTTGCCTATGGAGCGATAAGGTGACAGGTCTTGGACCATCTTGCTCGGGGAGTTACAAGGAAGAACGAAGGTATCGATGTCTGATCCACACAATTCCGGAGTTATCGGACCCGTTTGGTTGGCGCTACAAATCCGTACGCAACCGCTACTTGTTTTGCATTGGTTGGCGCTACAAATCCATACGCAACCATTATCTGGCTTGCATGGGATTGGCGTTACATTTCCGTACGCAATCCTACCTATCTTGATCAATCACATAGTGCCTCGTGTGACCATGAATCGCTTTTTTCTTGAACTGTATAAGTATATTACTTAAATATATTTATCACGACGCTTGTGGACTGTGTGTGAAATCATGCATCATACTCAAGCGTTTTCATATAACTATTTTCTCGCATTAACTATATATTGCCACACTTGCACACGATCACCCCATCCACTGAGATTTCTGTCTCATCCCCACCTGTTTTCTAACCTTTAGATGAGGACTTCGTTGAAGATGCTGAACCGGCCTTGGATTGAGCCTTTGTACTCCGCTTGTTGGATTTACTACTTCTTGTTGTTGTTGATGGACTCGTTTCTTGTGATTGTTGTTGGACTATTCTATTTTCTTTTCATTCCGATTTGTAACTGAAGGGCGTAGGACCCTTTGACTTTTAAGTTGTTATCGTTGATTGATTTTCGAGGATGTAATTTGGATTATGGATTGTGGACTATAAGTTGTGCTTGTTATTTTATTTCCGCTGCTATTTTGACTCTGTTTCATTGGGTTCTCGATGATATTCGCTCTGCAGATCGCTTGGTTATTTGTATTTAAGTTGTGGATCGTCGTTGCGTCCCCCGCTTGGGGCATGACAGTTAGAGTGGTATCAGAGCTTGGCTAGTAAGATGGAAACTTACACCGAGCTGACCCAGGATAGGACCCTCGGTCTGTGTTTTGGGTAGTACCGCGACTTGACCAATTAAGTGTGAAATCAATTTCAATTTGGCGTAGAACCATATTATTGAGATTGAAACTAAGTTAGAACGCATATTTTGAGATTTCATGGTCATACTTGTCTTGACTTAGTTGATTCTTGACTGACTTTCTTTATTCATTCTTTCCTTATTCTCTCCTTATCTTTCCTCTACCTTTGACTAATCCGCCTTAGTTTTGTTTGATCAGGATGGAGCCGGCGCCGCCTTCTTGGTGGGATGTTTTCCACGCCCGTGCTGAGCGGGAGTACTACCGGGCACTGATGATTCACTGGCACCGGGAGAGTGATCGAGCGACCTCCGAGCTATCCGAGGAGCGCCAGCGTAATAGGGACCTGACACAGACTTGGCGAGGAGCCAAGATGAAAAGAGCGAGTTGACCACTATCATCAAGGACCGCGACAACACCATACGAGCGCGGGAGGACCAGATACAGAGTATCCAGGAGCGCCTGGATAACATGCGAGAGAAGATGAAGAGGGCAAGTGACGGCCGCCAGAAATGGGATATCGACGCCCGCCTATCCCGCGACACCGTTGAGCGCTTGGAGGAGACCCTCATCAAGCAGATGACAGTTATAGAGGACCTTACACAGGCCCTAGCTCAGAGAGACGCCGACCGGGAGGTCGCTGCGGCAGCTAATGCCCAGCCATTGCCACCACCCGAGGTGGAGCCCGTACCTAACGCCGAGGAGGATCCCGAGGAGGATCCCGAGGAGGATCCAGTCGACATTGGAGAGCCTGAGGCACTTGAGGCTGCTCCACTTGATGAGGCTTAGGGATTCGAGCAGTGGTTGGATTTCGTTGATTGGCCTGAGGTCGAGGCGCCACCTCAGCCCAACCTGACCCCGATTATGGACATAGCTACGAGTGACGATGATGGCGATCTCACTGATTAGTTAGCTGATTGTCAGTTTGTACTTTTGTTGTTATAGACGATTATTCCAGTGTTGTACCTTACTTTCTATTGTACTAGATTCAGTTGTATTTTGGTTCTGATGTATCTGACTCAGTATTCTACTGTTGTGCTATGGGTGTATTCAAGTTTTACATTAATGGATATGCCTTTTGCTATCTATTCAGTGTCTTGTGTTGATGTTACTTTCGCTACGATATACTTGCTTTACGCGAATAATTATTGTATTCATTTACTCGTGAATCGCAACTAACACTTCAAGATACAGAATGGCCGAACATCGAGGACGTAAGAGACCTCTCCGCGTTCAACGAGGGGATGACAACGTACCCAGGGACCGGGTACCCTTCCCCGAATTACCACCGCCTCCTCCACCTGCTGCAAGAGACAACTTGACCGCACAGGCCCTACAACAAATACTGGTTTTCATGAGGCAACAGGCAGAGCCTCAACCCCGTGCTCCCGAACCCGCAGAGAGGCGAACGATCGCACGTTGGAGCGATTTCTATGGTTCGACCCACCAGCCTTCTTAGGAGAGCCGGATGATTTGAAGGCAGAAGAATGGATAGAAAAACTGGAGAATATCTTCAATGCTCTCCAATACTCAGATGAGCAGAAAGTCACCCTCGCCGTATTTCGTTTGGAATCGGCTGCTAGAGACTGGTGGAGGGCAGTTGAAAGAAGGTGGGAACATGACCGGGTAGCCAGAACATGGGGAAATTTCTTGGCCGAGTTCAATGAACAATATATTCCACAGGTTGTGAAAGAGGCGCGCCGAGATGAATTCCACAGATTGAGGCAAGGGAACATGACTGTAGCTCAGCACGAGTCCGAATTCCATCAATTGTCCAAGTATGCTCTGGGGACAATCAGTACCGAAGAGGATAAGCTTTACAAGTTCACTCGAGGATTGAAACTGAACTTGTAAACAATGTTGATCGTTGAATTGACAACCTACTCGGCATGTAAGGGCGCTCTCCGCATTGAGTCGGGAGTAAACCGTATTGGATTTATGATTCAGAGAGTAGGCCATCGAAAAATTGATCTTAAGAGGACAGATGGGACAACCATCTAAACCGCCTGCTAAGTTTCAGAAGGGACCAGTTAATAAGACAGATAAGGGAAAGGGACCAGTACAAGGAAAGCCGGGTCAATTGTGTGCATATTGCCAGAAACCGACATATATCGCTGAATGTTAAACCAATGATCAAACGCATAAACAAGGAAGGTGTTTGCGTTGTAGTAATCAAAACCGCCCAAACCGCATCACCAAAGATTGCCCAAAGTACGAGGACCGAACCAAACAGATGCAGCCGCAGAAGCCGGGAAATGGCCAAGGTAATCGGGCAAGGATGCCCGCTCGAGCATTTGCACTAGCCGGACAGGAGGCTCCGGAGGCAACAGATGTGGTGGAAGGTACGCTTCTAGTATCTAACCACTACGCTAAAATATTGTTCGACCCTGGATCAACGCATTCATTTGTTGCACCGCATTTTGTACACAAACTTCATGCATGCATGGAACATATGCCTATATGTCTAGAAGTGTCAACTCCTATGGGTGCAAGTCAGATAACAGATATTATCTATAATGCATGCGAAGTTAAGATTGTTAAGATAAATTTTCCTGCCGATTTGATCTTATTACCTATATCCGAATACGACGTGATATTGGGAATGAACTGGTTGTCTGCACACCATGCACAAATGGACTGCCATAACAAGTCCATTAAGCTATGTGAACCTGGAAAACCCGAAGTGGAAATTTCGGGAAGGGCACAAGTTAAGATTGCCCCAATCATTTCAGCAATGAAAGCAAGGAAGGCAATCACTAGAGGGGCTCGAGGGTACTTGGCGTTTGTAATTAACAAACCCAAGGTTGAGACATAAATCAACCAAGTACCTATAGTATCAGAATATACGGATGTATTTCCACAAGAACTCACCACTATATATCCCTCCAGATAGGGAAGTCGAGTTCACCATCGAGATGTTACCAGGGACTGCCCCGATTGCCAGAACACCGTATAGAATGGCTCCTCTTGAGTTACCAGAGCTGAAAATGCAATTACATAAACTGATGGATGTGGGATTTATCCGACCGAGTACGTCTCCGTGGGGAGAACCTGTGTTGTTCGTCAAAAAGAAAGATGGCACATTAAGGCTGTGTATAGATTATCGTGGTCTTAATAGCGTGACCATCAAGAACAAATATCCCCTCCCGAGGATAGACGAACTATTTGATCAACTTCAAGGAGCGACGGTATACTCGAAGTTTTATTTACAACAAGGATATTACCAACTGAAGATCCGCGAAGAAGACATTTCCAAAACTGCATTTCAAACCCAATATGGACACTACGAGTTTGTAGTGATGCCTTTCGGTCTGACGAATGCACCAACAGCATCTATGGACCTGATGCATCGAGTCTTCCAACCTTATTTGGATCAATTCGTAGTGATATTCATTGATGACATACTCGTATACTCTAAGTCTAGAGAAGAGCACGAACGTCATCTGAAAATCGTTTTGGAGACACTACGAGAGCATAAGTTGTATGCCAAATTCATCAAGTGCGAATTTTGGCTTAGTGAAGTCGCGTTCTTGGGACACATAGTATCTAGCACCGGGATTGCAGTAGATCCTTCGAAGGTACAGACAGTAGTTGAATGGAAACAACCCGAGTCAGAATTAAATCGGAGTTTCCTAGGACTAGCTGGATATTATTGAAGATTTATCCAGGATTTCTCCAGGATAGCCGGACCACTCACTCGACTAACCCAGAAGCAAGTCAAGTTTGAGTGGAATGACAAATGCGAGGTGAGTTTCCAAGAGCTGAAGAAACGACTTACTACAGCTCCAGTCTTAGCCCTTCCAAAGGGAACAGAAAACTTTGTCGTCTACAGTGATGCATCAAAAGAAGGACTAGGAGCAGTGCTCATGCAGGAAGGAAAGGTTATCGCTTATGCATCCCGAAAACTCAAGCCGTGTGAAGCCAATTATCCAACGCATGACTTGGAATTGGCAGCGATAGTGTTCGCGTTGAAGAAATGGAGACACTATCTCTACGGAGCAACATTCACGGTTTTCACGGATCATAAGAGCTTGAAGTACCTATTCTCCCAGAAAGACCTCAATCTGAGGCAACGGAGATGGATGGAATTGATTGAGGACTATCACTTTGATATTCAATACCATCCCGGGAAAGCTAACGTCGTAGCAGACGCTCTAAGCAGAAAGGCGAGCTTAGCCAGACTTATGATTCGAGAGTGGGAATCATTAGAAGAGCTGAGCATTTGGAATCTGACAAGAACCAATACTCAGATTTCATGTGCTAACATTTCGGTTAAACCTGATCTGCTAAAAGAGATCAAGGAAGCACAAGAGAAAGATGCACATCTTCAAAAACTGAAGGAGAAGATACTTAAAGGAGAAAGATCGGGATTCTCGGTACACGAAAATGGGGTTATCAGATTTCGGAATCGAGTTTGTGTACCGAATGACGAGCAGATTAGGAATAGAATCCTAGCAGAGGCACACCGTTCAAAATACACTATACATCCTGGAGGAAACAAGATGTATAAGGATTTGAAACGGAGTTATTGGTGGTTAAACATGAAGAACCAGGTAGCAGAGTTCGTTCCGAGATGTTTGACTTGTCAACGAGTAAAAGCAGAACACCAACGACCATCTGGTTTACTACAACCATTGAGAATTCCCGAGTGGAAATGGGAACACATAACGATGGACTTCGTGACGGATCTAACAAAGACCAGAGGAGGCCATGATGCTATTTGGGTAGTTGTAGACCGGCTCACGAAATCTGCACACTTTTTACCCATTCAGAAAACTGATAGCTTGCGAAAACTTGCATGACTTATATCCGAGAAATCATTCAACCGCATGGAGTACCAATCGACATAGTATCCGACAGAGACCCGAGGTTTGTCTCAGATTTTGGAAGTGCTTGTACGAGGAATTGGGTACCTCGCTAAGTTTCAAAGACAAAGAAGACATCCACAAACCGATGGACAGATCCGAAGCGAATAATTCAAACCCTTGAAGATATGTCATTGAGCCCGCACATTGGATTTCCAAGGAAGTTGGTATTCACACTTACCATTAGCCGAGTTCGCCTTACAATAACAGTTATCAGGCCACAATTGGGATGGCACCCTACGAGGCATTATATGGGCGAAAATGTAGATCCCCACTACACTGGGAGATTGATGACCAATGGACTCCAAAAGAGAAACGAAAGTCGCCCTTGATTCCAAAGGTCGACTTAGTTCAGGAGGCCATAGAGAAGGTCAAGGCGTGATCAAGGAATGGATTCGCACAGTGGTGTCAGCCGCCAAAAGAGTTACGCGGATAAGAGAAGAAAGGATTTGGAATTTGAAGTCGGAGATGAAGTATTTCTCAGACTCTCACCACGGAAAGGATTGATCAATCCGAAGAAAGGAGGCAAGTTGAGTCCGAGATATGTTGGACCTTACAAGATTTTACAAAGGATCGGGAAGTTAGCCTACCAACTCGAAAGTTACCAAAGACCATATGCGGGAATGCATGACGTATTCCACGTGTCAAGACTGAAGAAGTATCAACCAGATCCCGAGCATATCATCACTCGAGATACTCCTCCTCTAATGGAAAATCTATCCTACACTGAGAGGCCGATCCGGATCATTGATCAGCAGATACGACAGTTGCGTAAGAGAGAAATCCCGATGGTTAAAGTGGTGTGGCAGAACCACAACCGAGACGAAGACACAACGTGGGAGATGGAAGAAGACATGATCAATTCAAACACAAGTTCTTCACATCTTCAAGCCTACCTTCGTACCTTCAAGAACATCTTCTTCCTAATATCAAACACACTTTCCTTCTCCAAACATCTAAACCAAAACAAACAATCTTTCTACTTAAAAACAAAAAATTCGAACCCCCCTATCTCAAGGTAAGAAATTTCACTCCTCAATTCAACTTAAAATCTTACTACTCATCACCTTCTCCTTTTAATTTAACTTTGAATTTTGGTTTTGGAGGTACATTTAGAAGACCATTTGAAGATTAGAGCTTGACATCATCTTGAAGAAGGACTTCAAGACTTGAAGAAGAACTAGTAGAGAAATTTGGACTACAAGGTAAGAATTGGACACTAGAACCCTTCTTTCCTCTTCTTTCTATTTTTTTTCAAATTTTGACACCCCTTTTTCATTTTTGAGAAATAGGGGCTGACCTTAGGTGATTTTGGAGTTGAACCAAAAATTCCAAATTTAAAGCTTCAACTAGTCTCCAATCACCTACTACACAAGGTAAAGTGTAGTCTTTCTCATTTTCTTATCTCCTTCTTTTTCTCCTTAATTTTTCTCTCATTTTTCTAACATCAAATTTTTGATATTTCATAACTTAGGGGCCGACCTAAGAGGCCTCATCCAAAAATTGTGAAATTTATCCTTTTATTTCACAATTTCCAATTTTAAGGTGGGTGGAAAAAATTCTTTCAACTTCTGGGTGCTTTTGTTAAAATGCATGTAGAATTTTGATCATGAGCCCTTGAGATATATAATTTATGTATTGCATGTCAATTTTATGTATCAAGTCATGAAATTTCTCAAGTGTTGCTCAAAATTGCTATTTATTGAACTTTAGGTGCATGCATGTATAATTTAATGTTCTGTGTGATGAATTCTTGTATGAATTGGACATGCATGTGTATGATCTTTGAAATTCATGTTTTGGATGACTTATAACCTGGACAAGTCGAGCATAATTGATTAAATTTCAATTTTGGACTTAAAAATGTAAAAATAGAAAGTTGGTGGACTAAATTGCAAGAAAATGAAAGTTAAAGGATCCCTTGGCAAATTTCGAATTTTGGGACTGTACTCAGGTTCAAAAATGACTTTTGGACATTTTAATAAAGTTTTAGAGTTTTAAGATAAATAAAATCAACCTTTAAAAGCCCAAGGACTAGATTGTAAAATTTTGAAAGTTTAAGGGCTACTTTGCAAATTTTAAAACTGTACCAGACCTCAACTTTAAATTTTGAAATTTTCACTCTTAAGGTATTGGAAATGACATATTTTAAATGTATTCCAAAAATCCAAGTGTTTAGGGCTTGGAAAGTAATTTTTCTAAAATTGAGGGACTAAAGTGTAAAATACTAAACTTGAGGACCCAAATGAAATTTCCAGGACTTATGCAGCCCATGCATCTAAAAATACTAACTTAACTATAACTTAATTATATTTTGGACCCAAGGTTCAAGTTTCATAACAATTGGACCCCTAAAAGCCTTAAAGGCAATTATTTCAAAATGGGACAAAAATGATATTTTCAAACGTTAAAGGACGTACACTTATTTCTTTAAAAAACTGCTTTTGTAACAATATTCCACTAACCTTAGTGACATTTTCCAACTGGAATCACATTAAAAGCCCTTCCGGTTTGCGAGTTCCGATTAATTTAAACTTAAGGTCCGAAATGACAATTTTTACCAATTTGGGGCCAATATGAGAATTTTATAAAAACTTGACCTCAAAACTTTAAAAACCTGAATCTCTAGACAATTTGGAGAATTTAGGAACTGACCTCATAATTTTTCAAGGTCGGGATATTTATTTATTTAATTTTTAACCCCAAAAGTGTTGGTTTTTACAAAACGGGGCTAAATTGAAAATTTTCTTTTATAAAGGACCTAACTCAAATTATTTTCTATTTTAAAAAAATAGCCCTGGACCCTCTGACTTGGAGATTTAATTAAAGTATTTTATTTTCCCTAAAATCCTTGACTTATCGGATCAATTTGACCGATTAATACCCGATCGCGGAGTGACTTCCTCACCTTGCGATTTTGAATCTATAACGGGACTTATGTTCCACCTAATTTTTCAAGATATCGAAGGTTGCTTATCCTTACGATAATCATCTTCATCCAAAACTCCACCAACGCCATAATTGTCACTCGCGTTTTTCAAAAATTTCTGAATCGCTTCCTGAATCAATAATACTCATTGCTGAACTTGTATTTACTTTCTGCTGAGTTAACTTGGTGTGTCGAGCTCACGGTCGAATGGATACGTCGGGGATGGAACCGGCAGCTCGGCCGCTATTCCACTCTTCCTACCCCATCGTCCCTAATCCCGCAAAATGGCGGGGACGGAGTTTGTCCAAGGGAAGTGGGTCGTAGTACTTGAGGTATAATCATGATTATGACAATCCGGGCTAGCTAGCTCTCTTTTGTGGATTTGTCTTTGCCTATGGAGCGATAAGGTGACAGGTCTTGGACCATCTTGCTCGGGGAGTTACAAGGAAGAACGAAGGAATCGCTGTCTGATCCACACGATTCCGTAGTTATTTATATATATTTATCACGACGCTTGTGGACTGTGTGTGAAATCATGCATCATACTCACGCATTTTCATATAACTGTTTTCTCGCATTAACTATATATTGCCACACTTGCACACGATCACCCCATCCACTGAGATTCCTGTCTCATCCCCACCTGTTTTCTAACCTTTAGATGAGGACTTCGTTGAAGATGCTGAACTGGCCTTGGATTGAGCATTTGTACTCCGCTTGTTGGATTTACTACTTCTTGTTGTTGTTGATGGACTCGTTTCTTGTGATTGTTGTTGGACTATTCTATTTTCTTTTCATTCCGGTTTGTAACTGAAGGGCGTAGGACCCTTTGACTTTTAAGTTGTTATCGTTGATTGATTTTCGAGGATGTAATTTGGATTATGGATTGTGGATCGTAAGTTGTGCTTGTTATTTTATTTCATTTTGCTATTTTGACTCTGTTTCATTGGGTTCTCGATGATATCCGTCTAGACTGTTTGGTTATTTATATTTAAGTTGTGGATCGTTGTCGCGTCCCGTTTGGGGCGTGACAAACATAAATTCTTAATTTTTACATAGTGTTGAACTTTATAATGTTAAAATTTTCTCATGTGAAGTCCTTATATATGCTTATGACATATGGTTAGAAAGCTCTCGAAATCTAGTTTAATATGAAACTAATATTTTTTTGAGAATTCAAAATATTTTAAGAATTATAGCTGAAAGAATAAATACTTTTAAAATGAGATTAATCGTTTTTCCCCGGATGCATGCAAAATATAATTTGGCTTGATAATAGATTTCTAAGATTAATCCTTCAAAGAACCTGGAGAAATTCCAAATAAATTGCTCATATAATCCATCAAAATTTAAATAAAAACATACAATCAAAAACTAAACGAACCGAACTCGAGCCTATTCCAGTTCGGCTCGTTTGCAACCCTAGGTGGTAGTATTTATTTGTCAACTGGCATTTCCAAATGTAGAGGATAAAACTCAACATAATGCTAATTCATGTCATTGTCTTCTCCAAAATACAGTTGAGTCCAAAATACAGTTGAGTTCAATACAAGAAATAATATCAAAACAAATTACACACATTTTAAACATACTTAACTTAAGCCCAACTCTGAGAATATCAAACAAAGTCTGAAAATGAGACCAAACATGCCCGCACTCCTCAAATGCTAACAAGTTCATATGTACAAGATATTGTGAACTACACACAAAGTTTCTATACTTCTATATTGTTATTTCTCCTTAAAAGAAAACATCATTTCTTGTTTAACTACGTCATTTCTCCTTCACAAAATCCTAGAGAAAAAGTGTTGCTACTCCCCGGAGATGATGCAAAACCAAATCAAAAATATTCGGACATGAGTTGCATGGCCATTATCATGAAGATTTACCTTGAAGGGTTCTTTTCCGGTTGATGGACAACTACTTCTTCAATATGCTTTTCGATGAACTTATAAATGAATTTATATTTGATAGTCATAAATGATTTTTACATTAGGATCATTAATAAAGCATATGCATGGATATGAATACAAATAACTTTCATTGAGACTTTGGCGATCATTGCAAAAGCCAATAAATAAAAATATTAACAATGCAACACATTCACTCTTGAAAAAGAAAGAGACAACGCAAAAGCTAATAAATGAAAATATTAACAATGCAACACATTCACTCTTGAAGAAGAAATAGACAAAGACGATGAAATCCTACCTTAAACCCCCGCACCCTATTAATAAAGAAAAATGAAGAACCGATCAAAAAAAAAAAAAAAAATGAAGAAGTTAAAGCCCTTTGGAAACAAAATCAAGATTAATAAACAAATTAAGCAAAAAGAAAAATAAAGTGATATTCGAAACTAAGGTTTTTTCCAAGAATTTCGAGCTTGTAGTAGAAAAAGGCCTACAAAAATATCATAGCAATGTATGTATTTTCTCGTCATGTAAAAAAATATCCATATCCTTTGGCTATGTACTATTTCCTTATAAACATGAACTACTTTGGACATCAACTCGATTTGTATTAAAGTTTCTCATGTTTCTTCTTTTGCTTTTGTATTCTATGACTCAAGTGCAAAAGATAAGCGGAGACAACGTGGTGATTAGAATATTTTAAAACCAAACACAATAAACCCCAAAAGGAAAAATCTAAAACTCGAAAGAGAATTTTATTTAGAAAATTAATCTCTCTTGGTATTGGATATTCCTCGGACTCAAGCATTCAACCACTTAGCTCATTATAGGATTTTCAGCGTTAAGGATCGACACACTTAAAAGTTTGTCAAAAGGGCTCGTTTAGGCGGCGTATAGACAACTTTGTCCGGAGATTTTGGTCAACCACTTTGTCAGTGTCTAGCTCTATTAGCATATTGGATTAATCTCAAAATCAATATTAATTGGATTAACTCATCTCATTTGCCACCTTGATTAATGTTATTCTTTCATTCCAATACCATAAAATTATTCCTCTGCATATTAAGTCGCCAATTGTCCTTTCATAGTACAAGATTGTTATATTTTAATAATATGTTTCATTCTTATCTTCACCATGTAAATTAGCCTATAAATATGGCCGTTGCAGTATGTATTAGATAATGAAGACTTAAATGAAATACTCTATGTGATCTTTCGTCCATTATGCCTAACTCCATGAATGTTCGAGGGTTAAGTCTTTTTCCGGTGGCCTGCCATGAAACCCCCGTGATTGCAATGGTGCAAGGTTGTCATCACAATTATGCAAACATGAAACTTAGAAATCAGTTGGACTCCTTCAGCCACTCCCTATACCACATCAAGCTTGAAACATCCTTACACAGCTTTGAAACATTCAACATCACCAAGGCTCACTATGGACTTCATTGATCAACATCCAAATTCTGGGGGAATGAATGCTATTTTAGTGGTTGTGGATAGATTCACTAAATATTCTCACTTTATTGCTTTGAAACATCCTTACACGGCTTCTACAAGGGCTTAGATCTTCATTGAACAATTGGATAAGTTGCATGGTCTACCCTTGTAGGTCCCAAGGGGTGTGAAGTAAGGTTTAGAAAGGGGGTTGAATAAACCTTACCAAATTTTCTATTTTAGTCCTTTAAAATTATTCAACAGAGTTGACTCAAACAGTTGTGTCCTTGATGGAAAGCTAAGTTGGCTTTTCAGCTAAGTTACCCACTCAACAGACTCGATAGAGCTGTTGATAGTATAACTCGGCGGCTCAAGCCAAATACTTAACTGGGCTGATTGGTTTTTAACAGTGGAAAACTTAACACCCTTTGTTTAGTTTTAAGCTTGTTTTTAACACTTGATTTTTAGCACTTGGTTATTTATCAGTTGGATAGCAAATATAATACTAACAAATAGATATAAAGTAAATATGCAGGAAAGTAAGTTTGCTGAAAGTAAATGACACGAATATTTATAAAGGTTCAAAGATGGGGTAATTCTTCTAATCCTCTCTTCTCCAACTCCTGAAGGAATCCACTATGTAACAGATCAGTTTACAAAGTGGTGAACAGTCTGGAGACAGCCTTGATCACACAGTTGGCTTCTCTTGCGGCTCAGCTTCTTCACAGGGCAGCTGCCTTGCTACTTCATCTCACTTCTCAGGTTCTTGGATTTGATCACGAAGCCCTCCAACAAACTTGATAATGGTTCGACCTTGAACCTTTCTTCAATCCTGACTTGTAAAGTAGACCTCTTTGGTTTCTTTAAAAGTTTCCTCTTCAACAGATTTGAAGTTGTCTTTCCTTCACAACTTGTGTTGGATTGAGTTCCTTCGGGTTTCAGGCTTGATGATTATCTTGATAAGCTTTGAGAGTATTGCAGATTAATTGCTTGAATATTGCGTGCTTGTTCGTGGTTTGGGTAACCTCTTCTCAATAGCTTCCTCAGCCTTTTATAGTGCACATTTGAAATTTTGCCCGTTGAAGAGATAGGCTAATTTCAGATGTCACTTATGTTCGTTGGCTTGTCTTGTCTTGGTCTGCAGCCTTGGTGATGTTGACTTTTCCTCGTATTAATGGCATTTCAGCATTTGCAGGCGTCTCACACAAGGTGCAGTGTTTCCCATTGGTTCATTCCTTTTGCATAATTCTAGGACAAACACTTTAGACTTGGCAGCTTTGACATATTACTATATAGAGTAATATTCTTGACTTTCATCAACGGATCTAAGTCAGTTGTCTTGACTAGACTGTTGTCTTTACCCCAGGTGACTTGAGTCTGCTCCAACCATTTGATTGACTCAACTGTCACTTCAAATTGTAGACTTGGCTTCTTGAGTTGACTTGATTGACACTTCTTACAGTTGTTCCTCAGCTGACTCTCCTTCAGTCGAGTTCTTATCTTCCTTCATGGCCTTACTCAGCTAACACACAGCAGAGTCTTCACACAGTCCGCAGTTGACTTCTTGTATTCTTTGACATAGCTGACTTGACTCAGCTTTTTCAGTCCTATCTATTACAATACAGATTACAAGGAAAATGGGGTGCCAATTTTCTAGTTTAAGTTTTACATAGTATCATCAAAATCTATCAAATAAATTTCCTAACAACCCTCTTCTCTAGTCACTGGTAGGGATAAAATCTTTACTAGCCGTTTTGGCGATCTTTCAAGGCTTTGGGTGTGGAACATCATTTAAGTACCTCTTATCATCCTTGGGATCGATGGTCGATCAACGAGTCAATCAATGCCTTGAGTCCTACCTCCGGAGTATGTATGGCTTGAACCCCGCAAATGGTTCCAATTGGATGCCTTATGTTGAATATTGGTATAATACATGTTATCACACTCGCCATAAAAATGTCTTCTTTTTGAAGCTTTGTATGGCTATAAGCTACACCATTGGTGATACCTCGGGGTTTGCAATCTCAAGTCGTTGGGGTGGAGTAGACTTTTCATATGCAGCTCATCCAACAACAACCTAAAAATCCTATCTCAAGCATGCCCGAGAACGTATGAAGAAGATTGCTAATAAGCATAGGCAGGAACGGGTGTTTAAGGTTGGTGACTGGGTTTACTTGAAGTTGAAACCTTATAGGCAGCTCTCTCTGCATCATTCGAAGTTATGGAAGCTCAGTCCCAAGTATGCTGGTCCATTTCTGGTGGTGGAACGTGTTGGTCTTGTGGCTTATCGTTGCGCCCTCCTACGGCTAAGATCCATCCCCGTGTTTCATGTATCCTCCTTAAAAATGCGTGGGTCATACCGACTCTGTTTCTGCAGATGTACCACTTTTTGACGATGAGGGGAAGGTGGTAAGGCATCCTGTGGCGATTCTGGATCGACGGTTAATCAAGAGAAATAATAGAGGTGTTCCTCAAGCCTTGGTGCGTTGGGCTCACTTACCTGTAGAAGAAGCTACCTGGGAAGATGTGGCTGACCTTGCTGCTAAATTTCCTCAGTTGTTGTCTTGAGGACAAGACAATTTCTAGGGGGGTATTGTTACAACTCAGCTGCTAAGTAGAGTCAGCTGTTATAAACGCGTGTTTCACTTGTAAAGTCGTGTAACTCTGTTTCCTTCTCTTGGTTGAGCTGTGCGTGTATAAATAAGGAAGGGTAGGAGTTTGTTAGACAGTTATGACATTTAACAAGATCTGAATTTCTCTTATTCTCGAATCTTCTCTCTTTTCTCTCTCAATTTCCCTCTTTTCAGCTGGAGATCCTATCAGTTTAAAAGAGTATAATATTCTTACCCATATTATTCCTTACCATCCATATTCTTCTTCTTGAGTAAATATGAATTTTTATTCTATAAACCCTAGATTTTCTAACACCCACACTGTTGCAAACATGGACAACAAAAAATTCATTTTAACGAATTACATAAGTAACTTACAACTTAAAATATATTATTTCTTCATTTTTATTCGTTTTTAGAGTTTAAAATTGTTGTTCAATAACAATAGTGCGACACTTGGCACGATCGCACGCAACTTTAGTCGTCTTTGAGGCAAGATCAAAGTAACTCGATCATGCATTTGGCACGATCAACTATATCATCGTGCCACCTAGGATCATCGTACCATCCATTGTCTTCTTCCACAATCCTAGATAAAACCAAGAAAAAAAAACCTCTATAACTCCATAATTCAAACAAAATCCAATTTCCCAATACTTATACACAACAATTACCCGAACTAATCCAACTATAAGTGCGATATTAAAATAAAATATTACATTCAAAATTAAGGAAAAGTATTATCTCTTCTTCTCCAGCCGGAACTTCTTCCACAGTCGTCGCTCCTTGGGGTGTATGATTTAGGGGTGTATGATTATGTGGTGTATATGGGGGGAAACAATAGAAGAGTAAAATGGGAAATTATGAGCGTTCGTATTTAATAAAGGGATAATTACAAAAATACCCTGAGGTTTGGGTTTTATAAATAAACCCAACATGTTTCAAAATTACAAAAAAATCCTTCAGGTTTCGTTTTGTCTTAAAGTTAAAGCGGGTAAGTGTAAGATTTTTGTAAATGTCAGGGTTTTTGTTTTTTGAAATATTTTCTAAAATCATCGGGAAAAATGTAAGACATAATCAAACCTCAAGGAGATTTTTGTAATTTTCAAAGAATCTAGGTTTTTTGTAATTAGCCCAAACCTTAGAGGTGTTTTTATAATTATACCTTTAATGAACGGGTTATATTTTAAAAAGGGGGTGTGATTTATTTAGTATGTGGGTGTATTTAGAATATTAGGGTTGTTAATGGCGCCCCCATTAATTAATTGATTGGATCAATTAATTAAGGGTAAATCTCACTTTGCCCCCTTATACTCTACTTGATTATCATTTTACCCCCTTGTACTCTCAATTGTATCACTTTACCCCCTTATACTCTTAATTTACTTTACCCCCTTATGCGTTTAAAATATTATTTTATGCTCATATACTCAAAAAAAATGACCATTTTATCCTTACCTATTAGTTTTATTAAAATAACAAAATTATTTTAAAAGTATTTAATATTAATAGATTTGTATTTATTTGCAAAATTAATTTTCAAATTTGATTGATTAACGTTTAATATTAAATCTATTATATTTTACATTTAGTTGCTAATTATTTAACTTTAATATAGTCCTTATTAAATTAATATATAATAGACTATTTCTATTAGCTAATACATTTATACTTTTAATTTATTATTCATCATAACCTTAACATTATATAATATATATAATACAAATTTATTAAATGTGTGAAAATATTGTTAGTAATTTTTAAATTATTGATTCAATAATCATAAATAAAAACTATGTTAAATAGAAAACACATAGTCATTTTAGTGATTAATTTTTTGAATAGAAAATATTATTTAACTATATAATACATAAGTTTTAGATTTATTATTAAAAAAATATATGAATATATAGTTTGCATAATATAACCTACAATATAGTTATTTATTAGGAACTATATTTATATTAATAAATAGAAAATAAGTTTTCCAAAAAATAGATATGTATTTGATGTCATGGTTAAATTAAAATAATAGTAGGGATAATTAGGTCATTTAATAAATGAATTGGAGGATTAAATGATATTTTAATTGTATAAAGGGGTAAAGTGATACAAATTGGTAGTACAATGGGGTAAAGTGATACAATTGAAAGTACAGGGGTTAAGTGATATTCAATGATAGTATAGGGGGTAAAATGAGATTTACCCATTAATTAATAAGGATAAATTTAATTTCAAGAGCCAAACGTGTATACACTTGAAGGGAAGATGATTGGAATTTTTGCAAACCAGTTTCATTTAGGTTGCAAGGAAAATCCGTATCCGTGCTTACACTACATAGGTGTGCTTGGAAGGTAAATTTCACATTCTTTGTATTTGTAAATGAAAAAATCAAAAGAGATAATTAACAAACTACCCTGAGGTTTGGGGTAATTACAATAAAACCCACAAAAGTTTCAAAATTACAAAAATCTCCTTGAGGTTTGTTTTTGTCTCACATTTTTACCCCAACCATTAGTAGACTTCATCAAATGACAATTACATCACTCAATTTTTCTAAATGTTACAAATAGACTCCATCTTTTCCTCTTGCATTTATAATTACCTCCCTCAGTTTTTTATTACAAAATAGTCAAGCGAAAAGTTGGGGCAGTTTGTAATATTTAAAAAAGCTGAGGGATATAAATTACAATACATTTTATGACATCAACAAATCTCGTCAGGTCAACTAACGGTTGGGGTAAAATGTAAGACGAAATCAAACCTCAATGTGATTTCCACAATCTTAAAACTTTGTGTGGTTTTTTTGTAATTAACCTAAACCTTAGGGTAGTTTTTGTAATTATCCCTAAACCAAAATGCCATGTGGTTTACTTCTGTCGAATTTTGGGATACGTACTAAATACACATGTTTAACTGTTAGAACTTGAAATCCAGATAAGTTACTCATCCAGAATATGTGAAACCCAACAATCATTCCTCCAGTTATCTACTTAAGTGGTTTCAAACACAACAATCGAGAGCATGAGGTTGGATGTACAATCTCCTCTTTGGTCACATTGACCTGATTTTTACTGCCCTTCTTTAGGAGCAATATATGATATGATTTGCCAATTTCCCTTGTACCACTTAGCTGCTTTATTCTTGGATGAATCAGGATATTTCTTCTTCTTGCTCTACCATATTGGCATTGACATCCATATCGATTAACAAAAAAAAATTCATTCCTGTAGCCTCGTCTTCCTCGATTTTTTCTTTTTTTTTTTTTGCCACAAGCGAAAGATTTTTATATCATAAAACTTATCAACAAGCATGTACATTGCGGGCACACTTACCCAAGGCCTGTCCTCTACCTATTAGTTCATGCATTGTCATCTCTTTGGATAATTATATATTATCACATGCTTTTGTATTTAAATTTTTTTTCAAAACTACTCAACCAAACATATTATCATTTCTAGGTATGTAAAAATTAAATTTTAATTTTGTTCATGCAAACACAGTCTTACTCACACAAAAACCAATACAATACTAAATTTTTCAGTAGAAATACTTAAAAAAATAATCTCATACAAAATATAACTATACGTAGCCAATAGGCTATTCAGCATTATAACCAGAAATTATATGATAGTCTTGATGCCTAGATAATCCACTGAGTTTTGCCATTGAGTATCACAGCTTTCGCACGACAATAATAAGTTCCTATATTTATTCTTAGAAGGACGTAAAACTAATATCATCAGGTAAAGAGAAGGAAAAATATGAGAAAATCTTATTTTGATTGATTCCGCTCTTACTTTTATTTAACTTGATGAAATTCTAAATGATGATTTTATTATAAAATGAGATAATTTTCAGTGAATGCTCAAACATCTTAAAAGCTAAAACACAACCTACAACCACTACTTTCAACTTAATAAAAAAAAAAAAGCTAAAACACATAGCCTCTCTAATTTAATCATCTTGTGATTCAAAACCAGAAAAATAAAATAATAAATAGAGATAAAAATTGACCGTGATACTCAGCAATAGGTAATTTGTATCCAAATCTTTGTAACCAAAATAAAACAGGTAGCTACAACAAATTCCAAATACACACATCAATATATCCAAAATTGAATTAAGAACTTTATTTCATTCTGGGGACTTTAGCTTCTTGCTGATTCTCTTCATTGCCTGTTGTAATCTTGTCACCAGAAGAAGGCTCTTCTGCAGTTGTATCCTTCTTCAGTTCTGTCTCAAATTCCTTTGCCGCCTACAATTTGAAATATGTTAGCAACCGTTATACTTGTATCTATGTATCAATATTTGACATATGCTTGAGAAAAAAATGGTAAGTTGATTCCATTTTTATGAATCAATTAGGGACGAGTTTCAGAAGCAGTTGAAAAGAGTAAACAGTGTCCAGTTAGCACTCAGAACAGCAAGCAAGATTACATGTGAGACATACATCAAAAAATCAAGCTACTAATTATGAAATTTGCAAGTTTAGCCTAAATACAAAACCTCCAGTTATCTTCAAATTACAAATGCCCGTTTGGTATTTGTATCAACCTAACAAATATCCCCCTCTTTGTAAGTTAAAATCAAACGTCAGGGTATTTGTAATCTTTGTAATCTTAAAAGATAACTGGGGTTTGTATTTAGGCTAAATTTAGTAAAGACAACAGTAACAATGAGACAAAGGTTAAAATTGATGGAAATGAATAACAAAGAGTTTTAAATATTTAGGATAGAAAACGAAGAAATCAATAAAGATGTCACACATAGGATCCGGGCGGATTGGAATAAATGGAGGAGCGCAGCTTCTATCCTTTGTGACCGTAAATACCATTAAAATTGAAAGAAAAATTTTATAAAACGGCCATAAGGCCCGCAATGCCTTATGGAGCAGAATGTTGGGCGACTAAATATGAACATGAACAAAAAATGAGGGTAGCAGAGATGAGAATGTTAAGATGGATGTGCGGACACACTAGATTAGATATAATAAGAAATGAACACATTAGAAACAAAGTGGGCGTAGCACCAATAGATGAGAAAATTAGAGAAACACGATTAAGATGGTTTGGACATGTTTATAGGAGACATTTAGATGCACGTGACGTATAGAAGGTAAGGAATCACTCAAACAAATCAAAAGAGGCAGGGAAGACCTAAAAGACTTGGAAAGATATTATTAAACAAGACATGTTATATCTAGAAATAAATGATAATATGGCTTATGAAAATAAACGATAGCGCGATATGATCCGTATAGCCGACCCCACATAGTGGGATTAAGGCTTAGTTTGTTGTCGTTTGTTGTTGTTAATTAACATAAAATTAAATATTCTAATATCTCAACAAATCAATTTAATTGATTTATAATATTCTAAAAAAAAATTTTGATTGATTCAGAAATCAGAATATTCTAACAAATCAGTTTTGATTGATTGTATTCTCAACACTCCCATTCAGATTCTCAACACCTCATATTCCAACTCAGGTTGTATGACATTTAGGGATAATTACAAAAACTGTCCCAGAGGTTTGGCCCAATTACAAAAAACTCCATTTATCTTTCAAAATTACAAAATCCCCTTAAAGTGTTACAAACACCGCTTGAAGTTTGTATTATCTAACAAATACCCCCTCTTCAGATGCAATTTGAAATCAAAAACAAATGTGAAAGGGGTATTTGTATTTGAAAGATAATTGGGTTTTTGTAATTGACCTAAACCTCGATGGTAGTTTTCGTAATTAACCATAAAACTTAAGTTGAGAAATCCTTTGACTTACACTAACAACCGAGTTTTTATCAATGATCTTGGTTAAGTTAATGAGCCAGAACAATCTTTTACCCTTATCTGTTAACCGCCAAACCTAAATGAAACTCAATCCAACAACTAGCATAGCGAGAGACATCCACTCTTTTTGTTCCCAAAAAACAATAGAGATAATTATAAAAGATACCTTGAGGTTCAGGGCCTCATGCTAATTACAAAATAACCCAGCAATTTTTTAAAATTGCAAACAAACCCTTTTGGTTTGATTCGTTTTACATTTCTCCTTCATAAGCAAAATATATTTCAAAAACCTCCATGATATTTCTATAAATATAACAATTACCCCCTCAAATTTAAGACATAATCAAAGATGAGGGGGCTTATTGTAATTTTAAAACATCTCTCGGTTTTTGTAATTAGGCCAAACCTTAGGGGTCTTTGTTAATTATCCCAAGAAAAATTATTAGTGAGAAAAAAAAATTTAAAAATATTTTAGTTATAATTTGTATGGTTTCTCTTGGGTTTTCTATCCTGCATATCCACTTTTGTGTATCGGCTAACCCATTATCGTGTCTTTGCTCCGCCATTGAAGACATCAACATTACAACAATTGAACAATCAACAATTGGAGTGGAAAAAATTGTACATGTAAACTCAATTATGCAACCTCCAATACTTGCAGATTATTGGGTTAATTACAAAAAGTACCCTTGAGATTTGACCTAATTATAAGAAAATCCAAATAACTTTCAAAATTACAAAAATACCCCCAAGGTTTTATTTTGTCTAATATTTATAAGTAAAATATTTCAAAATCCCCTTCATATTTATACAAACATGGCGTTTACCCCTTAAGTTTAACATCAATCAAACCTCGGGGTTATATTTTGCAATTTTAAAAGCTGGGTTTTTATGTAATTAGATCAAACCTCAGGTACTTTGTAATTATCCCCAGATTATTTAAAGCCTCCTCCACAAACCAAGAATATCCAAAGTGGACAGAACCACAGGGCCAACTCTGATGCTATGTGACTTGTTCTAACTGCTTGAAACAAAACTATCTGAAGATTAATAACTGCATATATATGCAGCAGCCAACAAAAACTATCTTGTTCATTGGCAGTCATCAATAACTCTGGACTATGTTAGAATAAATCTTCCATTATAGTTTACAGTCTTAACAATAATGCAGTATTAGCTGCCCGTAATTCCGTAATAAAGAATGGACAAGTTAGCAAATGAATTAAACGTGCATGAGATATTATACTTAAATAAAAAGCCCTAGAAAACAAAAATGACCAGAAATGATTGATCCCAAGACATAATACATACTAGTTTGTTGGTCGTTAGAATTTTACAAAGAAAGATAATCTGAATGTATTTGTGGGATTGAAAAATATCAGTTTGTCCATGACAAATATTTCACCTCTTCCCAAGCACTCAACTTTTGGCTGAAAAAAATTCTCTTTTTAGTGTTTGCAAATGTCAACTTCAACTTCATTTAATCAGACAGAATATAAAAGGCAGGGAGATAAGTACTTTAGGGCGCGATTGGATATACTTTATTTTGAAAATTTCCATTTTGCTAGAGAATAGTGGTGAAAAAAATTTTGGAAAAAAAAAGTTGAATTTTGAGAATATGATTGGATGTGAGATGAAAAAGTAATGATGAGAGTTGATTTGATTTAAAAAGAGTAAAATAATGATTGAATGTGATTGATAGTTAGAAATGCGTGAGTATGTGAATAGTGAAATTTGTGGGAAAATGTGTAATAATAATTAGTTTTTTATGAAAAAATGTGTAGATGTGATTGATAAGAGAAAAAGTGAGAAAAAGTGAAAGTTAAGGAATAGTATATTTTCTGAAAATTTTCATAAACAATCACATATTTGGTCAAAAAAAATTCTCCACGGAACGAAAATGAATTCTCATTGACATCCAATCGCGGCCTTAAATTTCTGATTCTGCTTCTAGTTTGACTTTTACAAACAAATAAGCATTTTACAATTTTTTCACCAAACACTCTCAACTTCTGATTCTATTCGCAAACTTCTGATTTCCAACTACTTTTACTTCTGCAACAATAAATCACTTTTTCCGAAAGCATAAGTTTTTGGAAACACTCCCATAGTAATAACACACGGCATTGTGCATACAACCCAAATCAAATCATCTGAAAATACAATTCAAGCAGTCACGACTGTTACTGCTAATCGTACTAAAATTTCCTCTTTAAAATAATTATTGAAAACACCAGAGTTTCTTACATTTTTCTTTTTGGCTAAGAATGTTAATTCTTATCCTGTACTTGAACTACCTTCTTAAACCAATTTCAATCCCTAACCACTACCTCATCATCAAATCTCAGATCTCTAAAATCAATCAGCTGACAATAATAAAAAATCAAAGCAAATAAAGCGAAAAATGCCAATATTATTAAACAAAAATTAAGAAAAATTTAAGAGTGGGACCTGTTGAAAGCTCTTGATAGTCTTGCCAAAACTACGGCCCACTTCAGGCAACTGTTTCGGCCCGAAAACGAGAGCGGCCACGCCTGCAATAACGGCGAGCTCCGGTACTCCAAGCCCGAAAAGGCAGTTGCAGGACAGCCCCCTTCTCTTAGCGGTTCTGGGCCGACCCACATCAAGCCCAAGCCCGGTCCGATTAGTGATATTATAGCTGAAGAAAACTGAGCTGGAGGAAGAGAGAGAAGTGATTTTTCTTGATGGGTTTATACTGAAAGATGCTGTGACGTTGGAAGATGAGACGGCAGCCATTGGAAGAAAGTTTTTAGCTTCTTTTCTTGATGGGTTTTTTACTTTTTGCTCGTGTTTTGTGTGTACTTAATTGAGGAAAGAACGATACTATACATACATATTGCTGTAATACTATACATACATATTGCATACAAATGTACATGTGCACACAAATGTGTGTGTATAATATGTATTTAATGTGTGTATATGTGAGATCATTGAATTTGCATGGGGTAAGTTCAGAATTGACTTCTTTTGATGTTTCGATTCTGTTATAGTCTTCCATATTAAAAGAGTTGAAATATTCACTTTGAAGTTAATTATACCCTTTATAACAAATAAGGAAACATGATTAAATTCTTTTCCGGATATCACGAAATATGAACACTCTCCACACTTGTTTCATTCGTGTCATTGTTATACCTACTTAGATCCAGTCTCCATTCGGAGGTTTTAAAAAGATCATGTCAGGTTTCCAGCTAAACTTAACGATAAACTTAAAAGATGTTCGATTCTGTGTTATCGGTTCAAACTAAGGTTTACAGTGAAAATGGACATAGTCCATTACGACCCATATCAGCCCAACATGCTTCCATAAAATTAATAAATCCCTTAAAATTCATACCTCTTTTTGACCGAAACAGCACCGAGTGAGATGGTTCGCAACACCACCATTCGGAAAATTCTTTGCCCCATGATCGTTTGACAAACGGTTCCACCTTTTCAACCTCACCCTCGGGAAGATGATCTGCAGTTATCCGGCTCCTTCAAGAATCGCTCCAAAGATAAATTTCGTTTCACTACTCCGGGCGTATGAAATAATTCTTTGAAGGGATGAATCAATAGTACATTATGAACACATGTTGAACAAAAAGCCTTTATTTTATTAAGAACTTAAAGAAAAATTTATTACATCGCAATCTCCTTTTGGGAGGAGAAAACATGTTTAGCCTCTCATAAAGACTATCACACTCTTGTACATAAAATTAAAAAAATCAAAACTCGAAAAATCGAAATCGAAAACACTGAAATTCTAAACTCACAACATGTAATTTTACAAACAAAGTTTATTGTTAGAAGACTAAGGAAATATTCGATCCCCTTGGCATTTTCTGCCAGATCTTGACATTTATAGAGGTAGAGACCTCTATGTTCGTATTATTGCTCTTAAGTGGAAGTCTCTTTCATTCTTGAATTATTGCTCCACTTTGCGGCAATTAGTTGGCATCCAACTCATCTTCACATGGGTTGGGCCTCATCTTGTCTGCAGTATCCGGAGTTTTTATGAAAACTTCCAAATCATCTTGACTCGTCCTTCGTCTTTTAGTAACTTTGCGGATCTTTCATGGACCCACTTTTCGTCTTTTTGTTGAGTGGGTTGTTACATGTCTGAAGTCACATGTCTCCACCAACTTTGTTGGGAATCTACCTTTTTGGTGGTCCCCAAACTTTGGATACTTCTATGACTTTTCTTCTCCGTCATTGGTCTTCTCCGATCGACTTTTGGCGGAATCCTTTGCCAAATTCTCGTTCCTTCGGCTTTGACATTCGAACGGACCAAGTTCCCAATGGCCTATGTGAGCCATATTGCAATATTTCCTGAGTTTCTTTACTCCCCGTGACTTGTTTTCCCACAAAAGATTTCTTTTCTTTTCGAATAGGTCTTCTGCATGAATCTTGTAGTTTTTCCCTGTCATAGTATTCACAGGAATGATCCGTTCACCGAATTTTGATAAAACTTGAACGGAAACTTGACTTTGTCCATCTCGGTGAGACAGACCCACAATCCCCATGCCCTTCTTTTGTAATCGATCTTCGGTGAAGGTCATGGCAGCCAATACTTCTTCGAATTTGCCTCATTGATATTTTTGAAGGCTCTTTCATCTGGTCGTCGAAGCCTAATATAATGGAAGGCCTCATGTCCACCTTTTCGACGGGCTCTGTTGTTGCACTAATGAAATACGACTCGATGTATCTCTCTCGTTTTTGAGTCATTGTAACGACCGATTTTTATGCCTTAATAAGA
This sequence comes from Rehmannia glutinosa, assembly GCA_016081115.2. Classification (NCBI taxonomy): domain Eukaryota; kingdom Viridiplantae; phylum Streptophyta; class Magnoliopsida; order Lamiales; family Orobanchaceae; genus Rehmannia; species Rehmannia glutinosa. The sequence goes on along the minus strand of CM071937.1, from coordinate 61,850,563 downwards.
ATTTTATTAATTATATTAGTTTATTTCATGGAATAATAATGGTTAATTATGAATTTATTAATGATTTTACTAGATAGTTAATTTGTTAAATTACGGAGAATAGATTGTTTATTTTAATTGACTGGTGAATTATTTCATTTGGACCTTATAATGGATAATTGGACCTTTAATTAGTTTAGAGTATTAAGTCGGGCTCATAAACCCTTTTTGTTATTAATGGATTAATAAATAAGCTCATGTACCCAAAGCCCGATCCCCAATTAGAAGTAGGTTAAAACATAGATATAAAACACGTAAAACACACACACAGAGAACACACAAATACACGATAGATGAGGCGAGAGAAACCGAACGTCCGGGAGGAGAACGAGAGAGAAAAGAAAAAGAGAAAAAGAGAGGTGGTTTTCCCAAAGGCAAATCTTCTGGCCTACGTTTGATCCAAAGAGTCGACAATGATTTTATTATCCATAAATTGAACATGCAAGTAATCTTTCTAGTTTCATATATAATTAAGAAATAAATTTTACAATGGCTAACTTATACGCTCCTCGCCTAATATATATGAATTTATATGTTTTTATATGAAATTCCATATGTGTTTGATAATATATGATCTGCTATTTATGAATCCTTATTGTGCGTAAATAAGTTTCACGCTATTTTATGGTTGTGGGTATAAGCTCACATATGGAATTCACGTACACAGTATAAATTATCTAAGCTCCTATTAGTAGCATAATGGGCATCCAAGGTTATGATGATATCGTATGCTGTGTGCCTGTGCATATTCATTGATCCATGTTAATGGTTTTTAAAAGTCTAACTTTATTCTTTTAGGTTTTAGTGTGTGTATATATATATATATATATATATATATATATATTTGTAGGTTTTATATCTCATGATAATGGGGTTGTATATGATATTCACGTCCTAGCAGTAGCTTTAATTTCACAATATCAAGGATTCTTGGATTAACTAAATGTACTTTTTCCTAACTAATTGGATACATGGTTTTTCTAATTAACGTAGGGTTTTCCCTTAATTAAATAGATATACGGTTTCTCCTAACTAAGTGAACGTATGACTTTTCTCCCAAGATATTGAATTGAATGTAAGGTTTCCCTTAACTAACTGAACATATAGATTTTCCCTAGATACGTTTGAGTAATTGAATGTATGGTTTTTCTCTAACTAATTGAATGAAGGGTTTTCCTTAATTAGTTGAATGAATGGTTTTTCCCTAAATAGTTGAATGAGGTTTGCTCTCAAGTACGCTTATGTTAATTCCCGTATTTAATGATATGTTGCATCACGTAAGTTCATGCATCATTGTTAATGTATGTCCATAGCATTTCATGGGCATCCAAACATCAAGTCAAGTCAAGTCATAAAGTATAATGTTTTTCAAAGAAAATGGGTGCACATTGTTCTATGATGCTGGAGTGAGTGGGAAATGGGCGCGGGGGACCGGCGTTCCGACCATTTAATGTTAATGTTCAAGGAAAAGGGCCTCCGGGCAAAAGAATGGAAATGGGCCTTCGGGCAAACGAATGGAAATGGGCCTTCGGGCAAAATCACGGGTTCCAAATAACAAGGCCCACTGCGACCCTGATTAGAACAATGTGTTACCAAGTGAGCTCGCGTCCTAAGAATGTTTCAAGGTAACGAAAGACAAAGTTTTATGCTTATGAAAGAACGTTTTAAGCAATGAAAACGTAAAGTCTTTTTAAGTTAAAGATATTGCATTAGGCATGCATTCATGCATGAGGTTACTTGTTGAGCTCCTTTAGCTCGTTCCACGTATGTTGAATATTTTTCAGATGAGAATGCAGAAGAGGAAGGAGATGGCGGTAGCGATGACTCAAAACCCATGTCAATGGAATTCTTTTATTTTCAAAGTTTGACTTTTTAGTTCATTAAATGTTGAATGTCTGTGTTCTTTTTCAGTACAAATATTTTGGACTAGTAATTATTAATATTTATTCCGCTGCAAAGTTCTCGAACGAAGTAAAAGTTTTTACTATTCCGTAATTTTAAGCATTCTTCAGGTTATTTTTATTTATTTGTTATTTTCGCATTAAAATTAAAGTAAGCTAGAAAGGGCGCTACATTTAGTGGTATCAGAGCCCAGGGTTTTTAAAATCGGTTCTGTAGACTTTCAAATGATTTAATATACGAAAGTTTAAAGTCAACTAGTCATGGGTTCTCGATCGCGCTTGAGCATCTCCTCCGCTAATCGGTAAGCTTTTTTATGTGTATTGTCATTATTAATATATGTTGGACTCTATGAAATGTTTGATTGTGTTTTCATTGATTTTAGTTTTGTACGTCATTAATTACTCTGTCTTTATTTTCATGAAATGATTTGTTGCTCAAATGAATGTATATATGTGATCACTATTGCTATGTCTAGAAAACAATGAATTGAGACTTGTTTTCACGCCTTGGTATATTCGTATTTTATATTTAACAAGTTTCGAGGACGATACTTTTATAAGGTGGGGAGAATGTAACGACCCGGATTTTTATGCCTTAATAAGAATTTTATTAATTATATTAGTTTATTTCATGGAATAATAATGGTTAATTATGAATTTATTAATGATTTTACTAGATAGTTAATTTGTTAAATTACGGAGAATAGACTTTATTTATTTTAATTAGACAATGAATTATTTCATTTGGGCCTTATAATGGATAATTGGACCTTTAATTAGTTTAGAGTATTAAGTCAGGCCCATAAGCCCTTTTTGTTATTAATGGATTAATAAATAAGCTCATGTACCCAAAGCCCAGTCTAATTAGAAGTAGGTTAAAACACAGATATAAGACACGTAAAACACACACAGAGAACACACGAATACACGATAGATGAGGCGAGAGAAACCGGACGTCCGAGGAGGAGAACGCAGAGAGAAAAAAAAAGAAGAAAAAGAGAGGTGGTTTTCCCAAGGCAAATCTTCTAGGCCTACGTTTGATCCAAAGAGTCTGACAATAATTTTATTATCCATAAATTGAACAGGCAAGTAATCTCTCTAGTTTCATATATAATTAAGAAATAAATTTTACGATGGCTAACTTATACGCTCCTCGCCTAATATATATGAATTTATATGTTTTTATATAAAATTCCATATGTGTTTGATAATATATGATCTGCTATTTGCGAATCCTTATTGTGCGTAAATAAGTTTCACGCTATTTTATGGTTGTGGGTATAAGCTCACATATGGAATTCACGTACACAGTATAAATTGTCTAAGCTCCTATTAGCAGCATAATGGGCATCCAAGGTTATGATGATATTGTATGCTGTGTGCCTGTGTATATTCATTGATCCATGTTAATGGTTTTTAAAAGTCTAACTTTATTCTTTTAGGTTTTAGTGTATATATATATATATATAATATTATTGTAGGTTTTATATCTCATGATAATGGGGTTGTATATGATATTCATTTTCGTCCTCTTTAAAAAAACACATATAAATTTTTTTTTTAATTTTTTTCCACTGAAAAAACGGACAAAAAAAATTTGCACGTCCTAGCTTTTAATTTCAAAATATCAAGGATTCTTGGATTAACTAAATGTACTTTTTTCTAACTAATTGGATACATGGTTTTTCTAACTAACGTAGGGCTTTCCCTTAATTAAATAGATATACGGTTTCTCCTAACTAAGTGAATGTATGACTTTTCTCCCAAGATATTGAATTGAATGTAAGGTTTCCCTTAACTAACTGAATATATAGATTTTCCCTAGATACGTTTGAGTAATTGAATGCATGGTTTTTCTCTAACTAACCGAATGAAGGGTTTTCCTTAATTAGTTGAATGAATGGTTTTTCCCTAAATAGTTGAATGAGGTTTGCTCTCAAGTACGCTTATGTTAATTCCCGTATTTAATGATATGTTGCATCACGTAGGTTCATTCATCATTGTTAATGTATGTCCATAGCATTTCATGAGCATCCAAACATTAAGTCAAGTCAAGTCATAAAGTATAATGTTTTTCAAAGAAAATGGGTGCACATTGTTCTATGATGCTGGAGTGAGTGGGAAATGGGCGCGGGGGACCGGCGTTCCGACCATGTAATGTTAATGTTCAAGGAAAAGGGCCTCCGGGCAAAAGAATGGAAATGGGCCTTCGGGCAAACGAATGGAAATGGGCCTTCGGGCAAAACGAATGGAAATGGGCCTTCGAGCAAAATCACGGGTTCCAAATAACAAGGCCCACTGCGACCCTGATTAGAACAATGTATTACCAAGTGAGCTCGCGTCCTAAGAATGTTTCAAGGTAACGAAAGACAAAGTTTTATGCGAAAGAAAGTTATGAAAGAACGTTTTAAGCAATGAAAACGTAAAGTATTTTTAAGTTAAAGATATTGCATTAGGCATCCATTCATGCATGAGGTTACTTGTTGAGCTCCTTTAGCTCATTCCACGTATGTTAAATATTTTTCAGATGAGAATGCAGAAGAGGAAGGAGATGGCCGGGTGCAGTGACTCGGGAAACCCATGTCAATGGAATTCTTTTATTTTCAAAGTTTGACTTTTTAGTTCATTAAACGTTGAATGTCTGTGTTTTTTTTCAGTACAAATGTTTTGGACTAGTAATTATTAGTATTTATTCCGCTGCAAAGTTCTCGAACGAAGTAAAAGTTTTTACTATTCCGTAATTTTAAGCATTCTTCAAGTTATTTTTATTTATTTGTTATTTTCGCATTAAAATTAAAGTAAGCTAGAAAGGGCGCTACAATCATTGTTGGACAAAGACTCGTAAACCGTTTTCCTAGATCCATTTTGGCAATTTTGTGATCTCCGGAAGGCTTGTAACACCCCAATTTATTTTTTTAAATGCATTTTTAGCGTTACTAAAATTTTAAGAAAATGCGTAATTTTTTTAATAAATAGATAAATGAAAAGTTTAGCGGAGCGATAATGAGAATACTTAAAATCTTAAGAAATAATTATAGGTTATTTGCCAAAAATAAAAATCCACTCAAACACTTTGAAATAAATTAAAAGAAAATAGTACACCACAATTGTTCGAAATTTAGAACAAGTTCATAGTTCTTGAAATTGAAATAATTAAAAGTAAAATCATCAGCTATTCCCACACATTTGCAACGCATCCATCCGTATGATCTGAAAAGATTTGAATTTAGGGGTGAATAAACACATACTCGAGGGATAAAGATTGTCCAAGCTAAATATTGTGCACAATTACATAAATTAACAAAACCTTTCACAATTACATAAATTAACATAGCATAACCTTTCCCGTTGGCATGCCAAGTATTTTCCTTTCGTGTACGAGGCCAAAAATTTTCCTTTCCCGTGGCACGAATGCCATATTTTCTTTTCCGCGAGGCCAAAATTTTCCTTTCCCGTGCCATATTTTCTTTCGACACGAATTCCATATTTTCTTTCCCGTAAAGTAGCAAGGCCAAAAATTTTCCATTCCCATAGGCACGAATGCCATATTTTCCTTTCGTGTACGTGGCCAAAAATTTTCCTTTCCCATTTCATAAACATACATAGCATACATTGTAATGAAAAACATGTCATTTATAAAAATAATCATATCATGTAGCACATTAAAAGCATATAATTCACATAATTATGCATGTCATGTAATACATCGAAAGCATATAATTCACATAATTATACATATCATTTAAACATTTAAAATGCGTAATTCACATAATTGAACAGTTTAGGCATTAACAAGGACAATGAATTATACACATGAAATGTGATAAGAATTCCTACCTCAATCAAAAAATAAAATAGATGCACAAATAGCTCGAAAGTAGAAGTCCTAATTGTACGGTTCTTAAATCGCCTACAATATAAATTTAACATGATTTAGGCCTTAACTTCTAATTGAAATAATTATACTTATAAAATAATCAAGGGTTTTATAATAGGTGAAAATTGACTAAAAATATAAGTTTGAATGTCTAATTTAAAGTAGTTAAAAGTAAATTTTACTTTTGGACTAAACTGAAAACTTTTAGGGTCAAATTGAAAAATCCAAAAAGTCTAAATAAGTTATAGGGGTTGATTTCAAAATCTGAAAATTTTAAATAAAAATATGGACTGAATAGAAACTTGTTTGGGACTAAAATAGAAATATTTCAGAAACATTAATTTGAGAATAGGACTAGCCAATCAAAATTTAGTGGACTAAAATGAAAAGTTTCAAATTGAAATTTAGTCTCATCTTCTATCAAATTTCCAAAAGGTGGTCCTTGGCCCAAACACCCATTTCATCTTTGCACAGATTTTCTTAATCAAACACACACACACACACACGACTACACACACTCATACACGGCTTGATACACACACATCTTAACATACACAATCACACATACAAAATCTTATTCACATGCACACACATCTTAACACTCACACACACAACATACTCACACACACACACACACACACACACACACACACACACACATATATATATATATATATATATATATATACACACATAATCAGTAATCACACACCACACATATACATACTATTATTACACACGCGCACACACACACACACTTAACACACTCATCACACACGCACAATAACACACACTAAAAGTTTGAAAATCCAACCAAATCTTTATATAGAGAGTAAGATGGCTTACTTGTAAAATTTATCAGACTGGATGTGAAAATAAGGCAGCATGTTCTCAGAGAAAAATGGAGATATGGAGGGATTTAAAAGCTAACTTTTATTTTTTTATAAAACTTTAATATCTGGAAAGATGTATGTAGTGGCATATGTTGGGGATAATGAGGAGTACAAAATGGGGATGATGGGCTAAAGTGGATAAAGTAGGATAAGGTGAGGACAAGATTAGTACCAAGTGATGGGTAAATAAAAGGATTGTCTATCTAATTAAAGTTAAACCATTTAGTAGAAGATAAAATATAAAATGTATACACATATAATTAAAAATAATTTTAATTATAATAAATAAAAAAAAATATAAGATAAGAATTATAAAATTTTTAGGGGTGTTACATCCTACCCCTCTTATAAAAATTTTTAGTCTCGAAAAATTTCAAACTTACCCGTTTGATGAAATAACTTGGGATACTTGGCTCGAATCTCAGGTTCATGCTCCCACGTCGCTTCCTTTTGACCATGTCTAGTCCATTGAATCTTGGCCAGGGTGATGTCTCTATTTCTCAACTTGTGTATCTTCCTGTCAAGGATAGCCACTGGTTTTTCTTCGTAAGTCATATCTTGGTTGACTTCGATTAGCTGCTTCATGATTGACTACGTGACTTGGATCATGAACATACTTTCTCAACATAGACACATGAAATACGTTATGAATCTGCTAGCTAGTTAAAGCGTAACGCCAATTTGTAAGCTACATCCCGACTCGCTCGAATATTTCAAATGGTCCATGAACCTAGATCTCGCTTTTCCCTTCCTGCCAAATCTTACTATTCCTTTAGTTGGTGCAACCTTTAAGAAAACTTTCTCTCTGTTTCAAGTTGTAAGTCTTTCCTTCTCGACCGCATAAGATTTCTGCCGGTCTTGGGCTATTTTTATTCTATCTCTGACTTTCTCAATAACCTTGACCATCTGCTCGACTAGCTCGGGACCTAACATTTTCTTCTCGCCAATTTCGTCCCAATAGATAGGGGATCTACACTTTCTTCCGTATAGGGCTTCATAAGGGGCCATTTCGATAGTCGCACGTAGTTTGTTGTTGTAAGAGAATTCCACAAGAGGCAAGTATTTCTCCCAATTATCATCAAAATCCAAAATGCAACCCCTCGAGAAATCTTCTAAGATTTGAATGGTTCTTTCAGTTGTCCGTCTGTCGAGGTGAAAAGCGATCTTTGGAAATTGAGTTTCGTCCCCATCGCTTTTTGTAAACCACCCCAAAATTTTGATGTAAATCTTGGATCCCTATCTGAAACTATAGAAACCGGTACCCCATGTAATCTTACAATTTCCTTGATGTAAAGATGTGCCAATTGTTCTAGATCAGCGTGTCATCTTGATTGGCGAAAGTGTAAGTGCGTTGACTTGGTTAAATGATCTACTACAACCCAAATAGCTTGATTTCCACGGTTTGATCTTGGTAAACCTACTACAAAATCCATGTTCACGTGTTCCCATTTCCACTCTGGAATCTGAAGTGGTCTTAATAATCCTAAAGGTTGTTGGTGCTCGACTTTCACTTTCGACACATCAAACATTTCTCTACAAATTTTCCAATGCTTCCTTTCATATTTCTCCACCAGAAAACTCCTTTGAGATCTTTATACATCTTTGTCCCACCTCGATGCGCTGTGTAAGGTGTACAATGTGCCTCTACCAATATTTTTCTTCTTAGTTCATCGTCCTTAGGTACACATATTCTCCCTTCATACACCAATGCACCATCGTCTGCTATTTCAAAACCTTTAACTTCCCCGGCTAAAGTTTTCTTCCTCATTTTGCACAAAAATCCATCCTTCGTTTGTGCTTCCTTGATGTCACACCGTAATGTTGGTTGGACCACCAATACTGCTAGTATCGCCTGAGTCCTTCCTGGTGGAGTTATAATTTCTATTTTCATTTTAGCAAATTCCTTAATAAGTTCCTCTTGTTCTGTGAACATACTTGCAATTGTTCCTCTGTTCATCCGACTAAGTGCGTCTGCTACGACGTTAGCTTTACCCGGGTGATAATGGATCTTACAATCGTAATCTTTCACAAGTTCCAACCATCTTCTCTGTCTCATGTTCAACTCTTTTTGTGTGAAGAAATACTTCAAACTCTGGTGATCCGTATAAATCTCGCATTTTCCCCCGTATAAATAATGACGCCATATCTTTAATGCATGCACAACTGCTGCCAACTCTAAATCGGGCGTAGGGTAATTGAGTTCATGACGTTTTAGTTGCCTTGAAGCATAAGCAACCACTTTACCATTCTGCATCAAAATGCACCCTAACCCTTGTTTTGAGGCATCACTGTAGATTACAAAAACATCTGTAGTATTTGGAATTGTCAAATTTGGCGCTGAGATTAGACGTCGTTTGAGTTCTTGAAAGCTTTGTTCGCACTTTTCAGTCCAAACAAACTTCTCACCCTTTCTCGTGAGTCGAGTCATCGGGCCTGCTATTTTCAAAAATCTTTCGATAAACCTTCTGTATCCTGCAAGGCCCAAGAAACTACGTACTTCATTGGCATTTGTAGGAGCCAACCATTTTTCCACAGCTTCAACTTTTGATGGGTCGACTTCAATACCTTTCGTTGTAACTACATGTCCCCAAAAGACTACTCGATCGAGCCAAAACTCGCACTTCTTGAATTTTGCGTATAATTTCTCTTGACGAAGAGTCTCCAACACTATTCCAAGGTGTTTCTCATGTTTTTCTTTATCCTTTGAGTACACCAATATGTCATCTATGAACACAATCACAAACTGATCCAAGTACGGATGAAAAACCCGATTCATCAAATCCATAAATACTGCTGGAGCATTACTAAGTCCAAAGGGCATCACTGTGAACTTATAGTGCCCATATCGGGTCCTAAAAGCCATCTTGTGTATATCTTCTTCCTTAACCTTTAGTTGATGATATCCAAACCTCAGATCAATGTTAGAAAATACACTTGCCCCATTCAATTGATCAAAAAGATCCTCAATCCTTGGCAAAGGATATTTGTTCTTTATGGTGAGCTTATTCAACTCCCTGTAGTCTATACACATTCTCATTGTCCCGTCTTCCTTCTTTACAAATAAAACTGGCGCTCCCCAAGGCGACACGCTAGGTCGGATGAAACCAATATCCAGAAGTTCTTGCAACTGAACTTTTAGTTCCTGAAGCTCCTTGGGTGCCATTCTATATGGTGCTTTCGATACAGGGGTAGCTCCCGGAATCAAATCAATTGTAAACTCTACTGGTCGATTTGGAGGTACTCCCGGCAAATCTTCTGGAAATACGTCAGCGTACTCACGGACAATTGGGACTTGCATGAGGGTTTTCTCGGCAACCGAAGTGGCCATCACATTCACTAGATACCCCTGACAATTTCCTTTCTTCAACATTTTGATTGTCTTCATTGCTGATATCATTTGGGGCATACCACTTACTCTTGCTCCGAAAAATGTGAATTCATCTCCGTTTAAGGGTCTCAAAATTATTTCTCTCTCGTGACATTTTATGTTAGCCTTGTACTTATTCAACCAGTCCATCCCTAAGATAATATCAAAATCCTTCATCCCAATAACATGCAAATTCGCTTCTAAACCCTTCCCGTCAAAATCCAACTCCACATTGTTAATCACTAAATCAGTACTTATTGTTTTTTCTGGATGGGAGGCTTATTTCTAGCATGTCGCTAATAGTGTAGTTCTTGAGTTGGGTTTTTGCATGGAAATCAACAGAAATAAAGGAATGTGTAGCACCAATATCAAATAAAGACAAGAAAGCGGTGTATCGGAAACATGTAACATACATGTTAGAGTTCCCGGGCTCTGTTGAGCTTCCTGCTGCGTCATAGCATAGACGCGTGCCTGTCCAGTGGGTGCCTTCCCCTTCTTGTCAGTGTAGGTGGTGCAAAATGTAGCATTATGACCTGGTTGATGGCACCGAAAACACACTCCTTTCCCTAAAAGGCACTCCCCAAAATGATTCTTTCCGCATGATGCACATGTTGGTTTCTCTTTTAGAGCCACCAGGATAGCATTTGCCCCAGTTCTGATCTGTTTACCCTGATTGCCGGCCCCTGTCCCCTGAGTTGGCCCATTCCATTTTCTTTTTCCTGAAACATCGCCAGTCTTCTGAGTCGGACTGTCCAATTTTAGACAAGAAGCCACTTCTTGAGCTCGTGAGAGGAGTTCTTCATAAGTCGTTGTCCCCAAACAAGCCAATACACTGCCAATCTCAAGTCAAGTCCTCTGCGAAACCTTCTTGCCCTCTTTTTCGCCTGTGTCCACCAAGTGTGTGGCGAACCTCGCTAGCTGGTTAAATTTACGTTCATATTCGATGACTGTCATGCCACCTTGCTTCAATTCCAAAAATTCAGTCTCCTTTCGGTCTCTGTACGATTGAGGAAAATATTGTTGCATGATTTCCCATTTGAAATCGATCCAGGTCATGTCATTGAGTTGTTCCTGTGTCCGTGAACGGCAAAATGCCTCCCACCAGTGATCAGCATCCTCTGTGAATTGGAAAGTGGCACATGAAATTTGTCGTGCATCTGTGCTAGGTAGACGAGCAAAAATTCTCTCAATCGCACGTAACCACTCTTCGACCGCAAAAGGCCCGTCACGCCCATTGAAAGTCTGTGGACGAAACCTCCGAAATTGTTCCAGAATATGGGCGTTCTCATTTCCACCAACTTGGTGGCCTGGTGTAGGTGGTGGGGTGTTCTGTTGGGGTAACTTTTGCAGCAGGTTTATGAGATTAGCCAATAGGGCATTACCGGCATCCCCCTGGCCTTGGTTTGAGTTAAGTGACGAGTTCGAATTGTCTCTACGTTGTGGTATTATCTACAGTAAAAATAAAATATCTAAGTTTTAAACTCTTTCGCAGTATGATACTATATGTGTCACTTTCTAGCATTTTTTTTGTACGGGCCAATCTGAAGTCATAAATTAATCATATAAGTCGTTCAACTCTATAATATCTTATAAGAGAAATATACGTTGTGCTTCTATTGTTCATTATGAATCACTATTTTACGATGTTCTTTACGTCTAACATGACATGCAAGAAATGTTAAATCATGTAACGAATCACAGAGCACATTTAAGTTCTAACAAGTCACATAAAATTTCATATAAACTTTCATAATTCACATATCATATCCTACTTTCCCAATTTCTAATGATATGAAAATTTAAATAAATACTTACCTGGTTGGACGGAGCGCGATGGAGAGGGATAGCCATTTTTTTAAAAAAAATAAAAATAAAAATAAAAATTGCAAGTCTACAGGAAAGTAGACCTGCTCTGATACCATACTGTAACGCCCCATTTTGTTTTTTTTTAAATGCATTTTTAGTGTTACTAAAATTTTAAGAAAATGCGTAATTTTTTTTAATAAATAGATAAATGAAAAGTTTAGCGGAAGCGATAATGAGAATACTTAAAATCTTAAGAAATAATTATAGGTTATTTGCCAAAAATAAAAATCCACTCCAAACACTTTGAAATAAATTAAAAAAAAATAGTACACCACAATTGTTCGAAATTTAGAACAAGTTCATAGTTCTTGAAATTGAAATAATTAAAAGTAAAATCATCAGCTATTCCCCCACATCTGCAATGCATCCATCCGTATGATTTGAAAAGATTTGAATTTAGGGGTGAGTAAACACATACTCAGTAGGGATAAAGATTGTCCAAGCTAAATACGAAAAGTGCACAATTACATAAATTAACACATAACCTTTCCCGTTGGCATAAGCCGAATAGCACATAACCTTTCCCGTAGGCACGAATGCCATATTTTCTTTTCGTGTACGAGGCCAAAAATTTTCCTTTCCGTGGCACGAATGCCATATTTTCTTTTCGTGGCACGAGGCCAAAAATTTTCCTTTCCCGTAGGCACGAATGCCATATTTTCCTTCCCGTGGCACGAGGCCAAAAATTTTCCTTTCCCATAGGCACGAATGCCATATTTTCCTTTCCCGTGGCACGTGGCCAAAAATTTTTCTTTCCCATTTCATAAACATACATAGCATACATTGTAATGAAAAACATGTCATTTATAAAAATTAATCATATCATGTAGCACATTAAAAGCATATAATTCACATAATTATGCATGTCATGTAATACATCGAAAGCATATAATTCACATAATTATACATATCATTTAAACATTTATAATGCGTAATTCACATAATTGAACAGTTTAGGCATTTAACAAGGACAATGAATTATACACATAAAATGTGATAAGAATCCCTACCTCAATCAGCAAAATAAAGTAGATGCACAAATAGCTCGAAATTAGAATTCCTAATTGTACGGTTCTTCGTCGCCTACAATATAAATTTAACATGATTTAGGCCTTAACTTCTAATTGAAATAAAAAAAATAATCAAGGGTTTTATAATAGGTGAAAATTGACTAAAAATATAAGTTTGAATGTCTAATTGAAAGAAGTTAAAAGTAAATTTTAGTTTTGGACTAAACTGAAAACTTTTAGGGTCAAATTGAAAAATTCAAAAAGTCTAAATAAGTTATAGGGGTTGATTTCAAAATCTGAAAATTTTAAATAAAAATATGGACTGAATAGAAACTTGTTTGGGACTAAAATAGAAAAATTTCAGAAACATTAATTTGAGAATAGGACCTAACTGAAAATTTAGTGGACTAAAATGAAAAATTTCAAATTGAAATTTAGTCTCATCTTCTATCAAATTTCCAAAAGGTGGTCCTTGGCCCAAACACCCATTTCATCTTTGCACAGATTTTCTTAATCAAACACACACACACACACGACTACACACACTCATACACGGCTTGATACACACACATCTTAACATACACAATCACACATACAAAATCTTATTCACATGCACACACAACATACTCACTCACACACACACACACACACATATATATATATATATATAATCAGTAATCACACACCACATATATACATACTATTATTACACACGCACACACACACACACACTTAAACACACACTCATCACACACGCACTATAACACACACTAAAAGTTTGAAAATCCAACCAAATCTTTAGATAGAGAGTAAGATGGCTTACTTGTAAAATTTATCGATGGATGTGAAAAATAAGCTGAAAGATGTTCTTAGAGAAAAATGGAGATATGGAGATATGGAGGGATTTAAAAGCTAACTTTTACTTTTTTATAAAACTTTTAATATCTTTGGAAAGATGTATGTGGCAAAACAAGGCAAACATGTTCTTAGAGAAAAATAGATATGGAGGGATTTAAAAGCTAACTTTTACTTTTTTATATATGTTGGGGATAATGAGGGGTACAAAAAATGGGGATGATGGGCTAAAGTGGATAAAGTAGGATAAAGTGAGGACAAGATTAGTACCAAGTGATGGGTAAATAAAGGGATCGTCTAATTAAAGTTAAACCATTTAGTAGAAGATAAAATATAAAATGTATACATATATAATTAAAAATAATTATAATTATAATAAATAAAAAAATATATAAGATAAGAATTATAAAATTTTTTTAGGGGTGTTACAAAGGTCATGAAGTAGTATAGATCGAGGCCAAAGCCCCAAACTCGTACCACCTCTTCACTTCTTCAGGGGTGGAATTTGGTAACATCCAAACCCTTGGATATTTTCCAGAAATATCTATCTTTATTTTTTTTGGAGATATCCCTTGCCTGGTGATCAGTTTCTCCCAATTCGCCTGGTATTCCTACCAAGAAGAAGAAACTTTAATCTCATTAATATCAACCTTAGAATTGCCCATCATAGGCCTAAGATTGATCTCTCCGTCCTTTACCCCGGACGTCTTTGGGTTGATGTGATAACTCGGGATTTGACTCCGGAGTATCAGTTTTTCCTTTGGCCAACATTTCTGTCAGCTTAGGACTTGTGCTAGAGGTACTTGAATCCTCTGCTACAGGTTGGGGAGCCCTGCGCTCTAAACGCTCCATTTGCTTATTAGCGGCCCGGAGGAGTGGCCCTTGAAATGCCGTCCTCAACTGAGTGAGACCGGACACATGCTCGTATACGATCGGTTACTTTGTCCGATCATTCCTTGTAATTTCCCGGCCAAATCAGCATTGATAACCAGGGTATCAAATTCTCGGAGTAGCATTTCCAGCTGGTCTCCAAGATGTCTTGAGGCTGTGAGGATGGAATCAGCTTCAATTCCCTCCATCTCTTGTTAGAAAATCTGCAAGAACATTTTCATGAGATTTTATAATGACAATATCATAATCATAATATTGACATTCAGCTTGTCATCTAAGTATCCTAGCTTTTTCTGGTTTTGATTCAATTTTATTTTTCAGAAAAGCTTTGACACTTGAATTATCAATTTTTAAGATAAACTTTTTAGCCAAGAGAAATAAAGGCCATTTTTTGAAAGCCTTTCTTGACTGCAAAGAATTCTTTCTCGTTGATATGCCACCGAGTTGCTTCACTGTCTGTAAATAGACCGCTGCAATATCTGCATGGCACTTCTCTGTTTGGTGTGGCTTTTGTAAGAACTGCTGCCCACCAATAATCGCTGGCATCTGTATAGAGAACCATATCATCTTCATCCTGTAGAATTGCAAGTTAATGAAGCTTTTTGCAAACTTCTTTAAGCTGCTTAATTCCTTCTTGATGTTCATTCTCCCATTTGAATACTGCATCTTTTTTAAGCAATGGGCTAAACACCTTCCTGTAATGTGCTAGATTGTTTATAAACATCCCAGCAAAGTTAACCACTCCAAGAAAACTCTGAAGCTGCTTCTTGTCTTTCAACGTATCTGGAAATCCCTGTATCTTTTCTACAATATGACTTTGCAGGATGATCCCAGATTCAACGATTTCAATTCCTAGGAATTCAATCTGTCTTGTTGCAATTACTGCCTTCTTCTCCGAAATCACTAATCCTTCCTTGTGACAAACATCTGAAAATATTTTCAAATGTTTGAGATGCTCCTTCATGTTCTTTGATGCGATCAGAATGTCATCGATATATACGAACATGAAACTGAAATAATCTTTGAAGAGATTATCCATTTTCCTTTGATATATTTGTGGTGCGTTAGCCAATCCCATGAGCATCACGTTCCAAATATAATGTCCTTGTGGTGTAGAGAAAGCTGTGAACTTCTTGCTTTCTTCATCCATCTTAATCTGGTAGAATCCAGATTTGCAATCGAACTTTGAGAATATCTTGGCACCTTTGATACAGTTAACCAGATGTTCTCTGCTTGGGATATAGTATCCGTCAAATTCCAAAATGTTATTAATCCCCTTGTAATTAATAACAAGTCTTGGCTTTCCTCTTTTGATTTCTCTATGATTTCTGACTAAGAATCCTGGACTGATGTATGGAGAAACTCCTGGTGAAATTAACTTAAGGTCAAGATGTTCCTTAAGTATCTTCTGCATATCCTCACGATCCTCCTGATTCATAAGGATTGGTTTGAATCTCACGAACTCGTACTCCTTTCCTAGTTTAACCTTTAAGGAAGCTTTAAGCTCGTTCTTGTCCCACCAAGCCAAAGGATCTTCATTATAATTCCTTTGGATCTTCTTCTTGATATCCTCAAGTGATATTTGTTCCTCAATGGTCACGTCACTCTGTGGATTCTCCATTAGACCCATCCATAATTCTGCAATGGCTTCTGGAGTAACTCGTTCTTCTCCTTGTACTCTGAATGAATACAAGTTATTATCCCATATCTTCTTATCCTTTCGACTTCCGAATTGTCTATAGGATAATAACGCTTCACCAAATTTTCTTCGATCCGCCATTTTTGGATTGCGAAGTTTGGCTTCATCACCACGCTTGCTGCGAAAATTAATAGGCATTTTTCTGTAAAATGCTTCCCGCAGTCTCTGGACAATAATCTTATGATCACATAATGTTGTGAAAATAAGCCTTCTTGTTTCATTCTCCTGTGCGAATCGCTTGAATGTTTGTAGGAAATTGTTTCCTAGCAAGACATCTGCTCCTGTGTCATAAAATAGATTGGTGACGTCTTCACTTTGCACTATGGGGTACCGCCCGTGCCTCCAATCATGATTTCTGCTTGCTTAATTCCTCTATTAAGGATAAGAATCCTCTTAGAGAAATCTCTTCCTGCAATAGCTAGCAAATCCTCTCCAATGTCTTTGGGAAAAACATCCGGCTTTGCAGTACATATTCCAGCACCTGAATCAATATAGGCGGCGAAATACTCGGCTTTGTATTCAACATATAACATTCCAATAGAAATGTATATGGAGAATGGACTAGTGGTCATCTGATTCTGTATCTTTTGTCCGCCACTGTAAACTCCATTCCATCTTGTAATCTTTCCCAAGGTTTATGATCCTCAAGAAATTCAATTCCCAGTATTAATTGCTCTGGGATTTTTCCTGTTGTACCTATGATAGTCAGCTCAATTTCACCCATCTTTAGGCTTCCTTGATACCTTCCTGTAAGTCCAAGTGGCTACAATAATCTAGAGAGGGGGTGAATAGATTATCCCGGTTTTTTAGATTTTGCCCTCTTTTTCGAAAGACTCAAGCAAAGATGAAATGCAAAGTGCGGAAAGTAAATAGCACACGTTGATTTATAGTAGTTCAACCCACCTGGGGCCTAATCTACTACCACCCCAAAGATATCCGGATGGATTTCAAAAAGAAAAAGGATTTTATTAATTTACCAAAAATTAATACAACACCTTGAGGATTACCACAACCTCTTTTCACCACCTTGAGGATTACCACAACCCTCTTCACAACACCTTGAGGATTACCACAACCTCAAACACCTATCACCTAAATCACCCAAGTGTATTCTTACCACAAGAATACTCACAAGGATGTCTTGTGTTGAATGATGACAAAATCAAGATTACAACTCAATAATGATTGAAACAATATGAGTACAAGTGTAATCAAGAATTGAAAGCCTAGACCTCAAATTTGTGCAAGTGAAAGTGCTTAGCTAACACAACAAGATATATGAAATTGTATGCTTGATTGCTCTTTGCTTGTATGGAGTGTTGTATCTTGTTGCTTGAATGAAGCCTCTATTTATAGGAGAGGACTTGGCTTTCATTTCCAGACATTGGCTCCTCCTTGGGAGTGATTTGCTTTGCAAAAGAAACCATTTAAAATGATCAATATAGTCATTAGAAATCAATCCCACAAAATAGGGAAAAGTTGTCCAAAAACGCAATGGATAGTTTCTTTGATAAACATGGGGTTCGACCGGTCGCGCAGAGATAAGATTGAAATTGAATTCTGCGAATTTTTACACAGGGGGACCGGTCGGAGGGTGCGACCGCCTTAGTCATGTGACCGGTTGGACTTGAAGAAATTACGAAACAGAAGTCTAAACCAAGAGGATCGCTCCCTGTGCACGGCGCCCGAGGGGTCGACCGGTCGCCCTCACCGGCGCCCACCTCGTCGACCGGTCACCCTCCCCTTTTTTTTTCTTACGTCCCATTTTCTGTTTCAAAACTCAACTCAGTGCGGGTTGCCCTATAGGGCGGCCGGTCGAGCTGAAACAAATGTGTTGTCCAATTTTTTATCGAAAATAAACTCCAAAAAATACTCCGAAAAATAGTAAAAATATTTTAAGACGATCGGAAGTATTTAGACAACATTTAGGGACATTGTTTTGGTTTAAAAACTTATTTGAACAAAAACGAACAAAATCATCAAAATCATGATAAAAATATTTATCTAACAAACTCCCCCTTTTTGATGATTACAAACCAAAATAATTTTCTCGAGGACGATTTGAAAAACAAATAAATTTTCCGGTTTTACAAGTAAACTATCCATTAAAGACATTCCATACAAAGCTCCCCCTATCTATGAGCATATCAACAAAAGATTATTATAAGTTAGAAGCACAAGCTATAACAAGCTTATATAAGGTGCATATAGATATCATGAGCTAAGAAGCTCCCCCTGTCACAATACTTATAATCATTTGCACTTGAGTCCATAGTTTATCTGTCACAATACTTAGAAAGCCATAGTTTATAGCTTTTATTGCGAGCTTTAATAAGCTTCTTTTAGCTAACGAGCCAATTTCATATTTCTCCCCCTTTGGAATCATCAAAAAGAATGTTAGGATGATAAAAACATCATACAATTATATCAAAGTGCGCAAAAGAGTCGGTTTATCAACCGTTGAGCAATATAGGCTTAAAAATCCAAAAAATGGGAGAAAAGTATCATGAAGAGTTCATACGCTCGTTTTATTTGTCAAAGCATGATCTCAATAAGTAGAGAAGACTTTTGGAAGCAAGAGAATCATGTAGAAGTTGAAATTTTCATTGCGACATTTTATCGAACACTTTGTGGGCGTGAAAATTAAAAGAGGTTGTATATAGCCCTTGTAAATGTTTCAAGCCAAAAAAATTCATCACCAATTCACATCAATCATCATACAATACAACATAATAAATAAGCTCATCAAGATCATATGAAAAAAATATCAAGAAATATACAAGAAGGTCATAAACTCAAGGGTTCAACCCAATTGAGCAAAGGAAGAGAAATTCTTACCATTTGATCGGAAAAGATGAGCCATGATGATGATAAACATGCTATATAATTGCCAAGTTGTGAATTAAATGCATGAAAACAAATTTTGAGTGAAATTTGTGTGAATTTGGCAAATGGGACTAAAAATGGCAAAAATAAGGTAAAATGGCGAATCAAGACAGAACCGTTTTAATCCAAAAATTGGCTTAGGCGACGGCCGGTCATGGTTGAGGGCGACGGCCGACATTGAGATTTGAGGGACATTGAGGCGATTGCCCTCAACCTATTTAGCCCACTGTTTTTTGACATTTTTGAAGAAATCCAATTTTCAACCAAAAATCCGATTTTTCGCCCCTAAGTTTCAAAAATATGCAAAAGGCAAACGTAAGTCTCATTCAATATGCATTATGCCTAACCGAGCTCGTATCGACGCAAAAAGTCTCGGAAGATAGCGGTTTAGTAAAAATGTCCGCTAATTGATCTTGAGATGGTACAAAAGATATCTCAATTTTTCGTTTTGAAACACAATCCCTTAGAAAATGATGTCGAATCTCAATATGTTTAGTACGGTTATGATGAACCGGGTTTTGAGCAATATTTATAGCGGATATATTATCACAAAAATAGGTACATTTTCAAAAGAGCATTTGTAATCCGCTAAGGTTTGTTTCATCCAAAGAAGTTGAGTACAACAAAAGGCGGAAATATATTCGAAGCCCCGACCGTTGAAAGAGAAACACAATTTTGTTTCTTTGAAAACCAAGAAACTAGGCAATCGCCTAAAAATTGACATGATCCGGAAGTACTTTTCCGATCATCAATATTTCCCGCATAATCCGAATCACTATAACCTTTAAGAGAAAAATTTTCATTCTTTGGATAGAATAAACCATATTGAATAGTGCCTTTTAAATATCGAAAAATCCTTTTAACGGCACTCATATGAGATTCTTTGGGATTGCTTTGAAAACGAGCACATAGGCATACGGCATGAAGAATGTCCGGTCTACTAGCGGTTAAATAAAGTAAACTACCAATCATACCTCGATACTTTGATTCATCCACGGACTTGCCTTTTTCATCTTTGTCACTTTTGACATTTGTTGCCATGGGGATGGAAACGGTTCTTCCCTTTTCAATACCGAACTTTTTCAAAAGTTCTTTTGTATATTTTGATTGTGAGATGTATATGCCTTCTTGACATTGCTTAATTTGGAGTCCAAGAAAGAAATTGAGCTCCCCCATCATACTCATCTCAAATTCACCTTGCATTAACTTAGAAAATTTCTTGCACAAAGAATCATTAGTAGCACCAAAGATAATATCATCAACATAAATTTGCACAAGTAAACAATCTTGCCCTTTTTCAAAAACAAAGAGAGTTGTATCAACTTTACCTCTTATAAAACCATTTTGCAAAAGAAAAGAGCTAAGTTTATCATACCATGCACGGGGTGCTTGTTTTAAACCACACAAGGCCTTTTTAAGTTTATAAACATCATTGGGCCTAGAAAAATTTTCAAACCCCGGAGGTTGTTTTACATAGACTTCTTCTTGAATAATACCATTTAAGAAAGCGGATTTAACATCCATTTGGTAAAGTTTGAAATTTTTAAAACAAGAATAGGCAAGTAAAATACGAATAGCTTCTAAACGTGCTACGGGTGCAAAAGTTTCATCATAGTCAATACCTTCTTCTTGACAATACCCTTGAGCTACTAACCTTGCCTTATTTCGAACAATGTTGCCTTGATCATCAAGTTTGTTCCTAATACCCATTTTGTACCAATTATGGTTTGAGAAGGAGGACAAGGTACCAATTCCCATACATCATTTCTTTCAAATTGATTCAACTCCTCTTGCATCTCTAGGAACCAATCCTCATCCTCAATAGCCTCCTTAGCATTTTTAGGCTCCTTTTGAGAAATAAGAGCTTTCTCGACAAATTTTCTCCGGGTCATCACTTTGTCAAGGGGATCACCAATAATAAGATCTTTTGGGTGATCTCCCTTAAATTTCAATGCAACGGGAAGATCCGAGATATCACCTCTATCTTCTTGAGGACCATTTGAAGTGGATGGTTGATCATTTGATGTAGGAGGTTGAACATCAACTTGAACAATTGGTTCAATAATATCCTCTTCATCACTTTCATCATTGGGTATTCTTTCAACACCCGAAGCTTCATTGAATTTGACATGAATGGATTCTTCGACAACTCCACTAGTCTTATTATAGACTCGATATGCTTTGCTTTTTGTTGAATATCCCATAAATATCCCTTCATCGGCCTTAGGATCAAGTTTGTCCAATTGGTCCTTGGTATTCAAAATAAAGCATTTACACCCAAATATCTTGAAATAACTAATATTTGGAGTTCTACCTTTCCAAAACTCATATGGAGTTTTATTCATTTTAGGATGAATATAAACTCGATTAATGACATAGCAAGCGGTACTTACGGCTTCGGCCCAAAAGTATTTTGGAAGTGAAAATTCATTGAGCATGGACCGACTCATCTCTTGTAATGTCCGATTTTTCCTTTCGGCTACTCCATTTTGTTGAGGTGTCCTTGGAGCCGAAAAATTATGAGCATATCCTTTGGTTTCACAAAATACTCTAAATTCACCATCAAATTCTCCACCTCGATCGCTTGAATAGACTTGATAGTGTCTTCCTTTTCATTCTCAATAAGTCACAACTTAACAAACTCATTAACGGCATCGCTTTTATTGGTAAGAAAAAGAGCCCAAGTATATCTAGAAAAATCATTGACAATAACGAAAGTGTAATGTTTTCCACTTAGACTAGTCATACCAATATCCCCATACAAATCAAGGTGAAGCAATTGTAGGGGTTTGGTTGTGGAAATTTCATTTTTGGGCTTAAAACTACTTTTAACTAATTTGTTCTTTTGACAAGTGTCACATAAGCCAAGATTTTCAAAATTCAATTTGGGTAGTCCTTTCACATGTTGATTTTTGTAAATATTTTTCAAATTTTTGTATCCAACATGTCCAAGTCGCCTATGCCATAAACTAGTTAAATCATTATTGGCGACTAAACAAGAAACATTTTGACTAACCAAATCACTTGTACAAATTTTGTAAAGATTGCCTTTTCTATTTGCTTCACAAATAATTTCACCATTTTTAAGTATAAGGCATTTTTCTTTATTAAAGGAAACATCATAATTTGAATCACAAAGTTGGCTAACACTTATCAAATTAAACTTAAGCCCTTCAACTAAAAGAACATTACTAAGAGAGAAAAAGAGTTACCAATTTCTCCATTTCCAAGAATTTTCCTTTGCCATTGCCGAACATGACCATACCCTCTTCTTGGAGCTTGATGTTGGTAAAAAGTTCTCTCCTCCCGGTCATATGGCGTGAACATCCGCTGTCCACGAGCCATTTTGAATCTTCCATTGTTGTTATAGCCCCTATTACCTACAAAAGAATTTCTTTTAGGTACCCTATAATTTTGGGGTCCATGGGGGTTAGTCTTGAGACCTTTGGGTCTCCAAACATGTCTAGAGCTATTTCTCAATTTGCAATTATTAGCATAATGTCCAACTTTGCCACAATAAAAACATGTAGGAGTATTAGAATTACTAGCACGTACAAAAGTTGGACCTTGGTTGTTTTTCTTAAAAACACTTTGAAATGGCTTATAACCAAGTCCCAATTTGGAATGCTCACCTCTTTGTGCATCTAAAATTTTTGTGACTTTATCCGTGCTTATGTTGAAACGATGCATATCATTTTTCAAACATTCAATATCTTTTGTGAGCAATTCCTTTTCGGTTTCAAGAGAGTGAACTCTAGTAAGATTAAGAGTATGAGCTTTGTCTAAAGATTCATAAGATGTAAATAATTTTTCTTTTTCAACCTTAAGCTCCTTATGCTCCTTTTTCAAATTCTTATATTTAATAATTAAATTTTGAAACTCAATTTGCAATTCGTCAAAATCACATTGCAAGTCATCAACTATGGAGGAAGTAGAAGAATTAGAGTGTACCTCATTATTTTCATCGTCTATGGCCATGAGACCATGTTCGGTTTCTCCTTCCTCATCGGTTGTTTCGAGTAGTTCATCCCACGTTTTGACCTCCGCATTTAGAGCCTTCTTTTTCGTGAAAGGCTTCCTTTTCTTTTGCTCTTCTTCATCGAGCTTTGGGCAATCGGCAATGAAGTGCCCGGGTTTTCCGCATTTGAAGCAAGCATTATCTCTTGGTTTTCTTGCTTTATTTTTGTTCACAAATTTTGCAAACTTTCGAACAAGTGCGGCCGTCTCCTCATCATCATCATCATTATCATAGTATGCATTATTAGAAGAAGAAGCAAGACCTTTAGGAATAATTTGCATACCCGATTGATTTATGGATGGTTTGGAATTTTTCCTCTCCTTGAGATAGACTTCATAGATGAGTAGATTTCCAATAAGCTCGTCAAACTTGAGTGTCTCAAGATTTTGTGCCTCCGTGATTGCCGTTACTTTTTCGGACCATGAGCCGGGAAGAGCATTCAATACCTTGGTCACCTTGTCTTCTTCGGAAATGACTTTATCGAGAGCCACAAGAGGATTGACAATATTGTCAAGCCTTTCCACCATCTTGGAGATGCTTTCGCCATCATACATGTTAAAGTTTTCAAAGTCTTTAACAAGCATGGTCTTTCTTGCTTGCTTGACTTTCTTAGTTCCTTCATAGATTGTCTCCAATTTTTCCCAAACCTCATGTGCCGACCTTATGCCTCTTATGCGATTGTACTCGGTGGCGGTAAGAGAACAATGCAAAATATTTAAGGCCTTACTGTTTAGAGAGAAAGTCTTTTTGTCGTTTTCATCAAACTCTTTGAAAGGTTTAGGAGCCAAGGTGCCATCCTCCGATTTCTTTGTTGGTTAATCAACTCCTTCAATGACCACATTCCAAATGTCGAACCCGCACCCTTGTAGGAAGCACTCCATACGGTCTTTCCAAAATGCGTAGTTGTTTGCGTCGAATAGCGGTGGCTTGTTGGTGGAGGCGCCGGTGGTGAGATGAGCATCATTTGTAGCCATGGATCTTTCCTCTTTACTCGGAACGAGCTAGCCAAAGAGTTTGGATTTGATACCACTTGTAAGTCCAAGTTGCTACAATAATCTAGAGGGGGGGTGAATAGATTATCCCGGTTTTTCAGATTTTGCCCTCTTTTCGAAAAACTCAAGCAAAGATGAAATTTAAAGTGCGGAAAGTAAATAGCACACGTCGATTTATAGTAGTTCAACCCACCTAGGGCCTAATCTACTACCACCCCAGTATATCCGGGATGGATTTCAAAAAGAAAAAAGGATTTTATTAATTTACCAAAAATTAATACAACACCTTGAGGATTACCACAACCCTCTTTCACCACCTTGAGGATTACCACAACCCTCTTACAACACCTTGAGGATTACCACAACCTCAAACACCTATCACCTAGATCACCCAAGTGTATTCTTACCACAAGAATACTCACAAGGATGTCTTGTGTTGAATGATGACCAAAATCAAGATTACAACTCAATAATGATTGAAACAATATGAGTACAAGTGTAATCAAGAATTGAAAGCCTAGACCTCAAATTTGTGCAAGTGAAAGTGCTTAGGCTAACACAACAAGATATATGAAATTGTATGCTTGATTGCTCTTTGCTTGTATGGAGTGTTGTATCTTGTTGCTTGAATGAAGCCTCTATTTATAGGAGAGGACTTGGCTTTCATTTCCAGACATTGGCTCCTCCTTGGGGAGTGATTTGCTGCAAAAGAAACCATTTAAAATGATCAATATAGTCATTAGAAATCAATCCCACAAAATAGAGAAAAGTTGTCCAAAAACGCAACGGATAGTTTGCATTGATAAATAGGGGTTCGACCGGTCGTGCAGATAAGATTGAAATTGAATTATGCGAATTTTTACACAGGGGGACCGGTCGGGTCGGGGGGACCGGTCACCCTTAGTCAGGACTGGTTGGACTTGAAGAAATTACGAAACAAAGAAGTCGAACTAAGAGGGTCGCTCCCCGGTGCAGGCCGCCTCATGGTCGACCGTCCGCCTCCCCCTTTTTTCTTACATCCCATTTTCCAAATTTTTTCAAAACTCAACTCAGTATATAGAAATGAATGCAATATCGACCAAAACAAATGTGTTGTCCAATTTTTTATCTTGAAAATAAACTCCAAAAATAACTCAAAAAATAGTAAAAATATTTTAAGACAATCGGAATATTTAGACAACATTTAGGGACATTATTTTGGTTTAAAAAAAAATTTGAACAAAAACGAACAAAATCATCAAAATCATGATAAAAACATTTATCTAACACTTCCAACTATGGGTTGTTGGAGATAATATAGAACATCACAAGGAAAATGTTATCCTTTTAAAAATGTCAAAATATTAAAAAACTTATCTCCATTCTTTGTTTACTTACTTTATTAATATTTTGAAAACATCGGGGATGCGTCTTATATTCAAATAATCATTTAAATTTTTTAATGTGGACTTGTCATTTTTTCTTGTTGGAAAGATGTCATATTATTTTAACTTTGAGACTTAGACTTTTTTGAAGACATATTTGATTTGTTTTTCATTGATCTCCTACGTTGATCTTGGAGACTTTTATAATTTAAAACCACCCAAAGTCCTCGAAGATTCTTGGGACTTCAATAAATTCTTTTCTCAAAAATACCTCTCCCGTGTATTCTAGAGAGCATAGGATATCTTGTATGTGATCGAGTAGGTCCTTCCTTTCTTTCATCAAATCGTCTCTTTTGAAATCTTGACTGAAGGGGTTTAGGACTCACTTGAAATCTCGATCTCCTAGATTGTATACAATTCTAGGATAGACATTAAATACTAATTTCCAAAAATACAAATTTCCAAAAAATAGTAAAAATATTTTAAATCCTTGAGGTTTGAGATTCGCTTATCAAAGATAGCTAGATTAAGTTTTGGTTTATTCCTTATTTGAATGTTGCCTTAATAATGACTCTTAATCATCAAAATCATGAATCCAAAAGAGTGTATTTATCTAACACTTCTCTTTTAACTCGGGTTTTGATCTCCTAGATTTCTCTTATAAAATGTTAATCCTGCATGATCGAATATTAATTCAACTTCTCTCTCCATCGGCAATGCTCAAATTCTCCGAAAACATGTCACCACGTGATAATTTGGTGTTTTCTATTCCCACGAAACCCAATCTTATCCAACGCCTTTTCCATTGCCCCAGAAACCATCATAGATTTGAAGCTTGATCTTCCTTCATTTCTCATCGAGTTTTATGAGAAACTCAGTAGTGTGAGAGAAATCCCCCGCATATCCTCCCCCGACCCCTTCTTGGGACTTCAAGAATTTCTTTTCACTCAAGAATACCTCTGAATAATGTGTAGTCACTTCCATCTTGTATGTAGATCTCTTCTTTCATTACTTTCATCAAATCGAGGGTATATCCTCAAATTGATACACTGTTAAGATCTTGATAGTAAACAATCTCAATTTCTCGATTGTAGCTTCGAATCCTGATAGACATTAAATACTAATTTATCTGACAATCTACAAGATATGTCCTTTTGCTCCGCATGTCCATGAATTACGAGGTTTGAGAAACTTTCAAAGATGAGCTCGCTTTAAAGTTCTTCTTCCTAGGGTTATTCCTTACTTTTGATTAGAACTTAATGATGAGGCTCTCTTATGCTCCCGCTGAATCTTTGGTCTTTGCCCCGATTTGTAACTTCTTTTTTTGTTTTGACCGAACCTTCTAGGTGTCCATGAAGACCTACTTTTTTTGTTGTTGCTTCCTCGCATATGGATGGCTTCTCTCCTTCTTCTTCTTATGGCAAATTCTGGTTGACCTCCCACAACTATTAATATCATCGTTTTCTATTACGCAACATCTTATCCAACGCTTTTTAATTCCTTGTAATATCTTGTAATTCATCATAGATTTGAAGCTTTGGAACTTCCATTCATATAACTCATCCTTTTATGAGAAAGACATTCTTCTAGAGGAATCCCGACATATCTAATCCGCTCCCATCCTTGTATTCCCGAAGAATTTCTCTCCGAGGATTCGACTTGGAGTCTTTCAAAGAATAGTTGTGAATAGATCTTTTCTTCTTGATTTCCATCCGAGGTATATCCTCAACTTGATATATTCGTAAAATCTTGATAGTAAACATGTAACTCAATTATAGAGGTCTTGTTTATATCTTTTTCTTTTTCATCCTCTAATCCCTCAAAATAACCCTTTTGCTCGCATGTCCATTTTGAATAGTTTTGAAACTTTCATATCATCGACAATTCCTTTTAGTGATTCTTCTGTGACCGCACTCTTCGTACTTGCTTGATTAGATATCCCATGATGAGGCTTTACTGCTCCCCAATACTCATTTGAAGGATTTGTAAAGGAATTTTTTTTGACGTAAGATCAAGGTGTCCATGAAGACCTACTTCTTTTGTTGTTGCTAAAAATCCCCTCGGCGGTATGGATGGCTTCTCTCCTTCTTCTTCTTATGCCGCCGGGATTTTGACCTCCCGACAACTATTGGGATATCATCGTCTACGCAACATAGAGGAACCGCTTGTTAATTCCCTTGTAATCTCTTGTAATTCTGGGGCCTAGAGTCGCTTGGTAACACCATTCGGATTTTTTCGAAATGCTTTAGGAAAGACATTCTTCTAGCCAAAGTAGCACCAATTCAACTCCAAAATCCTTGTATTCCCCGAAATTGAATTTATAATTTTCTTAATAAAAAAAGAAACAAAATTTTGAAGCCTCTTTTTCTACAATCTTTTCCATTGATAATTTGATATTATATTCAATGCAATATTTGTTAATGTATTGTATTTTAGATGATTTATAGTTTTATTATCTTATTTCTTTTTCATCCTTTAAACTTTAAAATAAATATTAGATATGTTCAAAAACAATTTTGAATATCATTTATATCATCGACAATTCCTTTTAGTGATTCTCCCGATGGAATTATTCATAAAATTGTATATATCCCATGGCTCTTAGTCCCCGCCTAGTCCCCAATACTCATTTGAAGGAGTAATATAAAGGAATCTTATTTCGTAAGATCAAGAACACTCGGCTTTGCAATTCTTATTTGACGCCCATTCATCAATAAGGACTTCTCGATTTTTAAAATCTGGGATATCCAGATTTAGCATCAACCCATATGGATGTATCGGATCTAGATGCGATCTTCCATAAGGTGTCTGGTGAATATTTGGCCTTCTAGGAGGTACTCGAGTTCCTGCAAGAGGGTTTCGAGATCCTGTTCCTGAAAGTGGTTCATCTCCTGTGGTGAAATCTCCAACGTGAGGCATTCTCTCCTCCTGGGTTCCATGATTTGAGGCCGTACTTTTTTCTACAATGGGATTTACTGGTGGCGGTGGTGGAATTGGTCTTCCTGCCGAATCATATGTGACCAATGTTCCATCTCCTGTGTTCATCTTTAAATCTACAATTCCTAATCCTGCGAAGGATTCTGCAAGGTCATGTAGATCTTTAAGATTCATCTTTTCCATATCCATCTTTTTATTTTATGATGGATTTTCCTTTGATGATAGCAATGAGCTTTTCATCATCTATCATTTTTCGTATAACTTCGGTTGGTTTCCCCTTTTGGTGTAAATAGGGTACTGTCCCGAAACCGATACGCTTCTTTCCTCTGGAAGAACTCGGTCTGTCCTCCAGATTCTTGACTCGTTTCTGAATATCATGAAGGATTTCAAGAGTTTCCTTCTGATATTTCACCATCGTCTCCATCTGGTTCTGGATCTGATGAACTTGTGTTGGTAGATGAATATGGCGGTTGCCATAATTCTGCACCATCTTCTGGACTTCCCTAATATCTTTTGAGATCTTAGATGTGTCCGGAAGTATCTCGCTCTATTCTGGTACTGTTGGTAGATGAATATGGCGGTTGCCATAATTCTGCACCGTCTTCTGGACTTCCTAATATCTTTTGAGATCTTAGATGTGTCCGGAAGTATCTCGCTCCATTCTGGTACTCCATCAGGAATCATTGTTCTGATGGGCATTCTCATGAACTGCTTCTTGGCGATTCATCAGATCGACATATATTATCTGGTTTATTGTTAAAAAACTCAGATAATATGCCGCTTTCTTTTGGCAGTGTCTCAAGGTTTCCCTATCGACTCATGCGCGTTCTTGTTCATCATATTGGTTTTGCCAATATGCTATCTTGTCTTGGTGATCTTGTGCGTACATCGTCAAAATTTGACGATAAGTCCTGTAAGGTGTACATCTTGGACAATTGTCCAGATCCATATTCTCGAGTAATTTCTCCTCACCAATTGTTAATTATACAAATATAATAAATTTAACTAAAAGTTCTTAATAAACCTAGACTCTGATACCATTTTTACGGCCCCTAAAACCTTTAAAAACCATTAGTTTACCTTCAACCTTGTATAAGGGGTATTTTGGGGTTGTATCAAATAAAAAGACTATTTTTGAAATTTTTGAATAAGTAAGGCCATTGTTGTACACGTGCTTTAAATTTAGGCCATTTTCAATCTTTTCCCAATTTGCTTGGTGGGTGGGCGGGGTTGGTTGATTTTTTGGGGCTACGGCTATACATATTATTAGGAATCAAGGTAATTTGCTTAAATATTGTAAAATTGAATTGAAATTGTAAAAATATGGTAAAAATGAGGGGTTTGTGATTTTACTCGGTGACGCATATCATGGTTAACGGTTGGCGCATCATACATGTGCGCCAACAAATTTTTTTTTTTTTAATAAATTTTGATCGCTGGCGCATGCTTCAGGTGCGCCAACCCTGTTTTAAAAAAAAAATTAAAAAGTCAGGCCTGCACAAAAAGAATTGACACAATCCAAAATTTAATTTGCTATTTGTTTGCTGAAATTAAATTAAATTTATCATGTTTTAATTTTTTATAGTATTTTTTAATTTAAGAAAAATTAAGTTAATTTATTTTGTTGCTTTAAATATTTTTATAACTAACTAGTTAATACACAAATTACTCCAAATATAACCATTAATAACTTTACATCCATTAATACACAAATTACTCCATTAATAACTACTAAATACATATTTTTTTACTAATGTTAATCCTACTATATATGTCCACCGGTGCCACATCCCGGATGATGTCTCTCTCGTATGCTCCGCCTAAGACCGTATTCAGTATTATCAATATCTTGTTGGTCGAAAGTAGACGGGCTCGGATCCATGTCCATATAACTCCCCTGAAAACCACTGGGAAATAGTACAGGCGAATGCTGAAAACTTGGACGCGCATATGCAGATGGACCTGCCATTCTCACATCCGTGTTGAGCAGATCAGTAAATGATGTGAACTGGGGTGTTATGAACTGATCATAATCCACATGTTGTGGCATATATGGTGTATGATGCGAAGTGGAAGGACCTGGTGCATATCCAGATGGATCTGGCCCATATCTAGAAGGATATGTCGCATATGTGTGAGGTGTCTGTGGCGCAGTAGTGGTCGTCCGTGTGTTGAGTGCCCGATCATGCTCCTGAGATGGATCAGCTGTCTATGGAAACGGCTCTGGTGGAGGCATCCCTAGGAGACGCCGCACGGTAGTCATCTCCTCAATAAAGTCACGTCTTATGTGATCAACAGACTATAGGTCAGAAGCACTGACATCCCGAACACTAATCCATAGTCAATCGAGTAGAGTAGTCTGTAACACACAAATATCGGAAATCTATACATAATGATATAATTTAAATGTGCATAATAGTAAATTTATAGGTAAATTACCATGGCATCCTGAGATGCAGTGTCGTCTGGCTGATACCCTATTGTCATGTGCATGTTTTGTGGACTTATTAATCATCGTGTAATACGATTGTATCATGTCTGATATCCATGAACTATGTTCCTACCATGACATATCGTGTCACCTCCAACAATGGACTGGTATGCCATCGCTCAATACTGAACCCAAGTAGCATGAACTCGTGGCCAATCCCATCCGGCTCGCCCTTTGCGAGTAAAATCATGGAGTGATGTGTGTGATTGTGAGGGCACATCAGGAATATATTATCTAAAGCCAAACTGTCTCAACACTCACTCTGGATGGTGAAACTCCATGATAGCGTGATTTATCAATGGGTACTGAGACCTCCACAACTCTGAAATACATTGTGGTCCCAACGCCATTATATATGCTGAGTTCATGTCGTATGGCTCCCAAATCCACTTAGATAAATTCAATTATGAATTAATATATTTGAATATGTAGTTAAAATTATTTAGTATGAATATAAATCCTTACGTGTTTATCTGTTAGTCTATCCAGCAAGTCCCTGATGATATATACGGAATGACTAGCAGTGTGTGTAACTGTAGTACTGCATCCACCTAAATGTGAAAATAGTACATATTAATTATATATTTTGTTGTAAGAAATTTAATGTTGAATATATGCAATGTTAGTAGTGCAATATCTAGCACCATACGGTGGAATAGGTACCTCGTCTACATCGGTCTCGTCCACATATAATCGACCTGTGGGAACTCGAGAACGTATGGTACGAGGGACTATCACAGTAATCATGGCCCAAGCCCAAATCTAATATAATAGGTAAACAAATGGCCAATAAGTATATACATTTATTTATGTGATGTGCAAATGTAAAGACATACAATGCTAAATTTAAATTTACATGTAATAGTAGTATGTCACCACCGATGATATGCTTTCCAGCCTCTGCTGAACTACATAACTCTCTATAAAGTACTGCTAAAATAGCACTACCCCGACTATACTATGCAGCATCCTGCAGCTGCTCCAAGTAATGCAAAGACACGTTATTGCCATATGAGTCTGGCATCGGCAAACTACCGATTAGTTGGAGTGCAATTTCTCGAGTGTACTGTTCAACCTCTAACTCAGGTGTGTATTCTATAATCATGATCTGCTCGAAAGAAGACTTCAAAGTAATCAACTTAAGGCGTGATGCTCCTCGGAACATGTCTAAGGTTGGACCTAAATCTAACCATTGTTGACAATATAACACCCACTCATCCTTGGTCCTCTCTAAATCTCTAGCTATAACTAGTAGTCCCTCTGACAGGAAGCCCCCCGGATAATGGCAACATCCTGTAAAGTCACTATGGCCTCCCCAACTTGTAAGTGAAATGTGTGAGTCTCAGGGCGCCAACGCTCAACTAATTATGTGATGAGATGGTTGTCAATGTCAATCCGACCACAACTTGCCACACCATAAAATCCCATCTGATATAGTGTATGTACAACACGTGGATGCAACTGAATCAACTGGCCATCGAAAGACCAAAAAGGACCAGCCACATGTCTAACAGTGAGAATCGTGTCGACATCCCTAAGACATATAGCTCTAGAATGGTGTGTTGCCTGATCTATAAGTACTGAAGGATCCCGTGGTCTATATTCATCTATCATGTAGAGAAAATATTATAATTAATAAACCAGTGTGATAAAAATACAGAGAAAGTAACAATACAAAGTAATTAGACAAGTAAATACACATTTTGAATACAAAGACCATAAATCTCCATCATTTGTAATAGATACAATTCCACACATATTGTTATAACAATATTTGGCTGAAACCTTCAACTTCCATTGACTTACATCAACCCTCGTCATCGAAATTAATATTTCAGTTAATTTCACAAAATTCGTTCTGCAAGAAATCCTCCTAGCACCAATTGCATTACGGTTATATATCACATCGCTCCCAGTTTACATTTTGCTCTCCAAAAAATATACGATTATGGTGATCATGTTTGATATTGCCTATATAAATTGTAATGGTAATACAATTAAAAAAATTAAAATCATGTTTGACATTGCCTATATACGAATATTATATACATGTATTATTTATATAATTCAACAAGTATAATACGGATAAATAATACGAATATTAAAATTTATTTCAGCGATAGGAATTAATTTACATAAAAAAATGAATTACAATGTTACAAAAAATTAACACATACTTAATAGTAACAATTACAACATATTATGATGAAATTAACATACAACAGATTCAGACAAAACTTAACATACAATATATTATGAAATAAAAATTAATTTAAGACATACTTGAAAATGTCGTTGTTTACTTCCGCCACCCGAAACTGCTGCAAAACTGCCGCTGGAAACCGATCTCGCTGTCGCCTCCAATGTGTGCGTGTTTGTGTGTTTTCCGTGTGTGTGTGTGTGTTTGTTTGTTGCGGGAAGGTGGCTGGGTGAGGGTGGATATTGCTGGGGGGATGAGTGAGAGTGAGAGAGTAGCCGCGCGTGTGTGTATGTGAAATGGTGTGTGTGTTTGTGATTTGGAGGGGGAGGGTTTTTCTGGTATTTTTTTTAATGGTTGGTGAACCTACAAGGTGCGCCTGAGAAGTCATTCTTTTTGACTGCTTTTCAGTCAACGCCAGTCCTTAGATTATGTGTCCTTAGAA
Organism: Rehmannia glutinosa; assembly: GCA_016081115.2. Classification (NCBI taxonomy): domain Eukaryota; kingdom Viridiplantae; phylum Streptophyta; class Magnoliopsida; order Lamiales; family Orobanchaceae; genus Rehmannia; species Rehmannia glutinosa. The sequence continues at coordinate 61,816,835 of CM071937.1, read as the reverse complement.
TCCGTGCTGGCGCACCTGCAAGGTGCGCCAGATTTTTTTTTAATTTTTTTAAGTTAAATAGGCTAGCACACATGTGCCCTGCGCTAGCCATCTGGCGCACATGGGTTCCCATGATGCGCCAACCGTTAACCAGGCGCACGCCCCATGTGCGTCATCGAGTAAAATAATACCCCCCCTTTTCAATATTTTTTAACAGTTCCAATTCAATTTTACAATATTTAAGCAATTTACCATAGGAATCACACACTAGATAAACCAAAACCTTTTCATACTCAAGATATGTGCATTATAGTTAGAGATGTTAAATGGGACGTAGTCCGACAGACAGGGTCACTCCTAACATAAGTCGAGCTAGTCACGACGACTCGGGCCAGAAAATTATAAAATCTAGGGGTCCAATTTTTTTTAACTTTTCATATGTAGTACATATGTAAAAGGGCTTTTTACCATATTTTCCCACTTTTCGGAGACAATGATAACTTTTTATGCTTTCCGGTACTTTTTTGGACAAATTTACGCTCCCGCTCTTTTTTACACAAATTTATGCTCCCGCCAAAATTTTCGGACTTTTTTACGTTGTTGTTTCGAAATTATTTTGAACATGTTTCAAACATGTTTATTCAAATAAAATTTCAGTGAAAAAATAAATTTTGCCCACATTAAATAATCCATTTTATACTCAAAATCTTATAAAAAAATTAAGAAATATACACATAAAACAACACATATTAAAACCAAACATATTAAAAATATTATAGAAAAAACATGAATAAAAAAAATACAATTTAATTTTTGATCCAATGCATGAAAACATAAAAAACGTGGAAACAACCAAGAAACAATATAGAAACAAACCAGAAATAATATAAAAAACACCATATGAGCGAAAAGAGTTAAATATAGGTAAAAATTGTATTTAAACATCGAAAACTACATGAAAACAACAAAAAAAACATCATAACAACATTAAAAATGGTATGAAAACAACCCAAAAATAACATAAAAAATATTAAAAACACCACATGAATAAAAAGAGCTTAAAAATAAGTAATAATTGTACTACATGGAAACAACAAAAAAAATTATTAGAACAACATTAAAAATATTATAGAACAACACATAAACAATAGAAACAATGTACAAAATAATACATGAACAAAAAATAGGTAAAAGTTATTTTAAAACATCGAAACAACAAAGAAACAACATAAAACAACAAAGAAATAAATTTAAACAACATCGAAACAACATATAAAACATATAAATGCAAAACATGGAAAAAAAATAAAAAAACATGAAAATAATCATAAAATATGCAAGAACATAAAAAAGAAAAAAAGGTACAAAAGTGAATAAGAACGTTTTTTTTGGCGTAGTGGTTAATACTTTTTTTTTTTTTTTGATGTCGAACAGAACTACCGGAAAAAGGGTATTTTATGTAATTTCCCCTATATAAAACAAGTAAACTAGTGAACAAACAAAGGTTTTGGCGTAGTGGTTAATACTTGCCTTCATGAAACTTTGCATTTGCAAGGGTCTCGGTTCGAATAAACAAATGCCCATTGGTTGCAGTTTTTTTTATTTTTTTATTTTGTGATTTAGATAAAAATATACTCTGTGAAACTTTTGGTATTTATACGTGCTATAATTCTTTCAAGGACTAATTAAAATATTGTATAATGAACTATTAATACTTTTGAGGAGAAAAACTAATACTTTTCAGGATTCTACGCCACTGCTTAATATTACAAAATTGTCGCCATTTCGTCCCCAAAAATTACAAAATTGTCACCGGTACTAGAAAATTACAAAAAATGCCACTGCTAATATTACTAGGATCCACCTAATTACTGTATTAGACTGTACATGAGTTTTTGTCCCAAATATATGTCATAATAGGGGTAAATTTCATGCCACCCAAACCGCCATAATAGAAATTTAGACAACAATAGAAAAAATTAATAATTCCCATACGAAATCAATAAACTCTAAAAACTCATTTTCCAAGTGGAAACTGTAAATTGGACTTGCAAATGTATCATTGTCCATAACCTGCAAAGTATTACTCTCATAAATTCTCTGTTGCGACAGACGGCAAAATAGCGCCGCCAACTGGAGAGGCAACAAGCGGCTAAACTCCGACGAGTACTTTCTTCACACCTTCCTTTCGATTCTTGTTACAGTATTATGATTTTTTTTTTTATGATTTTTTGTACCTCTTTGATTCGAATTCAATGATATCTGGAACTAATTTTCAAGGAAAAATTGATTTCTTTCCTGTACAGACTTGCTGCTATTATTCTTCCTTTCATTTTCTCTTCAAAAACTCTTGGCCATGGACTTGGAAGCCAATTACGAAATAGCCCGCGTAGCGGAGTTCATTCTAGCCATAGCTTCACCAGAGTAGCTCTACAGGTACCGAAAACAGCCACGTCCCGTATTATATGCGTGTGTATATATTCTGAATTGGTTTTTGGTTGTTACATTCTCTCAGACAGATTTCACTTTTTGTTTGTTGTTTTTAATAAGTTCCCTGATGAGCTACTGAAAGATTCTATGAGTGTTGTGAAAGCTTTGCGCCAAGAGCTCAAATCATCTGTGAAGTTGTACTTAATGGCTGACACAACTTATGGAAGCTGCTGCATTGATGAAGTGGGGGCGGCTCATGTCAATGCCGAATGTGTCGCTTCATTATGGCCGCACGTGCCTCAGCCGGTGAGTATAAAAATATTGCCCCCAATTTTTTGAAGTTAGAACCAGCTTTGATAGTGGGTATTACATGTGTAGTTTCTGAAAAATTTAGTCTGCTGGAACTTTAGTTTTATTTCAGGTAGTCACAAAATGTTTAGAGGGTTGAATTTGTAAGTGTAAATGAGCTGAGTCCCTTAAAACAATTTAACATCAAATTCAATTTCAGCCCTATATATGCTCTATTTAATACAAGTGCAGCAATATTGGGCAAGGACATTGGAAGTGATAGACTCTGATCAACATTAATCTTGCGTCATTTTACAATGGTTTCGGGTTCAATGTTGCTTTGGCTTCAAGCTTTCGGTGTAGAAACTGTCGGTGAAACAAGATATTAATTATGAGGTATTTTTTCAATGAAGTAAATTATGTAATTTACTGTGTCTGTGTCTTTTTTTTTCATTTCAGGACATCGACACTTCCTGCATTGTTCATTTTTGAAAAAGCTTCAATCAGCACATCAGTTTGTGCGAGAACTTTGCTCAATCACGGGCTGGAAAGTGAGAAGCCTATTTTGGTATGATAACATTATCCTTTTTGTTTCCCTGCTTCTATAACAAATTTTAGTATATGTATCGTCAATTATAAGAATTTTCCTTCACTTCTGGTTCCCATTCGCAATTGTCAAATAACTATGATAAATCAGTCTCCAGTTGAAACTTTGATATCTCAACAGATAGGACTATTATCTCATACTACTTTTCACTATGCTGTTTGATCAGTTATAACTACATAAATTAAGCAGCTAGCTTGGCAATTTTCCCCACACAACTGCTATCTCTTCAGTTTTGGGTCTCCAATACCTGGCTTATGATTGAGATTGCTATTAACAGTAGAATTTTTTCCTTTTGCTTACAGTTTATGGTACTGGTTTTGTGATTCTTTTTCTTACTTTTAATTCATTAGGAAATTACTTATGTGCTGTTACTTGTGTCGTGTGTTTATTAGTACGCGCGAGCAATTTGAATTGCTAATAATCTATTGACGTTCTCAAGCGGAAGCATATATAATTACAAACAACGAAGCCTTCTAGGCGCCACGCTGAGTGTGTTAAAGTGAACATTATATCTTAAAATGAAATCTTCTTTGTTTCAGAATTTCAGATTACAGAGATGGTTTGCTTTTAATATCAGAAATATTAGTTCATTCTACATTAAGCAAAGCAAATAACTTTATGGAAGTAATTCTGTAGTAGGATGTTTTATATGATTTCAAGAATTGATCCAAATGCCAAAAGTGAGCAATTCAGTTGGAGCAACTGTTGAAAGGACACAAACTTTGTACAACCGCTGCTTGCTTAGGAGCTTCTGTTATACACATAACACATTTTCAGTCCCGTTGCATTGGCTTTTAGCTTCCTAGGTAACTTTTTTAAAACAATTTGTTTATACATAGCATTTTTGAGAGGTAGGGAGTGGGCTAGGGGGCTGTGTAAAGCTAGGGCTAATAACTGGGAATTAGTTTACATAAACTTCGAATAAACATTGGGAGTCACTTGAGGGATAATGGAGCGAGGCAAAATGTGATAATTTGAAAGTGGCGGAGGAGAAAAAAGAGAAGTTCTTATAATGTTAATTCCCAATTTTTGTTGACACTCTCCTTGGTAATTCATTAGCATTGTTTTAGAAAGCAACAACCATCAGAGTGTTTATCTGGGAGGTCGTGTTTATCATTCAGCCAAGCCAATTCTAGCTTTCAGCTTGTTGAGACTGACTGCATATAGATTCCATCTCCTATATTTGTAATGTATTACCTGTTACTGTGTAAAAACTTTAGAGGTCAGGCCTTACCCTCTTGAAAATCGCCATTGGCATTATTTGTGGGAGTAATATGATTGATTTAAAAGGCTTTTGTTAGCTTATACTTGTCAAAATGGAGCTAAGCATTTTCTGTCAATTGACTAATTTCCATCTATACTGGTATATATTGACAAGGCCTGAACTTGAGTCTTTGCAGATGATATCAAGGTATGTGACTGTCAAAATATCAGGATATTTGGAAGAATGTGTAGATACGTGGAAACCACCTATTGAACTCATGGGACAAAGTGCTACATAGGTAGGCAAACCTTTTAAACTTGTAAGTCATCTCCATAGTCGTGTTTCACCGCACACGGATGTCACAATCTGAAGGAGGGGTGATTGTAATATGGTATCCTACATTAGCACGGATGGAAATAACCAGTAATTTATGGAATGTCCAAAGAACTCATGTCTGACTATTTACATCCATTTTTGATAAACCATTAGATTGCTAATACTGATCTTGAAGGCAATGCTCGTGTCCAAATGAGAATTCTTCAATGATTAATAAAATTGATAGGTCCATGCCAAAGTCCCACCAATAGAAGATAATTGCATCTGTCGTAAAAGAGCAGTAGAAAGTCCCAGACTGTGAGTAAGAGAATGAGCTAAAACACTAGATTGTAAGTGAGATTACTAACTCAAGAGATAAGGTGATTTAGAAATTATTGTTGAATAGTTGACTCATCTAAGTGTGGATGTTTCTAAAGAGGGGACAACATTGATTTATTAGTTTCTATAAGTACCTCATGTGTAGGATGATTATTTTACTTTTTCCTTTTTGTCGTTTTCCCTTTGGACCAAGCACATGGTATTTCATCGATGGGTGGGAATAAGGTTATGATCTCAAAGCTTCGCCTTCTTTAACGCATGATGAATGTGCCATATTATGCGACCATCTCAGTTAAAAGCTTAAACTCTTAGACGCAAACAACCTTATTTATTATTATTTAATAGGATATGAGAGAACTCGGGGAAAGGAATAAAAGTAAAAGTTCATGAGGCAAAAGTCTTTCATGAGCAGAAGAAAAATTATTTATCTTAAGGATCTCTGTCTGATAATCTCCTTTATCTATTAATGATTTTCTCCTGGCGAGGAAAAAGTTTTTTGGTGTTTATATTGATTCCAGATATGCTTTTGATTATTTCATAGGATCTGATGCATGTTTCAACTCTGTACGTAAAAATTCAGTCTCTTGAGGTTGGTTTATGTACACCTATCCTCTTAACTCAGAGAAGTTGACAAGTATTGTATCATTTTTACTAGACTTTCTGTAAGGATTACTTTTTTGGCTGTTCTTCCAAAGTTATGAGAACTACAGCAAAACGGTTATTGATTTGTTGTCAATTTCTTATTTTCCGCATAACTAGGTTCTTTACGGACTGGAATATGCATATGCAATACCAGAAATCAAGATATTGTCGGCGTCTAGTGGTTCAAGCGTACTTGGATCCACGTCCATGTTTGAACACTTTTATGCTGATGTAAGCTGTTCAGTTATAAACCCATCTGAAACATGTAGCCCTGCAATTCAACTTGGATCCATCGATAGCCAAGTTGTAAATGAATCCATTGCTGAAGAAACTAGCCAAAATTACAACATAGGAGGTTTGAGTTGGAGATTACCCCAAGGACGGAAAATGGAGGATTATTTGCTTTTTTGGATTGGCTCGGAAGATCCAGCATTTGCCAATGTTGTGCTGACATTCAACAGCTGTGAAATAGGTAAGAGTCTGCATTATATTGTTACTTGTCCACCGAGTTGATAATGAAGAAGCATAATAAGTTAATAACTCTAAAGCATGGAGAACTTTTAATCTTATTTCCCATAATACTTATCAGTAAAATTATTTTATGTGGTGTTTTGAATTTGTTCATAGTTCAATCTTAATTTCACGAGTGTCTTTTTTCTTGTTGTTTACCGATGCTCTTAGTGATCATATGAATCATTTATGTTCTCTTAGCACTTCATTCGGACGAATATGTTTGTTTTAATGTTTGGAAGTTGGCAACAGTTCTTCAAGAAAATGTTAAACTGACTAGCTCTTTTAAAACATCACGTCGTTATTCTATTCTGACATATTTATAATTAAATCGCATGGTTAGATGAGAAAATATCACAAACCACGAAATCTTCTGAGTGGAAAGAGAAAGTTGCGGGGAAAAAAACTGCCACCTGGTATTGAACAATACATACTGGAAAATGAAATAAAGATGGTGGTAATTTTTCAATCTGGTGGAGAAGATACGGAGGGTAAAGGGAAGAATAATGTTTGACTAAATAAGAGTAAATAGAAAGAATTCATGAGATGATGGTAATTCTTCAATCTGTATAGGGAATATAAAGGTGTAACGCATCTATTTAGTCAATTCAGGCTAAAATAGGGGCACTGCTTGATGCAGTCTTCAAATGTTCAGTTTCAAAAATCACGATATCCTTTATAATGCGTGTTTCCCTTGTAAAAATGCCCTATATTGAGCCAGTTAAACTGTTAGAGTGAGAGATTTGATTGGAAGAATTCATGGCCTGAAATTGCTCCAAGATATATAATGTGTTTAATTAAAACTAAAAATATTTCAAAGAATAATTCATAATTAACAGACAACATTCATGAATCGGATTAGCTCACTGCATCATGTCATTAGTGCTGCGGAAAGACTTAAAGATCAACTCTAGAACTGTGGTTTCAGCGGTTGCTGTTAAAACCTGTATCACATTGAGCATGTGGGGACATGATCATGGATGAATGTCAAGTAAATGAGTAATGCTTTTCTGTTAATCGGACAGCATTAAATGTCTATCTAAGAGCTATTTTATGAGGAGGCTAATATATGGAAACCGTCATCAAATGACTATTGAAGACCACACTGGAGTAATAGGTCGTGGAGTGAATCCTAGAGTAGGGACATGGAACTTGGGTCAGAACTTGTGCGTCTATTATTGTTTGGTTTGTTCATTTATTTTGCTTGTGGCATTGTTTTGAGAGAGATGATTTGATGCAAGGAATACAAAAACCTAATTACAGAAAAAAATAATAGTTTACTGCTACTACTTTATATGCCTAATTTTTAGTGTGAACGAATCCTAAGATGCTCAGGTCAGGCCTCCTTGGGTCTACCTGTTGCAGCACTCCCCTTTGCTTGGTAAGATAATGCCTTCAATCTATGTTACATCAACCTTGATATAGGCAGGGACAAGCGTTGGCAGAAATGTTGCCACAACTGTTTGCTGTGATATGGATTTCTACTTCTGCTGATATATGTCTAGCCATTACAATATACTGCTCATATAGTCATATGCATCTTTAAATTCCTCATTATATTTTGTACTGATTACTTTTGCCATGTTTGCATTGGTTTTAGTCAGATATGATGCAACAGAAGATTGCTTGATTACTGACTTATCTCAGCAGAAAAAAATCCTGATGCGCAGGTACTAGTCATAGGCTCCTTCACATGAATTCTGTCTTCTGTGGTTACACTTGTTATTTTGTATTCAATCTTGTCTGTTATCTGATGCTTAGAGGAACTTTGCAGGTATTATCTATTTGAGAAAGCAAAGGATGCCAACATGATTGGAATCTTGGTTGGAACACTTGGAGCAGGTATGCCTTGTGTAAAATCTGTTCTTATACTGCATGGAGGCTGCATTAATAATGCTCGAATTAAGTATCATGACATCACAAATTGGAAATTCGTACATTCATGGTCTGCTTAGTTGTTATAAGCTTAAAACATATTTGAGGACACTTCAATAAAAATTGAGTGAATGATGGAACTGTATGTATGAAAAATTAACTATCTATTTCAGCAAATTACGACTTTCAACTTTTAACAAAAAAGGGAAAAAGAACTACAATCCAATGACCACGAAATTTTTAGGAGACATAATAGACACACAAATGATCACACAGAATTTTTTTCATAATTCTGAAATTTCCATTTTCAGCGAACATATATTGAAGAAAATTAAAAAATTCATGGACATAATAGACACATAAATGATTACACAGAAAAAAATTCATAATTTTTTGACGTGCATAAATCTGCCTAAAAACTTGTCCAAAATAGGTGAGAGAACTAAATCTAAAATTTCTGTTTTCAGCGAACATATATATTAAAGAAAATTCAAGAACTCATGAAATACCTGGCCATGAATGTGTTATATTTCATTTATAACATGTATATCGATGTTAGCTATTTTTTCCAGAATTATGTAGCATCATTTACCATATAAACTCGACCAAACATATTCTCATTTCCAAACATATATAAAATCTAATTCTTATTAAATTCCAATTTCACATGAAAACCAATAAATCCTCAAAATTCATTTTTCAACACTAGAAAAGGGAAATGGACCTTGGAAACATAAACATATAAGGCCTAAAGCTTTTCCTTGAAAACTGTTATTTCAGCTGGTTATCTTCACATGATTCATAAGATGAGGGAACTCATAACAAAAGCTGGGAAGAAATCGTACACATTCGTTATGGGAAGACCAAACCCTGCAAAACTTGCCAATTTTCCTGAGGTAAATCTCATTAAGTGTGTGATTATTATTGCGTATGTTTTTACCTTGTGGCTGTAATTCTTATCTATAATCTTTTGCCATTGCAGTGCGATGTTTTTGTTAATGTCTCTTGTGCACAAACAGCTCTTTTGGATAGTAAGGAGTTCTTAGCTCCTATAATTACTCCATTTGAAGCCATGCTTGCTTTAGACAGGTATTTCTTCAACTGCAACTACCACTTTTTTGAATGGTTCAAAATTGTTAACTAAAATTACTATTTGACAACGTAGATGTCAAAACATTCATTGGTTCTGCTTGTGCTTTACCAATTACTATTCATGCTTCTCTGAGCAAGCTAAGCTATTTAGGTAGCTTTTTGCAGTTCATAGTATCTAAAGGTAGGGAGTTTCTAAGATTAAGATATATGATTATATAAAATAAGAAATATATGTGGTCGAAAGATAGATCTGCTTGTGCTTTACTATTCATGCTTCCCTGAGCAAGCTATGCTATTTAGATAGCTTTTATAGTTCATAATATCGAAAGGTAGGGAGTTTCTAAGATTAAGATATATGATTATGTAAAATAAGAAGTGTATGTGGTTGAAAGATAGCGAGAAGAATCTTGGAACTAGGAAAAAGCTCGATCATAAACCTAGAAGATATGCGGAAGACATGAATTTTGAGAAAGCTCAAGCATTTGAGATCAGGAAGTAGGTGAATCAAGAGACCCTCAATGTGATATTTCAGTTGTTTGGTTTTTACTTTGATTTAATTGTTTGAATCTTCCACAACACACTTGTTAGCTTTCTTGCAGAAAATCTCCATATAAACATCAACCTTTTTGTATAGACTCTGGCCTACTTCTGCCCGTCTTAATTCTTCAAAACACCTTCACCTTAATTGTAGCACAGTTCCTTGAGTTAAAAGTTTTACTTTGATTTAATTGTTTGAATCTTCCACAACACACTTGTTAGCTTTCTTGCAGAAAATCTCCATATAAACATCAACCTTTTTGTATAGACTCTGGCCTACTTCTGCCCGTCTTAATTCTTCAAAACACCTTCACCTTGATTGTAGCACAGTTCCTTGAGTTAAAAGAATCAATGCTGTCGATTGTAACCATGGTATTACACATAGAGTGACAAAGACACACCAGTTACATCTTGAATCTAATTGTTCTAACTATCATAGTAGTTATGCTTGGTTAGGAAAGTGGAATTCCTCTCTTCATCTTAGTGTGATCTCTTGTTCAGTCAAGTAAAATGGCTTGGTCCCCTTGTTGAAAGCGAATTTTGTTGTAAGCCTCGCTTTTCAGCTCACCGCATCTGATTCATTCACAGCCCCGGGAGGCGAAGTTGACTAAAAAAAATCGTTGCTTCTATATTTGGTTAACATGTCCTTCATTAGGTTGAACTTGTGTTTCTGCGGCCTTTTGAGTTGGCTATGGTCTGAGACTCAGGTCCAGGTCAACCAACAATTAGATTCATGTAAAGGACATTTGAGATTCTGGTCTCTATCATGCAAAAGTTCTCTATTCTGATTAGTCCTCTTAATTCGATGAAATATTGTAATTTCCCGGTATGCATGGTGTGAAAAAAAATATGTTGTTTTCATTGATCTGCAATGATACAAATACACATATATATATATACATTCTCAAACACTAAAAAAGGAAAAAATTCACAGTATCATATCTACACTATCAATCCCATGATACAAGGGATTTAGTTGACTTTCCTAACATAAGAACACTGATTTTGCTCCTAAAAATATGCTATTGGATGTACATTACCACACTCCCCCTCAAGCTGGAGAATAGATGTCTTCCATTCCCAGCTTGGAAATAATCCCATGAAAACTTGTGCTGTTGAGCCCTTTGGTCAAAACATCTGCCAATTGATTTTCCGAAGATACATATGGTGTGCAAATCAGTCCACATTCCAACTTCTCTTTGATGAAATGTTTGTCTATCTCGATGTGCTTTGTTCTTTCATGTTGCACTGGGTTGTGAGCAATGTTAATTGCTGATTTATTATCACAATATAACTTCATAGGTCCTTCCCACTTGATTCTTAGGTCATCCAGGATGATCTTTACCCACAATAACTCACACACTCCTTGTGCCATTGCTCTAAATTCTGATTCAGCACTAGATCTAGCTACAACATTTTGCTTTTTTACTCCTCCATGTTATAATATTACCTCCGAGAAATGTACAGTAACCAGAAGTGGATCTTCTATCCACCATTGACCCTGCATAATCTGCATCTGTATAGGCTTCTAGTGTGAGACAATCATTTCTTCTAAACAAAACTCCTTTCCCTGGACTACCTTTCAAGTAGTGTAATACTCGATATGCAGCTTGCAAGTGTGCTTCCCTTGGATCATGCATGAATTGACTAATCACACTTACAGAGTATGCTATGTCTGGTCGAGTATGAGTGAGATAAATGAGCTTCCCTACCAATCTCTGGTACATCTCTTTATCTACAACTGGATCTTCTTTAGCTTCTCCAAGTTTATGATTTGCCTCAATTGGAGTGGTTGATGGCTTGCAGGCAAGTTTTCCTGTTTCCTTCAAGAGATCAGTCACGTACTTTTGTTGTGATATAAAGATGCCCTGTTTTGAATATGCCACTTCAATTCCAAGGAAGTACTTTAGTTTTCCGAGTTCTTTTATCTCAAACTCCTTGATCAAACATTTCTTTAAAAACTCTTTCTCCTTCTCATCATTTCCAGTAACAATTATATCATCAACATAAACTAAAAGTGCTGTTACTCCCCTCGAGTCAGAATGTTTGATAAAGAGTGTGTGATCCCCCTGACTTTGTGCATAGCCATTGTTCTGCATTACTTTAGCAAATCTCCCAAACCAGGCTCTTGGAGATTGCTTGAGTCCACACAGAGCTTTTCTAAGTCTACAGACCTTATCAGTTGTTTCCTTTCCTTCAAAGCCTGGTGGAATGGCCATGTATATCTCTTCCTCTAAGTCCCCGTGCAAGAAGGCATTCTTTACATCATATTGTTGCAATTCCCAACTGTAATGAGCAGCTAATGATAATAGAATTCTTACCGTGTTCATTTTAGCCACTGGAGCAAAAGTCTCCTGATAATCGACTCCATAAGTTTGAGTGTAGCCCTTAGCAACCAATCTCGCCTTGTATCTATCAAGAGATCCATCAGCTTTGTATTTCAAAGTGAATACCCATTTGCAACCCATCAAATTCTTTCCTTCTGGTCTTTCTACAAGCTCCCATGTTTTATTTTTTTCTAATGCGTCCATCTCCTCTCTCATAGCATTTCTCCATTCACTTTTAGCCAATGCCTCAGATAAAGTGTTAGGAATAGAGATAGTATTCAGGTTCACAATAAAATTTCTATGGGATGGTGAAAAACGATTGAGTGACACATAGTGAGACAACGGATATAAAGGCCTTTTTGTGCATTCCCTAGTACCTTTTCTTAGAGCAATAGGTATATCAGAATTTTCAGCACATAATGAATTCAAAGGAGAAACAGGCCTTACCATGTATTCATTCACAGGTTGTAGGTTGGAATCTTGAACTTTTTCAGGATCAGGAACGTCTTTCCTCCTTGAGTACACTTTTTCAAATCGAAATGAGTCATAAATAGGAGTAGATTTTGGATTAGACACATGAGTCACACGATCTGATTTTGGAGAAGGACTAGTGTCACTTGGAGACGGGCTAAAAACAGGGGCAGATGGTTCAAGAGTTATTGGTAGAGGTGGAACTGAATAGGGCAGATCAAGAGGAGGGATAAGGTCTTTATCTTCCATTAGTAGTGTCTCCCCCTGAAGATAAGACTGTGTGAAGTATGGTTTATTTTCAACAAAGGTGACATCTGCCGATATGTAAAACCTTTTCAAGGAAGGACTGTAACACTTGTATCCTTTTTGCGTGGACGAGTAGCCAATAAACACACACTTAATGGCTCTAGGATCCAATTTCCTTGGTTATGAACATGAACAAATGCTGTACATCCAAAAATTCTTGGGATTAACCCATTTGAGATTCTCAAGTGTGGGTAGAATTTTTAAGGAGTTCCATAGGAGTTTTAAAATCTAAAACTCTTGAGGGTAATCTGTTGATCATATACGTGGCAGCAAGGACAGCTTCTCCCCAGTAAGATTTAGGAACATTCCCTTGAAATAATAAAGCCCGAGTAGTGTTAAGCAAGTGCCTATTTTTTCTCTCAGCGATCCCATTTTGTTGTGGTGTGTTTATGCAAGAGGATTCATGAATAATTCCTTCCCTTTGAAAGTATGGTGATATAGTTTGATTAAAATAATCTCTCGCATTGTCAGATCTAAAACTTTTAATTTTCACCCCAAACTGGTTTTGAACCATAGAATGGAAATTAGGAATGACACTACTTACATCTGATTTGTGTGACTCTAGTACAATCATCAATTAAAGAGACAAACCATCGTGACCCTGAAATGTTTGGAATTGTGGAAGGCCCCCAAATGTCGCTATGGATCAAATCAAAAGGACGAGAACTTCTTTTATTGCTAATAGGAAAGGATACACGGGTATGTTTTGCAAGTTCACAAACATCACAATGGAGATTTGTGATATCTAATCCTTTAAACAGAGTAGGAAACATGATTTTTAATGTTTGAAACGATGGATGACCCAGACGAAAATGGTGAAGCCAGGCGACATCTTTATTGGAGGAACTAAAAAAAGACAATGACAAATTATTTACGACTTTCTTCGTATTGATTGGTGTCTCAAGGTAGTATAATCCATCCTTTTCCTTAGCAAGTCCAATCCTCCTCCCCGATACCTGGTCCTGAAAAACACAATAAGAGGGGAAGAAAATAGTATGACAATTCAAAGTTTCTGTTAATTTTTGAATTGAAATAAGATTAGCTGACAACTTAGGAACATGAAGAACATCTTTAAGAATAATAGATGGTGTTACTTGAATGTCCCCTAAACCTGCAATTGTAGCAAGAGAACCATTTGCTACGACAATTTTTCTATTGCTTGGACACGGAGTATATGTATTAAAACATTGTGAGGAATAGGTCATGTGATCAGTGGCCCCTGAGTCAACTATCCAAGAATTGACTGAACACTTTTCTGAGGCATTTAAACCAAAAGAGAATAGTGACTTACCTGAGAGTGCTAATGAAGAAGCACCAGAAGATTTTTCCATCCTTTCAATCAAACCTCTGATTTTCTCAATTTCTAAATCGTTCAGCCTACTCTCCTCCAGTCTGTTATTTTGCTCTGTCAAATGAGTCTGTCCAAGAGGTCTTTGTTTTCCCCATTCTCTGGTCGGTGGCTTCCCATGCAGTTTCCAGCAACTTTCCTTTGTGTGTCTTGGTTTATTGCAATGGGTACACCAAAGTTCATCCTTGTTCAGTCTTCTTGGAAATTTTGAAAAATCTGTTTTTCCACTGTTTTGTGCCTGTAAGTGTCCTGCCTTTGGTACTTTGGTTGCCAGTGCCATTCCATCTGCAACTTCGGGTTCTAGCATAATACCTCTTCGACTTTCTTCTGACCTAATTAGTGAGATCACTTCCTCCAATGAAGGTGTCTCCTCTTTACCAAGAATCTGCACTCTAACCTGATCAAATTCAAGGTTTAGTCCAGCAAGAAAGTCATATACCCGGTCCTTTTCAATAGAACTCTTCAATGTTGCAGCATCATCTGGACATTTCATTTCAATAACCCGATAATGATCGAGTTCCTGCCATAAGTTTTGCAGGGAATTTGCATACTCAGTCACAGTTTTAGTCCCCTGTTTCATTGCACTGGTCTTCACTTTGATCTCATAAATTTGGGCCGCATCACGGGCTTTGGAGTAAGTCCGTTGAATAGAGTCCCAAATTTCTTTCGCACTGGTCAAGAACATGCATGTATCACTTATTTCAGGATTCATTGAATCCCACAACCATGACATTATCATGGAGTCTTCTTCATCCCAAACATCAAACTTTGGGTCTCCTCTTTTAGGTCCTGTTCCTTGAATGTGATTGAGTCTCCCTTTGCCTTTTAGATATGTCCGAACAAATTGGGACCATTTCAAATAATTTTTTCCATTCAACCTATAGCCAGATCGAATACTTTGCATATCACCAGTTGCTTGATTGGAGTTAACCTCTTCGGATTGGACAGGGATATTGGAAACATTGGTTTGAGATGACATGATGAACTGAGATTCAGGCAATGAAGGCCAGATAGATGTTCTGAATGAAAAGAAAAGAAAAAAGAAGGTTCTGGCAATGAAGGCCAAAAAAAAAAACCCAGATTTCTTTCACAAACCTAGGGCTCTGATACCATGTGAAAAAAAATATGTTGTTTTCATTGATCTGCAATGATACAAATACACATATATATATACATTCTCAAACACTAAAAAAGGAAAAAATTCACAGTATCATATCTACACTATCAATCCCATGATACAAGGGATTTAGTTGACTTTCCTAACATAAGAACACTGATTTTGCTCCTAAAAATATGCTATTGGATGTACATTACCACACATGGCTATCATCAAATTGTCATGAAGTAAACCAGTCTTGAGTTATTAATACGAGGGGGGTGATTTGAAAAACGCAACTGATCTTGAGGTTTTGGTTAATCACGATTGTTGTTTCCATTGTCGTGGGATATAATACTTCTGGTCTCAAATTCCAGGGGAAGACAATGGACTGGAGCATATGTTATGGAATTTCGAGATTTGATTGCTTCAACTCCTTTAGCAAGGGAACAGTCTGACGAAGCACGGTTTTCTTTCATCCAGGGTGGTTATGTTGAAGATTTGGATCTGCTAGGTACTTATTTCTTTGACTTCATATTTATATTTGCTGTCTTATTTTGTAATTTCTAAGCAGGTTTAGATTCATATATTATTCATGCAAGTACACAATAGTGCAGCATATACTTTTCTTTTGGGTTTTGGAAGATAAGCTTATATTTCTATCTGTCTCCTAAGAATTCCTCTATTTATGCTACAGACATTCCAAATGGCAGAGGAAGGCCTAAAAACACTTGGAAAAAAACTATTAAAAAAGACATGTTATATCTAGAAATAAATGAAAATATGGCGTTTGACCGTAAACGATGGCGTGATATGATCCATATGCCGACCCCGCATAGTGGGATAAGGCTTTTGTTGTTGTATGCAACGGACATTCCAAATGTTTTTATATGAACCTTGTGAAGGGAGATTAGTTTAAAGGGATAATTACAAAAAAATCCAGCTAACTTTCAAAATTACAAAAAGTACCCTTGAGGTTTGATTCAGTTTTAAAATAAAGGGTTAGAATTTAACATTTTTATAAATATGAGGGGGGATTTTGAAATATTTTTTGCTTATGAAGGGGGTAAATGTTAGACAAAATAAAACTTTTGGGGTATTTTTTGTAATTTTGAAGGTTTGCTAGCGATTTTTGTAATTAGGTTAAATGTTAAGGGCACTTTTTGTAATTAACCCTAGTTTAAATGATGCGAAATTCTGTGCCTGTGCTTTTACCAAAATCATTAGAAATTCATTTTCAAGAATAACAAATTTGAAAATAAGAGCATCCATAGGCGGGGGCGCATGATGATAGTGATTTGTTCCAACTTGAGACATAAACGGAGGTTGTGTGGGTAATAACATATTCTAGATAAGCATAAATATCATAAGGGTTAATTACAAAAGTACCCTTGAGGTTTAACCTAATTACAAAAAACCCCAGCTAATTTTCGAAATTACAAAAAATACCGCTGAGGTTTTATTTTGTCTAACTTTTGTCCCATTCATAAGCAAAAAATATTTCAAAATCTCCCCTCATATTTATAAAAATGTTACAGTTTACCCCTTAATTTTAACACTGAATCAAACCTCAGGGTTACTTTTTGTAATTTTGAAAGTTAACTGGGTTTCTTTGTAATTAGGTCAAACCTCAGGGGTAATTTTTGTAATTATCCCATATCATAATTAACACTTACTAATAATATGTAGCTTGATGAACCTAGTGATAGAATGCAGCTTTTGTTAACATAATATATATTAGATAATTACAAAAGAACCCCTGATGGGCTAATTACAAAAAACCAGAGATGCTTCAAAGTTCCAAAAACCACCATACCATATCGAATAGCCTCCTCTCCCATTGCATCAAATTAGGCACACCAACCCACCACCACCCTTCAACACCTTCTGCCAACTATGCAGCTAGTGCATTTTCTCAAAGGAAAGAGTGCTGGGTTTAGCAACTCCTATTCAATAGTTATTTGTTAAAGATGAGAATTGTTGAAGCCCGGAGGGCCATGAAATTATGATTTAAAAGTTATCATTTGGTCATAATAATGCCATAAGAATTGTTAGTTTTATTTTTCCCCGAAGTGGAATTGAATTTTTATTACATGTGTTTGTTCCTGTTCGATTAATCTGAATCAAAGTTGTTTATATACGAAAGATTCAACTGTATCCGATGGAAACAAGGTATGAATTGGTGAGCTCAACATAGGATGTGCTTATGGAGCTCGATGTAATGACTCTCCAACCTCTAACCCAAAAACTTGTTACCATTTTGGGCTTGAAGGCTCATTAGTAAAATTAGCCCAATAAATTTGTCGATCTAAGTTTAGGATTATCTTAAGCTCACATGTAAATTTAACCCAATGTATTAGGCAGTTAAGCACACATGAGTGTAGGATTTTTATAGAGATTGTAGGAAACTTCTAGGAATCTCCTCTATATATATCTAGGGGCATAAATTTGAAATATTCCTTGGAGAGTTCTAGAGAGTCTTTCCTGCGGGATCAAATCATTTCCATTGTTCGTTTGAGGAATGGAGTCATATAACTAGGTCTAGGAGCTCATTTGTTATCATCCAAGTTTCAAGTCGTTTGAGTGAATACAAGTCTCTTCCAAGTTATATTGTAAGTGTTCTTACCCTTCTAAGCCATCCTCAAAACTTCCACAGATAAGCACTTAATAGTGAGGCTTACAAATCAAACTAAATCTACGGTTATACACTACAAAAGAGAAACAGATCAAATCAGATTTTCTGATTTGATGGAAATATTCAATAGTATCAATCATTAAGATCAGATCATATTTTCTTTGATTTGATTGAGATTCTCAACAATTTGCATAAGTTCATAAGACATCTGCAAAGGCACAACGTCAATTTCACATTTTCATGATAAAACAACCATAACCTATCATCGTTGGTTGCGGCATGTGATTTTAACCTGATGGACCGACAATCACCTTTAAGGTTTTTGCCACAGTCTAATGAAAATCTAGGTATATGTAATCAAGTGCTAAGGCTGTTGCTGCAATCTATATATATACACACACATATATAAAGAGAGGTCTCTATAAATAGTACTTCCAAAATATTCCCACCCATTTTCTTTTACTATAAAAGTAATTGTATTCTGTAAAGTGAATAAACTTTTAAGGTTCTTTATTTAGAGTCATGTAAAAATTAGCTATCTAAATTTGTGTGTATACTGCATTAATTATAATATTAATTTTTTTCTTTTTTTTATAGATTTTTTAACTTTTTTATTTTTGATATATTTTTGAAGTATAATATATCAAATTAATAATTTTTTTACGATCTTCAGTTTGATACCCATATTGCATATATAAAATAAAAAAGAAGCATCAAAAATAAAAAAATATAAGATACATTACTCAATTAAATTTTGTATGGACTTTAAAAATGCATTCGGGCTATTGGACATCAATTTGTATATTAATGTATTTTGGTTATTTATGATATATGTATAGTTGTTATTTGGACTTAGTTCATTTATTCATAGTTATACAGAATTGTATTTAAGTTGATTAAATGTAATTAAAAAATAATTATTTTAATTGAAGAAAATATCTCAAAAATACGAATCCAAAAATTATCTATATTACAAATATCCATCATTAACATTATATAATATTTATGTAAGAAGACAAATACATATACTTTTCATGATTATGAGGTATAATATTTTTTCTTTTTTTAACTTCATCAATAAAAAAATATTAAATTGTAGTTCCCGCCTATTGTCTGTGGCTATTCTAAATTATTAAAATGCTAGGATATATAATTCATAGAACTAATAGGAAAATACACATATCACAGTACAAAACAGAGGCCTCACAAATATACAGCCCGTGCATTACATGGGGGTCACATCTAGTATAATGGAAAACCTTATATTCAAGGTTTTGAAGTTTTTGTGGTGTTGAAACTTTTGCAATTTTTCTCTACTCTTTTCAGCTTTGCTCATTCCTCATTGCTTTTTCCTAGTTCAAGAACCACTGGAGCTACTTTCTTTTACTTAATTCCCTCCTCTTATTCAAGTCCTCAAATTGAATTTTTTTTTTTTGGTTTAAACAGTTTTTGGATCGTATTTCATATTTTATTTTGATGCTCAATGTGCTGGCTGTAGTCTTGTGAAGTGTTGGAGATTGTTTTATTGTTTAACACCTTAATTTCTTTGTTCTTCGTCCTGACCTTCTAATGTTTTCGAAGTAGAAACTGATGAGGTGGAGGAGGATGAAATCCTTGCACTGGTGAATACTACAGAAAAAGCGTTGCAATTAAGGGATGACGACACTCATTCTCTCAGGAAGAGTGTAGCCAAAACCGGCGCTGAATTTTTTGCAAGCCGATCATATCATGGTCTGGATATTAGTGGCACCAATTCGATCCCGGGGGAATTTTTGACTGGAAGAAGTGGGAAGGCATCAGGGTACAAGGATGAGAAGACAGAATGAATGATCACATTTCTATATCCAGCCATTTGGAATTATTAAGCGAAAATTGCAGTGCATGAGTTCAAACATAGGAAGCTCAACCTGTTCAAGAAGAATACAGGAGATATTATATCTAAAGTATACTTTTCTAAGGTGATGGTTGTGGAATTGTTGCATTTCTTGGTGTTGGAGAAACTATATCTTTAGTTTGTCATGAATTTTCTCTCACTTTCATTATATACTATCTAGTGTCAGTTCCTTAGGAAGACAATTTGGATAGCTGGTTCTTTTTTTGTTGAAAATGTGAAAATTTTGGATAGCTGGTTCTTGTGTAGGACTCTGTCTGTGAAGTTTGAATGGACGCCAAATAGAATGTGTGCTTCCTTAATTGTTTCCTGTTTCTCCCTAGTATACTCGGACCACCGTAATGAATTGGTTGGTCTATGTACAAATTGTCTCTATTTAAATTAGGGTTGTGCATTCGACTTGGAGATTAGTGAAACCAAACCGATATCTGGACCAAAAAATATCCAAATCAAAAATAACCGTTTGACTTTGACTTTCCCCGAACCGGACCATCCCAAAAATATTTTTGGTACGATTCTGGAGATTTTTCAAACATCCGTACCGATAACCGTACCGAACCATACCGAACCATTTTGGACCGAAGATCCGAATCTAGAATCGATTTTAAAGATTTTTTTTTATATATACATATATATTATTTATATCTCATTTGTATTATGATATTAAATTGACTACACATTATTTGAAATTAAATGGTATATAAAACATATTTCTCAAGAAAAAAAATAATACTACAACTATTATGAATAATAGAGTAAATTGTTTGAAATTAAAATTAATTAAATGATTAGTAAATTGCACCTAAAAGAAAAGCATACTCTAAACAAGTAATAGCAATATGGCCATCTTAAAAACGAATCATATTTTATTTTTTTTACCACATCACATAAATTATTAATACAACTTTACTGATTATGTTAAGTTTTTAAGTATGAGATATTGAGATTATAAACTTATACAAATTTTTGTTTCATATAAATTTATCAAAATTATTATTTAATTATATTTGTCCTAAGTAACGAGATAGGGCAAATGGGCAATGGCCCAAGATAATAGAATATTATGGTATTATAAAGTGGCAAAAACTCATATTGGACCATCTTACGGGTTTAAATTCGTAAGTGGGATCCTATTGACCCGCAGATCCTGTTGACCAGGTCCGCGGGTCAAAGCCACTTACCCTTTTTTTTCCTGTTTTTCTTCTGCAGTTAAAGTAACAGTTTTATGAGTAAAAATATCGTCTTTTTTAGATAAAATATCATATTTGTAATATAGTCACAGATTATGATTACAGTGAAGGAAAAATATATCAGAGTTAAAGTAACATCTTTATGAGTAAAAGTATATATTTTTTGAGACAAAGTATCATGTTTTAAGAGTAAAAGCATCTGTCTTTTGAAATAAAGTATCACGTTTTTTTAATATAGTCACATATTATGAATTCAATACAAAGAAAGATGAATAATAAATATGATAGAGTTAAAGTAATACTTTTATAAGTAAAAGTATTTGTATTTTGAAATAAAGTATCACGTTTTTTTAATATAGTCACATATTATGATTTCAATACAAAGAAAGATGAATAATAAATATGATAGGGTTAAAGTAATACTATTATAAGTAAAAGTATTTGTTTTTTGAAATAAAGTTTCACGTTTATTTAATATAGTCACATATTATGAATTCAATACAAAGAAAGATGAATAATAAATATGATAGAGTTAAAGTAATACTCTTATAAATAAAAATATTTATTTTTTGAGATAAAGTAACATATTTTTTAATATAGTCACAAATTATGAATATATATTCCAATAAAAAATACAGAGTTAAAGTAACACTTTTATGAGTTAAAATATCTGTTTTTTTGAGATAAAGTATCACGTTTTTTTAATATAGTCACATATTATGAATTCAATACAAAGAAAGATGAATAATAAATATGATAGAGTTAAAGTAATACTTTTATAAGTAAAAGTATTTATTTTTGAAATAAAGTATCACGGTTTTTTAATATAGTATATTATGAATTCAATACAAAGAAAGATGAATTATAAATACGATAGAGTTAAAGTAATACTCTTATAAGTAAAAGTATTTGTTTTTTGAGATAAAGTAACATATTTTTTAATATAGTCACAAACTATGAATATATATTCCAATAAAAAATACGGAGTTAAAGTAACACTCTTATGAGTTAAAGTATCTGTTTTTTGAGATAAAGTATCAGATTTCCTAATATAGTTACAAACTAGGAACAAAAGAAAGAGGAAAAATAAAAAATAAAAATGGTGTAGTTAAAGTAACACTTTTATAAGTAAAAATATCCATTTATTGAGATAAAGTATCATGTTTTTTAATACATTCAAAGATTAAGAGTCTAGTACAGTGAAGAGGGAAAATAAATATGACGAGCTTTGGGAATTTGTAATATTTTATGAATGACATTTATATTCATGGTTATACTAAAAGTACATAACAAACACATTGGTCGAGTGGTAGAATAGTACATTGCATTGGTACAAACCTAGGTTCAATTCCCAGCTTCTGCATTTTAGAGGCATTTTTAATTCTTTTTTTTTAATTTACCAGGGTATGGGTCTGGATTCGGATCCGAATAGGATCTCCATAAGACGGTCCTATGGGAGACCATCTCTTATGAAATTACTAGGTTTCAGAATTTAGGATTATATTACCTATTATGATTTTAGTATCTATTTTGAGACTACACTAAAAAAAAGACTGAAAGTTATTTTCGTTTAGTAATTTTTATATTGATTTTTTTTTCAATTTATGTGTTTTATTTATTACTAATACCCAAATTGCCGTCCCGAACCGTACAGTATCATACCATCCCATTAGAACTGAATTTCCATCCCGAACTTCCTTGATCGTTCGTGATGCTGATTTTTTTCTATGGTTTGGTTACGAGATTTATTTTGGAATCTCCAAACTTCAAGAGACGTTCCGAAGGTTTCTAAATCTCCTGGACCGCCGCACCGTGCACATCCCTAATTTAAATTGCTTCTTGAGCCTCCTTTATTTGATTTTTGTTGACATGACAAATAATTTCCCAACATATCAAGTTTGGGCAAAGAGAAATAGACATTACAATTATTTTGATGATTAAAGGAGGATAGTTTATAAAAATTATTCTATAAAGTCTATTCTTTTTAGAAGTACGATTAAATATCGATAATTTAATACTCGATTGATTAATAGCCTCATTTAAATAATATTTTTGTTAGACCTGATTTGGAGACAATGTGCTAAATTAATAATTCACTAAATTTATAAGATACTACTTGTGTGAGAATTCATTTATATCCCACACAATATGTAAATAATAATTCCTTAATATGTATTACATTTATGATTAATATATGAAGATTTCACAAGAAATGACTCAGTTGTTATTTGTTTGTTGTATAAATTGATGTTATCATAAATATCATCTTTCTGACTTTTGTTAAGGTAGTAAATGATTAGTATATGAAGATTTCATAAAAAATGACTCAGCTGTTATTTGTTTGTTGTTGAAATTGATGTCATCCTGGGATATCATCTCTAGCTTTTGTTAAGGTAGTAAGAACCTTTAGTATGAGTTTCTCGTAGCTCAACAAAAAAAAACTATTTAATGTTATTGGTGTTTTAACTTCTTTTTGAGGAGGGAGTTATACAGTAGAATTATTATTTTTAACTTCACAATTCACATGTAGCTCCCGTATTATCAACTCACTGGTCAACAATTACGCAATAACAACTTCTTTGCAGTTATATAATACATGCATTACAAGGTTGAATCCTTTGAACATTGAACATTCGAAAATTTTATGATGAATTAAAGTATACATTCATCCCAGTTGATGGTGATTTGTCATTGAAAACTTCAAGCGCAATGAGGCTGATGTTGATCTTAGGTCAAAGTATACTATTGATGATATTGCTAGGAATCTTTCATTGTTTTCCAAGGATTTTGAGGTTTTTAAGAGTTCCACAACAAAATTCTTGAAGGAACAAGTTGCAATTGTTTTCTCTGAGTTGGTAGATATTAAGAGGAAACTGGAGGTTCTTATACATTTTTTATTTTAAGTATTTTTTGTTATCTTTCTAGATTTTTTTCTTTGTATTTCTTTTGTGTTTTGTAACGACCCAATTTTATTAATTTAAAATATTTTAAAAATATTTTTAAAAAAACATAATTTTATAAATTAAAGTGATCCCAATAATGATCAAAAAGTTGATTTAGGATTTTAATTCTTAAGAAAAAAAAATATAATGATAATAATAATAATAGTAGTAGTAGTAGTAGTAATAATAATAATAATAATATTACATCTTTCAAATTAAAATATTCAACAATTGTTCCAAGCATAAACAAAAACAAATAAAGACATAAATCTAAAATTTAGTCCGATCATAATTATTTAAAATATAGCATGATTTATTCCACCATCCACAACATCATATCTTCAGCCGGATTCCTCAACCTGAAAATCATGATAATAATAGGTGTGAGCTTCATCTTGCTCAGTAGGGATATATCTGTCAATATTTAATATAACATGAAAAACATTCACATAATTACAACAATAAATTCATTAATTTCTCTTTTCCTCCGACCGCCGCCTCGCATATAGCATGGCGGGTTCACCCCAAGATACATTTGATCCCTGGACCCTTTTCATAGTTGATAAGGGTCTTTTTATGCATGTTTTATGTGTATATTTGAGTAGAATTCGAGTTATTTTATTGTTAGTTTTGTAAATTTTTGATTGTACATAGTTCATATTACTCCGAGGTGATTTTATTGATGTAGATTGACCATTCGGGCTAATTTTGGTGAATTTCGGACCATGGATTCATGTCAAAACATACCGGGAGTTTAAGGATGCAAAACGCTCGAAATTCCAAGCCAAACGCTGTCATTTCGGGGCCTTTTTGGTCCAACACGGGCAGGGGTGTCGGGGCAACACGGCCGTGTTCCGCACGGAGCCAAAAACTCGAAATTTTTGCACAAAATAGCCTCCAACACGGCTGGCCGTGTTCCCAACACGGGCCGTGTCCAGAACACGGCCTGGCCGTGTTGGGAAGCACGGCCATGTCAGCCGAGTCCTGTGTGATAAAACAAACGGCCTGGCCGTTACGGGCGACACGGCGTGTCCGGACCTCTTTTGCAACTTTTCTTTGCGGAATTTGGGGAAAACTCACCAACCAACCCATTTTGGCCACTTTTGTACACTTTTAACACCCTATTTTGCTGAAACATGTCTCCATGTCCCCTCCCTCATCACTTGAATACAAGAATTCACCAACCAACAAGGAAAATGAGGGTGATTGTTTAATAAAAGAGAGTACTATCAATGTATTGGTTGCCTATAAAAGCCAAGGGTTGAAATTGGGAGATTAATTCATTAGATACTCAGGAAATATTCATTGTATTCATTTCATTAAGTAGAATTGGGATCAAGGGGTCTTGGAGGAGAAAGCTTGGGGCAATATTGGAGAAGAAGGCTTGGAGCAACATCATCAATCAAGAAAGAAGTCAATTGACATTTTGAGAAAGATAAGTACACCATGTTTACAATACTTAAATCTTCTTGTGTAATTTATTCTTTGGTCAAAATCATGTGTAGCTAAACTCCTAGTGTTTGAATGTAATGAACTCTAGAATGGATTTGTGATTAAGGTGTGTATGTTTTTAATAAAATCTTTATATTTTGTGTGATTCACTTATATTATGCTTCGTTCATTCAATTGATATATGCGCAATATTGATTTGAAGTTTATTTTTCATCCGGAAATCGAGAGATTCATGGTGAAATAGAACCTATATAAGTGAAAAGAGTTGCATGCAATCCTGTGATATATGACGACATAAATCTTCCGGATTAGGGTCAAACCTAATATGGGAATTCACAAATCGTTATAATGTCAGTTTCTTGGGGTTTTAACTAGAAAGAGATTTCAGTTAATCAACTTGAGATTAGAAGTTTTTCGCCTTGAGAAAGGGTTTAACTTAAATTGAAATTTCTACGGTCCACAAGACATGAGATTTTATTAAAAGAGGTTGGTTTTTGCTTAAGGGCTACGGTTGTATTTTTAACTTGTCAAATCACAAAACATTCTAGAGGGATTTACATTCAAACACATTTCTATCTCTTGATTTCTTATTTTACAAATCTTTCTTCATTTTTACAATTTATAATTTGTTTTCCTTTTTTCAAAGAAAACAAAAACTCGAAATTGTTAGATTAAATAACAAAAAGACGGTAATTATTAGTACTTACAATCCTCGTGGGAATGACACTCGGTGACAATAATCTATACTATAAAACGATAGGTGCACTTGCCTACGGTTTTAAAGGTAGCTTTTGAGCCATCAAGTTTTTGGCGCCGTTGGGGATTGTAATATTAAGAACGCTTTATTTTTGTTAATTTAATCATTTTTTTACCATTATCTTTCTTTTTATCTATCTTTGTAAGTCTTGGTTTATACTTATCCTCTTTGTTTACCCGTGTATGCCTACTCCGTCGCCGAATTTGGAAGCGCGACACGCCGTAGCAAATACGTAGAAAGTACTAACACGAACCACGAAGAGGATACTAACGAAAGTAAAGATTTCGTCATGGAGGATGAACAAAGAACTATGTATGACTATGCCAAACCATCCATGGACGCACGTCATCTAGCATCGTAAGGCCCGCCGTTGCCGCCAATAATTTTGAAATCAAACCGAATGTCATTCAAATGGTGCAACAATTCGCTCAATTCGACGGCCTACCGGATTTAAGATCCGAATAATCATATCGTAAATTTCCTCAAATTTGCGATATATTCAAAATCAATGGGTCTCGATGATGCCATCCGCTTACGCCTATTCCCATTTACTCTTCGGGGACGGGCTAAACAATGGCTAAATACTTTGCCAAAGGGAACGATTAACGCGTGGAACATCATGGCCGAAAAGTTCCTTTTGAAATATTTTCCACCGCCAAAATCGCACGATTGAGGAATGAAATCTCTTCATTCACTCAAGAAGATGACGAGACCTTTGTACGACACTTGGGAGAGATTCAAAGAATTGTTGCGAAATGCCCACATCATGGTCTTCCTATTTGGATGCAAGTCCAAACATTTTACAATGGGCTACTCTCGTCAACAAGTAAATGATTGATGCGGCGGCCGGGGAACTTTGAACAATAAAACACCGTGTTCGCCAAGATCCGATAGAAGGAATGGCCATGAATGGCTATCAATGGCAATCCGTCATTTAGGTAAACCTAATAACAGCAAAGGGGTGTTTATAATGCGGTCGATGCAAAGTGGTTACACTAGCCGCACAGTGTCGAAGCTTTGACCCAAAAGATCGACGATCTAGCAGCTCCTAAACCACCACCACCGCACGTTTTATCTTGTGAAACTTGCGGCGGATTGCATAATCATCAAGACTGTCCCACACACAATACCTCACGCCGAACATGCTAATTACGTTGGGAATCAAGGCAAAAATTACCCAAGTAATCCTTACAAAGAACACATATAATCCTGGTGGCGACAACATCCTAATTTCGGTTGGGGAAATCAAGGCCAACCACGACCTAATCCCAATCCCGATCTACACACGTCTCCTGGATTTCACCAAATCAAATCAAGGTAAGCCTAACTTGGAAGATCTTATAACAAAGTTTGTGCAATCAATGATATACCCGATTCCGGCGGTGGAAGCATCCTTGAGAAATCAAGAGGCATCTATCCATAATCTAGAAAACCAAATAGCCGGCGATTACGAAGATGATTTCCGAAAGGCCACAAGGTAGTTTGCTTAGGGTAATATCGAGCCAAACCCAAGGGAGCACGTAAAGGCAATCACCATCGCTTTCCACATGAGCATGATTATGCCAATGCCGCCATGCGTAAATACGTGGAGGATGACATGCCCAAAGAAAATCTCATGAAAAAGGAGGTTGCGTATATACAAGCCCAAGATCCCTTACCGAGTCTAACCGAAGAAGATAGAAGGGAGGACAAATTTGGTAAGTACCTTGATTCTTTCAAACAATTACATGCCAATAATCCATTTGTTGACCCTCATTCAAAGCATGTTAGGGATCTTAATGACATCATTCCTAGTGAAAATAAGCTTAATAAATTATCAAATGTGCGATTGAATGATAAATGTCCTTCCAATGAACTACCACAAAAATTTAATGATCGAGGAAGCTTTATTATCCCTTGCACAATTGATGGTTTACCTGTTGATAGGGCACTAGCCGACTTGGGATCTAGTATCAACGTGATGTCTTATGAAACATTCAAGCATGCGGAATTAAGTGAACTTAAACCTATTAGGATGGACATTCAATTAGCCGATAAATCGATTAAACATCCTAGAGGTATTGTTAAAGATGTGCTAGTTAAGATTGATAAATTCATATTCCCAGTTGATTTTATTATTCTTGACATGCATGATGATATAGAAGTTCCCTTAATTCTAGGGCGTCCCTTTTTGGCTACCGCTAAATCTCTCATTGATGTGCATGATGGAAAGCTTACTTTGAGAGTAGGGGGTGAACAAGTTATCTTTAAAATTCCTTTGAGAAATCCTATAAATGATACTTGTTTTCCTATAAACTTGATTGAGACAAGGATAAATAATTCTTTGCTTGATATGTCTTCTAATAAAACCTCGAAAGTATGTGATGTTCAATGTGCAAAAGTTTCCACAGATAAATCCCATTTTGAGAATAACATGCGAAAAAATAGGACCATGAAGGTCAATTGTTCGAAAATCGATACGGTGGCGATGTTGTTCAAAGAGATAAAATTTTTCATAAGTTCAAGGCTCCGCCCGATTAAATCTTCACATTTAGGTGAAATGGTCCAGCTATATGACGTTAAAGAAGCACTTACCCCGGAGGCAACCCGATGTTTGTGTGCAATTGTTTTCATTCATTTTTATTTTTTTTTTATTTTCTTTCAAAATAATCACAAGTCCTTAGAGTCATTTTCAAATCAAAAAAAAAAAAAAAACTCTTGAACATCTTCTTGGTTGTCCTAATTGGGAATATTTGAGATTTCACGGCATTCGAGTTGTGTGTTGCTTAACTTTGATTAAGTATGAAGATGCCGTTGAAGGTCCCGCACCAAAACAACCCAATGATCACTCAACACCGATTCCACTATTGTAGTAAGGTCGTATTTTTCTTTTTCCACTTCTTTTATATCATTCTAGTTTCTTTGCTTTTTTTTTTTTTTTTTGAGTGTGTTGTGTGTGTTTGTCCATTTCTTTCTTTCACATTGAGGACAATGTGAATCATAAAGTTGGAGGTGGGTACAATAACATTTTCGAATGCTAGTATGCTTGTTTGTGAGAGATGTGATTTTTATTTATTTATTTTTTTAACAAATTGAATGTTTGCTAGTCAATAACTTAGCCCAATTATACCTACATTAACTTGTTAATTTGTGTTTTCAATGTGAAGCAATTGATTGTCTAGGATATATTGACGTGGATGCAGCAAAATTTTGATGAGATTTCTAACACCATAAATACTTGATGTGTTAAGGCATATACGACGATACCTAGCGCTATGAACGCCTGAGAACTCGTGATTTAGTAGTGGTTAACGAGTTGTTAAACCAAGCTTGAGAATAAAAAAAAAAAGAAAGAGAAAAAAAAAAAAAAAAAAAAACGGACCAATCGAGGTTATACTCCTCTATTTGTTGTTGCTTAGTAACTAGGAGCATTCATGAGCCCCATGTTTGTCTTTTTACGTAAAACGGCGACACGAATATGAGTATGGGAAACCACCCTAGAGTGTTTGAACAGAAATTCAAAATATAAACCTAGTGGAAGCATGTCTCGAAAGGTCCCAAAAAAAAAAAAAAGAAAAGAAAAAAAAAAAAGGAGAATGAATACTCCTTGACTTCTCATTCCAATAAAGTTCAAGAAGCTTGGTTATATGACTAGTAGGCTAACTACAATGATCTATTGAATTCTTGTATTTTCATGGCGTTATTGAATTGAAGTTGTTCATAACTATCGATTTGTGGAGTGATGATTTCAAGTCAATAATGCCCGCCGATATTGATCTTTCTTGACAATCGATCGCTTTACAAAACTATGTTTTTACTTAATGGTTAATTCAGGTTGAGAAGGCCAAGAACTTGACTCGCTTATGTTCAATATGTTGAAAAAAAAATCATCTTTGTATGTTGTGATTTATTGAATCCCTCTTTTTGATATAATCTTTTGCTTGAGGACAAGCAAAGTTCAAAGTTGGAGGTGGTTTGATAAGGGTCTTTTTATGCATGTTTTATGTGTATATTTGAGTAGAATTCGAGTTATTTTATTGTTAGTTTTGTAAATTTTTGATTGTACATAGTTCATATTACTCCGAGGTGATTTTATTGATGTAGATTGACCATTCGGGGCTAATTTTGGTGAATTTCGGACCATGGATTCATGTCAAAACATACCGGGAGTTTAAGGATGCAAAACGCTCGAAATTCCAAGCCAAACGCTGCGCATTTCGGGGCCTTTTTGGTCCAACACGGGCAGGGGGTGTCGGGCAACACGGCCGTGTTCACGGAGCCAAAAACTCGAAATTTTTGCACAAAACAGCCTCCAACACGGCTTGGCGTGTTCCCCAACACGGCCGTGTCCAGAACACGGCCTGGCCGTGTTGGGAAGCACGGCCATGTCAGTGAGTCCCTGTGTGATAAAACAAAGACGGCCCGCCGTTACGGGCGACACGGCGTGTCCGGGACCTCTTTTTGCAACTTTTCTTTGCGGAATTTGGGGAAAACTCACCAACCAACCCATTTTGGCCACTTTTGTACACTTTTAACACCCTATTTTGCTGAAACATGTCTCCATGTCCCCTCCCTCATCACTTGAATACAAGAATTCACCAACCAACAAGGAAAATGAGGGTGATTGTTTAATAAAAGAGAGTACTATCAATGTATTGGTTGCTATAAAAGCCAAGGGTTGAAATTGGGAGATTAATTCATTAGATACTCGGGAAATATTCATTGTATTCATTTCATTAAGTAGAATTGGGATCAAGGGGTCTTGGAGGAGAAAGCTTGGGGCAATATTGGAGAAGAAGGCTTGGAGCAACATCATCAATCAAGAAAGAAGTCAATTGACATTTTGAGAAAGATAAGTACACCATGTTTACAATACTTAAATCTTCTTGTGTAATTTATTCTTTGGTCAAAATCATGTGTAGCTAAACTCCTAGTGTTTGAATGTAATGAACTCTAGAATGGATTTGTGATTAAGGTGTGTATGTTTTTAATAAAATCTTCATATTTTGTGTGATTCACTTATATTATGCTTCGTTCATTCGAATTGATATATGCGCAATATTGATTTGAAGTTTATTTTTCATCCGGAAATCGAGAGATTCATGGTGAAATAGAACCTATATAAGTGAAAAGAGTTGCATGCAATCCTAGATATATGACGACATAAATCTTCCGGATTAGGGTCAAACCTAATATGGGAATTCACAAATCGTTATAATACTTTGTCTTGGGGTTTTAACTAGAAAGAGATTTCAGTTAATCAACTTGAGATTAGAAGTTTTTCGCCTTGAGAAAGGGTTTAACTTAAATTGAAATTTCTACGGTCCACAAGACATGAGATTTTATTAAAAGAGGTTGGTTTTTGCTTAAGGGCCTACGGTTGTATTTTTAACTTGTCAAATCACAAAAACATTCTAGAGGGATTTACATTCAAACACATTTCTATCTCTTGATTTCTTATTTTACAAATCTTTCTTCATTTTTACAATTTATAATTTGTTTTCCTTTTTTCAAAGAAACAAAAACTCGAAAATTGTTAGATTAAATAACAAAAAGACGGTAATTATTAGTACTTACAATCCTCGTGGGAATGACACTCGGTACTAATAATCTATACTATAAAACGATAGGTGCACTTGCCTACGGTTTTAAAGGTAGCTTTTGAGCCATCAAGTTTTTGGCGCCGTTGTCGGGATTGTAATATTAAGAACGCTTTATTTTTGTTAATTTAATCATTTTTTTACCATTATCTTTCTTTTTATCTATCTTTGTAAGTCTTGGTTTATACTTATCCTCTTTGTTTACCGCAGTGTATGCCTACTCGTCGCGAATTTGGAAGCGACACACCGCCGGTAGCAACACGGAAAAGTACTAACACGACACGAAGAGGATACTAACGAAAGTAAAGATTTCGTCATGGAGGATGAACAAAGAACTATGTATGACTATGCCAAACCATCCATGGACGGCACGTCATCTAGCATCGTAAGGCCCGGCCGTTGCCGCCAATAATTTTGAAATCAAACCGAATGTCATTCAAATGGTGCAACAATTCGTTCAATTCGACGGCCTACCATTTAAGATCCGAATAATCATATCGTAAATTTCCTCGAAATTTGCGATACATTCAAAATCAATGGGTCTCGATGATGCCATCCGTTTACGCCTATTCCCATTTACTCTTCTGGGATCGGGCTAAACAATGGCTAAATACTTTGCCAAAGGGAACGATTACAACGTGGAACATCATGGCCAAAAAGTTCCTTTTGAAATATTTTCCACCGCCAAAATCGCACGATTGAGGAATGAAATCTCTTCATTCACTCAAGAAGATGACGAGACCTTGTACGACACTTGGGAGAGATTCAAAGAATTGTTGCGGAAATGCCCACATCATGGTCTTCCTATTTGGATGCAAGTCCAAACATTTTACAATGGGCTACTCTCAACAAGGCAAATGATTGATGCGCGGGCTGGGGAACTTTGAACAATAAAACACCGTAAGGCCCAAGATCCGATAGAAGGAATGGCCATGAATGGCTATCAATGGCAATCCGTTTGCGAGGTAAACCTAACGAGCAAAGCCGGTGTTTATAATGCGATGCAAAGGTTACACTACCGCACAGTCGAAGCTTTGACCCAAAAGATCGACGATCTAGCGGCTCTAAACCACCACCACCGCACGTTTTATCTTGTGAAACTTGCGGCGGATTGCATAATCATCAAGACGTCCCACACACAATACCTCACGCCGAACATGCTAATTACGTTGGGAATCAAGGCAAAAATTACCCAAGTAATCCTTACAAAGAACACATATAATCCTGGGTGGCGACAACATCCTAATTTCGGTTGGGGAAATCAAGGCCAACCACGACCTAATCCCAATCCCGATCTACACACGTCTCCCGGATTTCACCAAATCAAGGTAAGCCTAACTTGGAAGATCTTATAACAAAGTTTGTGCAATCAACAGATACCCGATTCCAGGCGGTGGAAGCATCCTTGAGAAATCAAGAGGCATCTATCCATAATCTGAAAACCAAATAGGCCGGTTAAAGATGATTTCCGAAAGGCCACAAGGTAGTTTGCCGGGTAATCGAGCCAAACCTGAGGGAGCACGTAAAGGCAATCACCATCGCTTTTCCACATGAGCATGATTATGCCAATGCCGCCATGCGTAAATACGTGGAGGATGACATGCCCAAAGAAAATCTCATGAAAAAGGAGGTTGCGAGAATCACAAGCCCAAGATCCCTTAGAGTCTAACCGAAGATAGAAGGAGGACAAATTTGGTAAGTACCTTGATTCTTTCAAACAATTACATGCCAATAATCCATTTGTTGACCCTCATTCAAAGCATGTTAGGGATCTTAATGACATCATTCCTAGTGAAAATAAGCTTAATAAATTATCAAATGTGCGATTGAATGATAAATGTCCTTCCAATGAACTACCACAAAAATTTAATGATCGAGGAAGCTTTATTATCCTTGCACAATTGATGGTTTACCCGTTGATAGGCACTAGCCGACTTGGGATCTATAATGATGTCTTAAAATTATAATTAATATGTGATTTTAATAAATCAAACTAATTAATGAAAGAGTTTCAAAAAATATTGAAAAGGGGCTTGTGATTTGTGAATATATATATATATATATATATATGAAACTTGAAGTAGAAAAATACTTATACCTTATAATTATTAGAAAGTGTAGTGTAAAATTGTGTGGGAAATTACACATATTTATAGGATTTTTTATATATATATATATATATATATATATATCTTTTTTTTTTAAAAACCTAAACTAACCCCTAATCTCAACCCCTAATTTATACTCTACACTAACCTCTACATTGACCCCTAAAAGAACTCCTACCTTAACCCCTAATTAAATTATTGGTTATCACATGTTTCAAGATTATTTCTTGGTTGTTTCTTTTCATCACATGATTGTTGTTTTTCATGTAGGTTGGTGCTGGAGTCGATGAAGCTGAGAAGGATGATGAGACTGAGTCTAACATTGAAACTGAATCTAATAGAATGTCATTAGGTTCAGGTTCTGAAAAAGATTCAGATGAAAAAAAAGATGGGAGGTGGATGTTGATGGTAGTGATGGAGATGTTCGTGGTGGGAATGCGGATGTTCGTGTTGGCGAAGCTGGGATTATTTTACCTACAGATTTGGGAGACATCGATGTTCCTGCTAAGGATGTTGTTGGTGTAGTTTTGGAGAAAAAAATGATGGTTTTGTTGAGGGTGATACCTCTGCTGGTGAAGTTGGTGTGAGTGCTGCTGAGGGAGTTGTAGCTATTGGCTTGATGAGCTTTGGTCAGAGTATTGAGAATGTGTCTGGTCAATCAAGCAAGGATGCGGGTGACGAGAACCAATTTCTTAGTTCTCAAGAACTTGATAATCTCACTCATTCTCAAATTGATGATATTCTGAATAGTGCAAGTCAAGCTGCGTTGGGGAATGTGTATTTAAACTATAGTTTCTATTATTTTTTTGTTTTTTAAATTCTTTTTGTTTTATGTTAATTTATGTATTGTTGTTGTTTTTTTTGTCCAGACTGCTTTGAAAAGCCCCCTTGGTGATTCTTCCAATCAATCCCCTGCATTGAAGAGGGGTTTGAAACATTCCATTACTGTGAGAACTCCTTTCACCACTCACTTTGAGTCTTCTAGTGATGCTATTGCCGAAGGTGCTGAAGCTGCGGACATGGTGAACACGGAATTGGAAGAAGGTGGTGACAAAGATGCGAGTGTGGATGCAGGTGGAAAACTAAGCCTTGGTTAAGGGAAGTGTCCGCTTGATGAGAATATGGGTCAAGGTCCAAGGATAAGGGCTCTTTCGGATGGTTTGAACGATTGGCTTGCTGATCCTCAAGGGTATACAACTTTTATTTTCATATTTGTAACTCATAACTAAGTCATGGTTTCACAGCCTATACTACGTCGACGAGTACTTGGCTTTTCCTATAAGTTATTATTGTCTTTCTTGTTGTTTTTTGAATTGTTTCTTTTGTTTTTTGATTATGTTTTTTCTTCATTTTGCAACATATTGATGTCTTTTTTACTATTTGAGGAAGAAGTTCTTATATGGGCATAGTGCTGTTACTTTCATGACCACTGATTTGATATTCGACCGATGCATTCAAAGAATTTACAAGAAGTTTTGTCAAGTGAACAAAAGGAAGAAGAGGCATTTTGATCTGTCCATGATTTGGGTTAATACTACAGTGGTGGACTATATCATGGGATATGATATAGGGTGTGGACGGCCATGGTCTGAGATGGATCATGTTTTATTTCCTATCCATTGCATTAACATGGAACATTGGGTTTTGGGATGGTTGAGCTTGAAGGAGAGAACTATCTATCTCTACAATTCCTTGAAGACTGATGATTCTGTTAGAGTTGCTTTGAAGTCGTTAAAGCTTATAGCTCGCTCCTTCCTCGGTTCCTGTCCATGGTAGCCTTTTATGATGTCTACCCAATATTGTTCTTAGCGAGGGTGCTTATTCCGGTGATCCGAATTCTGCTATTAAAGTAGTTGTTGTGAAAAACATTCCATTGCAAACCAAAAAAGTAAGTTTTTGCTATGTATTTTCCATTTGTTTGTTCTTTATTGTTGTTTTTGATTTGTTGTGTTATCTATTTGACTGTCCATTTTTTTTTATTTCTTTTGTAGTGACTTTGGGGTTTTTGTTGCTTGTTATGCGGAGTACTTTGTTGCTGGGAAGGATATTGACGTTGATGCATTTGATGTAGAGAATGAACGAGCAAGGTTTAGTCATCTGCTTTACAATCACGCTAAGCTGAAGTAGCAAAATGGTGATGATGACGACAACGACATTGAGATTCTACCTCTACTTCCTAAGGTTTCTAGAAAATTGTTGTTACGTAAATCTTGATGATTGTGTAATCAGTTGAACAATATGTCTAAGTTTGGTACTTTTAGTAGCATGGAACAATTTTGTATTTGAATAGCTTTCCTCCTAGGGTCTGGATTGTTCTTGGCTATTTTGATTTACTATTAGATTTGTGGGTAGTAGGTTTTGGAACAATTTAGAACTGAGTTATGTGATTTTGTTCAGTTAATGTTTGTTGTTGCTTGCTTTGGTATTCAAAATATTGTGCTTTTTGTTTTATGTTTCTTATTGTTTCTATTGCTAAATGGTTTCTTTGTGTAATAGAAACATATCTGAAACACATTCGAAACAAATATTTGTTTTGTCATCTTATTGTAAGAAACATATTGGAAACAACATATAAACAACTTGTTTTTAATTTTCTATATGTTGAAGTTGTATCAATTACACGTATATTCATAATAGTAATATTCTACAATGAATCCTATTTTGTTTTTGGTTGATTCCTGCATGTTTTTCTATTATGACCAAGATTCCCACATATTCCACATTTGGTTTTGGCCTTTTTCTCCCAAGCTGCCTTGTGTTTTCTTTTCTTTGGCCTTCCAGATTTTGCCTTGCCTTCCGGCTGGAGAGTCTTCTTTGTTTTGATTTAATCTGGCAGGATCCAAGTATCTTCATGTGGGATTGGATACACTATTTTCAAATAAGTCGCTTCCATTGTTTCCTTCATGTAATATGCCGAGCATTATTGGTACGTATCTTCATTCAATTCGTTTAGTACCGCTAAAGCATGTGGGCAAGGAATTTCATCCATTTGAAACTTGTTGCATGTGCAAGTCCTTTTTTCAAGGCCCACAACAAATGTTTTCTCAGCTTCTGTGACTTTAAAGATAAAATCATTTGATCTCTTCACTTGAAACATAAATGAAACATATAAGAAACATTTATTAAACAAGGGATCATGTGCTGAAAGTTTATAGTACATTACTCTTAAATTTAGGAAAATGGTGTAGTTTTTCTCCATATACTCTTCAACTCTTTTTGTCATCCTTGTAAATGTTGATCTTGCTTCATTTCGATGTCTGCATGCCCAATCTTGAACTAAAGATCTCACGTATTCGAGCAAAGCTGTTACTGGTAGGTCTCTCCCCGCTACAGTTGCATTCAGTGATTCTGCAATGTTTGAAGTCATGATAAAGTATCTGTTGGTCTGACAGTAGAGTCGTGTCCATTATTCGTAGCCGATGATGGACAAATAAGGTCTAATTTTACAGTTTACGTTGTCTAGTGCATACATTTGTTGTAATATCCTGTATTTTTTTAAAATAATTTATTATTACTATCTATATTAAAATTATCCTAATTGTTTTTTATCAGATATTAATATTTGTAATTCAGTCATTATCCTTTTACAGTCCAAATTTTTTAAACCAAACTAGAATAGTCACTCCTATTAGATTAGGAAAAAATCACATTTTATATTATCATCTTTTAAATCTCACTTATCATCAAATACTAGAAATTAGACCTATAAATACACAATCTTCTCCTAAGAATTTTTCCATCCGCTCTTGCCTAAACCGAGTCAAGATAATAGTCAGTCCACAAATTTTAGTTATCTTCTATTGTATTGTTCGCGTCCAACAAATAACTCAATTTCTTCCTATTATTTTTGGTGACTGGTGAGGGAGATTTATTTGGGAATATGGATATGGAGTATTCACAGGTGAGTTGA
This sequence comes from Rehmannia glutinosa, assembly GCA_016081115.2. Classification (NCBI taxonomy): domain Eukaryota; kingdom Viridiplantae; phylum Streptophyta; class Magnoliopsida; order Lamiales; family Orobanchaceae; genus Rehmannia; species Rehmannia glutinosa. The sequence goes on along the minus strand of CM071937.1, from coordinate 61,779,005 downwards.
CGGAAAAAGAAAAAAAAAGAAAGACAAAAGAAGGGCAGTGGGTTTGATGAAAAAAGAAGAAATAAGAGAGGGAAAAAATAGAAAAAAAAAAAAAAAGAAAGATGGATAAGAAGTAAGTTTAAGGGAAAGAAAGATTAAAGAGGGAGAGAAGAGATTAACGGGAATGGGGGGTTTTAATCTGGGTCTTTACTAATTTAGACCATTTTTTCCTAGAAATTACATATTTACCCATCAGATTTTCCCAACTTCTCAAGAGAGCCCATTTGACCTTAATTTTTGCTTGGCAACTGATCAACTATTTGATCCAATATTCAAAGCAAACCCAGAAATGAGAAAAACGAGGAGTAAGATTTTCGGCATCTTTTTACATTCTCTGAATGAGATATCCGCAATTACTTTAAAGGTGAGGATATTTTCTATTCAAGAATTATTTGTCTTTATTAAATGTTTCGTATATGTGAATTCGTTTATGTGCAATGTGAAAGAAAATCATGTTAGCCAGGGGCTGTAAGAAGGTCCGGGATCAAAAGTATCCTCGGGATGAACCCGCAGTGCCAGGGGCGGAACCAGGATTTGATACCGAGGGGGCCGATTTTTGCAGCCTAGACCTCCTAGGCAGGCGCTTAGAACCTATTTTTTGGCCGCATGTCAAACACCTAGACCGGATTGTTTGGCCGTAAGCTGATTTTAGCCAACACGATTTTTTGCACCGATTTTAGCAAAGTCGGCCGCCTAGGCCGATTTTTACAACACTGATTTGTATCGAATACAATGTCAATATTCTTTGTTAAATATCCTAAAATACATAATTACCACAAAATTGACGTACTTTTTCATTTTACAGAAAAAATAAGGGGGGCCAAATAGAATTAATCCCAAAATTTACATGTAAAAAATAAAAAAATTGGGGTGGGGGGGCCAGAGCCCCCCTCCCCACCAAGGTAGGTCCGTCCCTGCGCAGTGCTATATTAGTCTGGGGCTGTAAGAAGGTTCGGGATCAAAAGTATCCTCGGAGTGAACCCGCAGTACTTAGTCAGGGGCTGTAAGAAGGTCCGGGATCAGAAGTATCCTTGGGGTAAACCTGCAGTACTATAAAGTAACTGGCCAGTTAGAGTAAAATTACAGAGTAAAAGTACATGTTGAATGTTTATGATTATGCCTATTGTTGTATTTAATTATGACAAACGTGTCCCCACAGAGTGAGTTGAAAGCTCACCCCATATTTATTAACACTTTTCAGGTTGAGGAGCCCGACGAGGATTGGAGGCAATGGATGCAAAGTCAATGATTTTTGTTTAACTTGAATTTTTAGGAAAATCTTATTTTATTAATGAATTTAAGTTACTGTTAATAGTTAGTATTTTATTTTTGGAGGACAAATATTTTAATTTGAATACTTTGTTTATTTGGACACAAATTTTTATAATTAGACTATAGCTTATGAAATCAGAGTGGCGCAACGAAAGAGTGGGGGATTATTAATAAAATGATTCCACTTATTGTGAGACCCCACATTTAGAGGACGATGTAAATCCAAAATGATAAATATTTGAGTTTCAATTATCTTTATATAATTGATTTTGGAGACATTTTATGAATTTTTAATTTAGTTGTTTTAATTGATTAATCGTTACTTGGATTAACATAGTTTATTTGAATTTGAGTTTATTACAATTGAGATTAAAAATAATTGTTGAAGTCTTGGAATTAGATAGTAAGGTTAATTAGTACTTTTAGTGGGTTTTTAAAAATTAGAATTATATTGTCGAGACCTATATTAGCTATTTTGTTAAATCATTTTCCTTAACCAATTTCTAAGCTCAATTATTGAATAAGATTTAGGCTCAACAACCAATTTATTTAACCTAAGAACTAGTAACTCTTGACCCATTTTCCGTTTAAAAATCCAACATCCAATTCCCAGACCCATTATCCATTTGCCAACACATCTATTTTTTTTAATTAACTCTAACTTGCCTTACACACGTGTACACAATTAATAAACTCCAGCACAACCATTTTTCTTTCCTTATTTCGGCTAACCAAGAGGAGGTTGAGAAAAAGGGGGTGATTAACACTGAGAGCGAGAGAGAGAGAGAGATCAAGTCTTTCATTTTAATTTTCTTCCAACACATTAATTTCCATACACACCACAATAGCAACTCAGCCAGCAATTAGCTACAATTTGGGATTTAAATTGCTGATTAAGGATCGTAAAAGAGAAACTCCTAATTGAAGGTGGGTAAGAATTTATTTTAGAAAAGTTGGAAACAAAACCAATTAAACTTAATTTTGTTTTACTTGCATAAGCATCAATCGGTACGTTTCATTCTTTTCTAAGTAGAAGTTATTCTGGGGACTGTAATTTTCAACTTATGGACGGACTGATAAAACAAACTTGAATCAAAACTCCCAAGAGTTTTAGGGTCACTTTCTGCCAAGGACCACTTAAGGAAGTTGAAACCTTGTTGATAATTGGTAGGTTAATTAGTAACTTTCTAATTAATAAGGGCAGACCTTATAATTGGGAGATTGAATCCTTAATGAAAGAGCTTGAGGACTAATTTGTTACACATTAATTTAACTACCCATAATTTAGGATATAATATAATGTGTATTAAAAGCCTTAAAGGTTTTAAATACAAAAATTAGATTCAATAATCTTCGATAAGGTATAAAATTGGTTATTGAAAGATTGTTTCTTTTCACCTTTCTATTTAATACCTGAATTCTTTTATAAGATAAATATTGTGATTAATTAAATTGAATTGATTTGGTTAAGGTAAAAACAGTATTAACGAGCATAGAGGTTTTTATAATCTAGACTCAAAGTTTTGATAATTATAAAACCCTTGTATTAAAACTTATCAAGATTTAATAAAATAAGAATTGATTTCGTGTTAATTACTTGGACTGTATATCTAATTCATTAATGATATTAGTTTACTTTCCAATATGTAATCTGTTAATATATATATATATATATATATATACACACACATTAATTTTGAATTGTAGTTAATGGCTATTTATTTTTAATTCTTTTTGGTATTGAATCAATAAGGGACTGATGTAATTTGCTAAGAGATGGGTATATGTTTTCTAGGCCAAAGATCTATATTGTTAAGTTTAGTGTTGGAACTGAACCATATGTTAGGATTGAGCTGACAAGACTTTGAAAATTTGAAGATTAAAAAGATACAAGACTAATAAAGTCTTAATGTTATTAAGAATATCAACTTTAATAACACATCACCTTTTAAATATTTAAAATAAAAAAATTGATTTGAGGATCATAATTGTTAATATCAATATCCATTAATTATCCCAAACTTCTGTAGAAACCGAGGTCAACGCCTAATCTGAAAAAGTAATAAAGTGCAGGAGACGGGGTCGAACTCAACAACTAGGACGTGTATTCTGAACATCATTACGGTGATCACTGAATCAAAGGTGGGCATAATTTCAGTTTCTTAAAGAAAATTAGGTTTGCTTGTACTTTTATAAATTTCATGACATTAAATGTTTCATGAACTTCACGACATTGCAATTTCATGATATACACCATTTTCACAAAGTTCACCAAGATAATTTAGTTTATTAGAGGAAACATATATTATGTCATACATGGTTTCAAATTGCATTTTTGTTTGCATTTTAACTATTGTAACTGCTTGACTCAGCCTTTGAGCAACTAAATGTCATTTTGACAAAATATTGACTGTTTGAGTCTATTGCGGTGTGGGTAGGTTAGACAATGGATCGAACAGGTTGCCTGTGATCCTTGTTTGACTACCCATATACCTAATCCCATTTTCGGGTCGGGCCGGAGACGACGACAAAACTTGGGTCGTAGAACGGTATATTCATGAATATGACGATCTCTGGGCAAAAGCCCAGGCCAAAGAGACGTCGAGCCTAGTGGGAGGGATAAGGTGACAGGGCTTCGGCCAAATATTATTGGAAGCAATAAGGAGAACGGACAGGGTCAGTGTCCGATCAACACTGATCCTACGTTTCTTATTTCGGGCTGGCGAACTAATTGACTAACTATTTATACTTTGTTTTTAAAATGAGATATCCACTATTTGTTTTAAAAAGATTGGGATATCTATTGACCGTTTGAAAAGTAAAATATTTAATGTACTTGACTAACTATTTTCCTAGGTGCATTGCATCACTGATAGAATCAAACATTAATATCTCATTGTTGAATTGCAATATGTTCTTGATCATTACGACAAATAAGTCTTATGTGTATTATTATCATGCATACATAAATAATTTTAGACACACTAAATACTTTTTTTCAAAGAAACACTTCATATTTCATTAAATAAATATTGCATTCCTCTACCCCAACCCATTGAGCTCGTTTAGCTCACCCCACGATTTTTATAAAAACTTTTCAGAAACCGAATGTTCTGAGATTGACGATACTGACACGAGACTTCTAGCTCAGAGTTGACTCTACATGGTAGCTTTTCTTGAAGGGCTTATCTGTCAGGGCTTGAACAATATAACCATATTATCTTGTAATAGTTAGGTGAGTTACAACTTTATTATAATTGTATGTTATTATTTATAGACTTCCGCTGTATTGTTTTTTTTTTAGTTATTTGTACTTAGATAATAGCTCTTGTCGAGCTTAAGTTTGAATATTTGGGTTGTACCCTATTGGTTGCTATTACATTTTATTGGGTATGTAAATTGGGGCGTGACACTTATTTTTTAAATTTGTTTTATTCATACGCTTTTAAATACGCTTTCTTATTAAATTAAGTCACTATTTATTTTGAAAACTGGGGCGTTTCAAGTGGTATCAGAGCAGGTCTACGGTTCTGTAGACATAGGGAAAAAAATACTTTTGAGATTTTTAAAATAAAATAGTCTAGTGACATCCAGCTCCACCATATCTCACCGGATTCCTCAAGGTATTCAATTTATTATGTCATGCTATTTATTTTATTCATGAAATGTCATATTATATTATCATATTTTAGAATTATATTATATAAATTCATGTCATCATTTTTTTTAAAAAGCATTATTGCATCTGTACTTTCCATATTATATAGGATTTCCTCGAGCAAAAAAAAAATGACACTTTTTTTCCGTGAACTTTGGTAAGACTGAATTTGGAGGACGAAAATTTTTGTTAAAGGGGGATAGTATGTAATATCCTGTATTTTTTTTAAAAATAATTTATTATTACTATCTATATTAAAATTATCCTAATTGTTTTATTTTATCAGATATTAATATTTATAATTCAATCATTATCCTTTTACAGTCCAAATTTTTTAAACACTACTAGAATAGAATTCCACTCCTATTAGATTAGGAAAAAATCAAATTTTATCTTATCATCATTTACATCTCACTTATCATCAAACACTAGAAATTAGACCTATAAATACACAATTTTCTCCTAAGAAATTTTCCATCCGCTCTTGCATAAACCGAGTCAAGATAATAGTCAGTCCACAAATTTTATTTTCTTCTATTGTATTGTTCGCGTCCAACAATATCTCAATTTCTTCCTATTATTTTTGGTGACTAGTGAGGGAAATTTGTTTGGGAATATGGATAGGGAGTATTTACAGGTGAGTTGACAGAAAAAAATAAAAAAAAAGAGACAAAAGAAGGGGCAGTGGGTTTGATGAAAAAAGAAGAAATAAGAGATGGAAAAAAATAGAAAAAAAAAATACAAAGATGGAGAAGAAGTACGTTTGAGGGAAAGAAAGATTAAAAAGGCAGAGAAGAGAGTGACGGGAATGAGGGGTTTTTAATCTGGGTCTTTACTAATTTAGACCACTTTTTCCTAGAAATTACATATTTACCCATCAGATTTTCCCAACTTCTCAAGACAGCCCATTTGACCTTAATTTGTGCCTCGCAACTGATCAACTATTTGATCCAATATTCAAAGCAAACCCAGAAATAAGAAAAATGTGGAGTAAGATTTTCAGCATCTTTTTTAAGATTTTCAGCATCTTTTTACATTCTCTGCACGAGATATCTGCAATTACTTTAAAGGTGGTGATATTTTCTATTCAAGAATTATTTGTCTTTATTAAATGCTTCGTATATGTGAATTCATTTATGTGCAATGTGAAAGGAAATCATGTTAGCCAGGGGCCATAAGAAGGTCCGGGATCAAAAGTATCATCGGGGTGAACCCGCAGTGCTATATTAGTCTGGGACTGTAAGAAGGTCCGGGATCAAAAGTATCCTCGGGGTGAACCCGCAGTACTTAGTCAGGGGTTGTAAGAAGGTCCGAGATCAGAAATATCCTCGGGGTGAACCCGCAGTACTATAAAGTAACTGGCCAGTCAGAGTAAAATTACAGAGTAAAAGTACCTGTTGAATGTTTACGATTATGCCTATTGTTTTATTTAATTCTGACAAACGTGTCCCCACGGAGTGAGTTGAAAGCTCACCCCATATTTATTAATATTTTTCAGGTTGAGGAGCCCGACGAGAATTGGAGGCGGTGGATGCAAAGTCAATGATTTTTGTTTAATTTGAATTTTAGGAAAATCTTATTTTATTAATGAATTTAAATTACTGTTAATAATTAGTATTTTATTTTTGGAGGACAAATATTTTAATTTGAATACTCTATTTATTTGGACGCAAATTTTATAATTAGACTATATTTTATGAAATCAGAGTGGTGCAGCGAAAGAGTGAGGGATTATTTGGGTTTATTAATAAAATAATTCCGCTTATTTTTTAGATTTGTTTTATTGTAATATGCTTTCTTATTAAATTAAGTCACTATTTATTTTGAAAATTGGGGCGTACATTTGTTTTTCGAATTCTTCATTCGTTTATGCTTTTGCTGCTGCTATGAATAGATCTCTTATTTCGTTGTTTTTCTTTTTGAAGTTTGCCTTCAAATTGTTTAGGAGATGATACGTGCACAGTCCGTGAGATACCTCAGGATATACATAATCATTAAAATAATATATTTCTGAGAAATTTGTAATGGAGAATGTTTTTGAAACTATATGTGAAACATGAAAGAAACATATTTGAAACAATGGTGAAACATCATCTAAGGAAATATTTACATTCTATACCTCATTTATTGATGTTTCGATACTCACGTGTCTATCTGAGACTATGCACATCCCTTCCCTAAGACCAAAGTTTTGTCTGATCTTTCTGAAAAATCATACCCAACTTCCATCATTTTCAGAATCCACTATTGCAAAAGCCAATGGGAAAATGCTCCCATTCCCATCCTGTGTGCAGGCAGACAACAAAGTCCCGCCATAACTTGCTTTTAGGAATGTACCATCAACAACAATTACAGGCCTACATTGTCTCCATCCTTTTATTGATGCATTTATAGCCATGAACAAGAAGAGGAATATGTCATCCTCTTTTCTTACTAATTCACTGGTCGATCCGGGATTCGTTTTCTCCAACATATACAAGCCAGTAGTTTATGATAAGACTGATCCGGCCTTCCCCTTATTATTTCCATTGCTTTCTCTTTTTATCTCCATGCCTTTTTGTAGCTAGACTTATTCCTTGCTCATCCTTCATACTTTAATTATATCTGTTGGCGTGTAGACTGTTTTGATGTTGTTGAGGTACTTTGATTTGATAAGGTCTCCAACTATTTTTGCAGTGGCATGTGTATTGTCTTTCATTTTTTTATCCAGCGGATGAGTGTGATTTGTGTCATATTTTCTTACTATGAACTTTGTCGTCCCTGATGTTGTCGAGGCTTTCAAATGCCAATTGCAATTTTCATCCAGACACTTTACGTAGTATTGCTTTTTGTACGACTTCTTGACCTTATATTGGAAGTGATTTTTCAATGCATAAAAACTGATATGTTTTATCAATTCGTCCTTGGTGTTGTAGACATCTCCTTTTTGGAATTGTTCTTCACCATTTCTAGTTTATTGAATTTCCATTGTTTCTCCGACTATATTTTTGTTGATGAGGTTTGCGTAGTCGATGTAGTCAATCATATTTTGGCCCATTTTTTCCATCAGGGAGCTCTCTATTGACATGCTGCTCGTTTCTTCCATTGCATTTTGTTGTGTTGTTATTTGTAGGCTTGTCTCTTTTGATTTGGAAAGGTATTGGCCTTCTGAGTTTAAAACTATATATATGGACAGAGGAAACTTATCCAATCTGTTTCTTTGCTTTTCACTTCTAGGTAGAAATTCAGATTGTAATCATTTTCGATCTTCAATGGTGGCAGAGCTTCTATCAATTTGTATTTAATCTGCATTGTTTCTACATCCTTTCTGCATTGAATTTGTTGTTTCAAGATTTCTTTTAGGGTGCTGAAAGTGCAGTCCATTGGAATCAGTATTCCCGTTATCTCAAAGTTGATATAATCTCTATTTTTTTCCCATTGTCCATTGTGGTATACCACTGCTGGGATTTTCTCCATGCAACTGTGGAATTCAATGAAATTTGCCTACGTGAAACATATAAGAAACATAAATGAAACAAATATGAAATAATGTTTCATGTACGGGAAGAAGCAATGTGCCGTATTAGGTGAAGCATTGCCAATAAAAACAATTGTGAAATAACAAAGAAACATATGTGAAACAATTACCTCATGTATTGCATACAGATTTTTCAGATTCACACAATTGTTTTATAGATATTCATGAGAAGCAATTTTTGTAGAAGTATGGATTATAATTCGAACAAGATAAGCATTTTATAAGTTCAAAATTGTCATGTTGTTCGAATTCTCATGCAAAATTCCTGGTTCAATGTCAATTTCATCCGATACATATTGAATTCTAATTTTCTATCTGAAAAATCATGAAACTGATCGAAACAATATTTATTTCAGAATAAAATAAACAGATCGTGTTGTTGTTACCTGGTTTATTCTTCTTCTTCCTCTTGATCTGGAGTTTGATTTGTTATCTCGAATAGGTCTCTTCTTGCCTCTTTGTTTCCTGCGATCTGTGTTTTTCTTCTGGTTTTTGTTATGTGTTATGATGGAGACTTGAATTTTGATCAGGGACCTGTTGCGCCGTGATTTTTGGAGCAGAATATCTGTCCTTTTATACGCTGCAGCGTATATTTGTCATATTTTTGAGTAGGAGCGCATTTGTAGGAAACGGTTAAGGAAGCAACGTATTTTGAGGGGATTGGGCTTGAGAAATTGGGTATTCCTGTCCTTTTCCTTATATCATATCTTACTTAAAAAAGTTAACATAACTGAAAATATACATATAAAACATTAAAAATAAAAAATTCGAATTCAAGATCCTTTTGTAAATATTGACTTTTGTTTTTCCGGTTGCAGTAATACAATTACTTGATTAATTTCGAATAAATGTATCAGATAATAATCATAGTAAAACAACATTACCAAAATTCTTACTTCTTTCGTTCACTTATATTAATATTTGCCAAAGACCAGTCAATGTAACGAAGTAGTGAATTATTTAACTTTATATTCAAAATTTAATAAGAAGATTTAATAAATTTTTGCAAATTGACTTGTTTTGTATAAAAGTATAGTTAGAAATATTGCCACTTCTTAGTACGGTAATACTATTGCGGTTTCCAAATTCAAGGCAAACCTAGACGGGCACATGGGAGAGGCTGGGAAGGTGGGTGATATGGCCCAGACATGGCCTGCTTCACATGGCCAAGTTCTCTCTGCCTCACTACAAAGCATTGCACATGCTTCTCTCTTTTTTGACTTCTTCTTTATTTCAATATTTGAAAAAAATACACACACACACACACACTAACTATGTGTAATAAATTATTATTTTAGGTCTATTTCTTTCTTTTTCTTTTTGGTTATCTTTACATCTATTGTGTGACGATTTTTCAAAGGCAAATATTCGTATAAGACCATCTCACGAGTTGCAATCCGTGAGACGGAGCCTCGGGATCCGCGATCCAACTCATTGCCCATTTCCCTTTTGCCCTAATCTCATTCATTATTTATTCGATCTGCACTCTAAAAATCAGGTGGATCACCTTCTATGAAAATTAGTTCTGATCCTTCTGAATTTAAACCCCCTTGAACTGGTGAAGATTGAGAAAGAGGAGCCCGATAAGCGAAGCCTGCGATATACAAAATAAGGAGCCAAAATTGTCTAGGCAACCAAAACGTAGGAGGAGACTATCAAGACAAATCGAAAAAAAAAAAACTGGTCAAATCTAAGACAGATCGAGCAAACGACCATGACAGCAAATGAAGAGCTTCAAGCCTCCAACGTGTATAGATCTTAAGGTGGATCATGTGATTCGAACCAATTAAAACAGAGCACTTGAAAGAGCATTTTCATTTGAGTCATAAACTTGGGCAGTTGGACATGACCATTTTGGAACACAAAAGAAAGTAATACTGGAGAGCTAGGAGTATGCTTGTAAATATGTGGCGATAATTAATCTAATTATGTATGGCCTTATACAAATGTATCTATTTATATTTAAAAAGTATCATTTATAATCTAAAAATTAACGTTTTCAATGCAAGAAAAATGATAATATTTATTTGTAAAGTTATATGCAAGATATATTGTATAACAATATCACTTTTATTTAAAAAAGTATCACTTTTACTATAGTAATTATAATATCTTTTTCACACTGTAATACTTTCACTTAAAAATTGTAGTACATTTAGTTCAAGGGGTAATAGTTCAGTTCAATATATAATACTTTTTCAATTAAACGTGTAATATGTTTACACTAAAAATTTAATACTTTTTAGTTCAACATGCAATACTTTTAGTTTAACATGTAACACTTTTCATTTAAATGTGTAGCACTTTTCACTTAAATGTGTAATATTTTTCAAGTAAAACTGTAATACTTTCCAGTTTATCATGTAATACCTTTCGATTTAAAATGTAATACTTTTTACAAGCCATTCACTCTTGCATGCCAGAAATCATTAAGCGCAAGATAAGTTGTTGCTTCCATAGTTCTCGATGTGGACAGATAACTATAAGACATTTTGGGATAATTTCTGCTCATAAGTAAACATATGAAATGGAATTGCAAAGACAAAGACATATAATATCAAATTAATATTAGTTGATGAAGTAGACAAAACGGAGAAGAACAATACAAAGTTAAGAATTATTACAAACAGTTGCAGGAAAATCATAGTTAGTGCTATCTTGTCCTTCTACAACCTAAACACGTGAGGTGGCGGTATCATGGTGGTGGTGCTGCGGTAAGATCTGACCTTATTTTTCTTTTCTTTTCTTTTTTTTTTTTTGGTTTTTGAGTTTAAGTTTAAGTTTGGGTTTGGGGGCTCCTCCCCACGGATTTAGACCTATGAGACGGTCTCACAAGAGACCCACTCTTTTTCAAAACATTGGTGTTTTCACACTAAATTGTGAACATTATATATAGAGTAAGAATCATGTTATATCAACAGTGACACTCAAATATTGTTAAGGATACTTACATTATGTTGACGTGATATTATTCTTACCATTTAAAGCGAAAACAATAAAAATCCTAGATGAGTATTTTTCCTGTATTTTGAGTATTTTTCCTGTATATCCTTTGTGTTAACAATTAAGCCACATAATATATGTAAATCGGAAATACCTCAACATCGGATGAATTGATTCATTCGGATTTACGGATCGCCTACAAGCCTTCTTCGTAATGTGTATGACTCCACGAACTGTGTACGCCAACGCCCTTCTTGTACCACGAGTTTATTATACCTCGAACGGGGTAAGCAAACATCCTTCTCGCTCTAATGGATCTACGAGAGTATCCACTGAATAAACACGCACCATAGACCATTGGAGATTTTTGGTGATACTCCAAAAAGAAAACCGGAAAAACTGTAGAGAGAAATTTTAGAAGAGAAATTATTCTACTTTTTGGGAGGAAAACGTTTTTTCTTAAGTTACTGATAGTAGGGAGAATATCAATATATATCCCAATCCTCTATTTTTGTTGACAAAAACTTATATGATATCGTCTCACGAGTCCAAATCCGTGAGACTGATCCATACACGACTACCCACTATACAATTTTGAGAAACAAACCGGTGGCAATTTGTAAATATGAGGGAATAGGAGGGACTTTCGGATGTGGCCCATAAACAGATAGTTGGATGTGTGGCCCAAATTGGGCATGTCTATTATTTAGTGAATAGTTGTCTTCACTTTTTTCTTAATTTCTCTAAATAATAAAATAGCCCTGTGGCCAATAGCATGATAAGCTCTTTTTATATTCTAATAACAATAATTGTTGAGAACAGTGTCATTTTATTTTTACAAAATTTTAATAATATTCAAAATAAATATGTTTCAATAACAAGCTGATTAGAAAATATTAAATATTAATATATTAAATAAAGTACATATCAAGAAAATCTATCTACAATTAATTTTTTTAACAGTCATTTATTATTTTCTTTAAAATTGTTAGTCTGTACTTTAAAATTATTGTTTATTATTTTTACTCGAAATTCTAATGTATTACTTTGTATTCAAAAAGTATTACTTTATACTGGACAAGTATTACTTACTATATACTTTAAAATTATATATTATTTCCATTAAAAGTATTACTTTCTACTTTGAAATTATTACTTACTAATTCCTTTACTTGAAAATATCATTTTTACTAAAAAATATTACTTTTTTAATATAAAATTATTACTTATTACATTTGTTTAAACTATATACGATTTTCTTTAAAATTATTACATTTTTCTTATTACTTATTACTTTTAAAAAGGGTGAGAGAGATAGATCTTTTTTACTTCAACCATTGTGGTGGCATGCCGATGTGAAATTTGAAGTACTCGAACATTGTGAAGATTTTTTGCCGATTGTGTACGGTCGGCGATAGAGAGTGCTTGTGATGGAGGGGCAATGATGTTCCTGCTTTCTTTGTTATTTTCATGGCTACTTTTGGAGAAGACGAATACATGATAATAATGTTAAATCGTTAATCCTGTTGTAATTGATGATATAAAAAAGATGTGTTACTAGTTCCGTCAAAAGTATTATTTTTTATTCAAAAAGATCACAATTTCCTAATTGTCGCTTAAAACTATTTGACGATGCAAAATAAAGTATTATTGTTTTCTTTGAAAGTATTATTTTTTATTAAAAAAATATCACTTTTTATTAGTTTTTATTTAAAACTATATAATTGTTGATGTACGAAAAAGTACTACTTTTAAATTTAAAAGTATTACTTTATATTTAAAAAATATCACTTTTTATTAATCATCACTTAAATGTATGTAATGACGATGTGCCAAAAAAGTATAGTATCAAGTTAAGTTTTATGATAACTTAGTAATACTTTTTACTTAAAAGTATTATATTTTACGTTAAAAGTATTAGATATTATACGAAAATTATTATTTTTATTAGTTGTCATTTAAATCGAAAAGTAAAACTAGCTATTCAAGAGCATCATTTGGAACTTCAAAAGTATTAGTTTTCTGGCCAAAAGTATCATTTTTGACCAACCATGCTCAGTAGCGCACCCAAATCAGTAAATACCACTAATTGAAGAAAGAATATCTTGTGTATGTGAATACACTTAGAATTTTGTTTGTGATGTCCAGTTGGTGGACTGAGACTCATTTCAAGCTTTTTCTCTTCTAAGCCATGGCTTGTTTTGTTTTCTAAAAAAGAGTGTCGCTGATAAAAAAACATGAGCATAACTCTATAAGGATTAACAACAAATTTCTTCTGGTGTATTCACAATTTCTCGAGTATGTGGAATTTCCATCTTTCAACTTTCATCTTCTAGATTCACCTTAAATCAACCATTGAATAAATTGAATAAAAGTTGATGTGATTATAGCAATGTGAATTTTTTTCCTAGATTAAAGCGAGAATATATGACAAAAAGAAACAAAATGAGAACCAAAGAAGCTGGTAGTAATGGTGGAGAAAGAAAACAGATTGAGAAGAGAATATGACATATGAAAGAGAGAGAGAGAGAGAGAGAGAGAGAGAGAGAGAGAGAGAGAGAGAGAGAGAGAGAGAGAGAGAGAGAGAGAGAGAGAGAGAGAGAGAGAGAGAGAGAGAGAGAGAGAGAGAGAGAGAGAGAGAGAGAGAGAGATTCATTTTTTAAAAAACTGGGAGAGACTGAGGGTTTCTATTTTTTTTCTGGGTTGGATATTGGGTTTGGGTTTGGTGGATCCGTCTCACGGATATAGATCTGTGAGACGGTTTCACAAGAGACCTATTCTTTCTGTTAGAGTCCTAACATGAGAGATTTATAGATAAACCTCATCCAAATAAGACTCCTCAAATATGTATGCACTCTATTGCACCCAATACTTTGCAAGAGAAAAAAAGACATTTTATTATTTAACGTAAATATTAAAAATTAACGATAAATTAGTATCTTGTTTAAGGATAGGATAACTAACTTTAATGAACTATGTTTTATATAATACACTGACATGCTAGTTAGATTGAAACTCATTTAATTTGGTTAAAGTAGTATGTGATGACACTCGAGCTGACCTAGACAATGTGTACCCATGTGGCAATTCAAGATCTGGTGACATGGACCGACCAGACCGTCACTGTTGTGCAGAGCCAAGCCCAACCCAACTGGGAACTTTCCAAGGAGATTGAACATCCTATCACTAAATCAATCCAAACCTCCAGTGGCAGACCAATGAGCCACATGTCAAAGCATTAATGGGACAAGTCAACAAGTACTTTTCACCACATGGCAGCCATGCGACACATGCACACCAAGAAGAAGACAAGTGTCATACTAGTATTCTAGGCCACTAATTGTATCAGTATAACTAGAACTCATTTATGAGGAAAATGACAACAGAAAACTCTTACATAACTTAGCAAATTCAAATTCTGTAAGTCAGAAAGCCGACCTGAGCTCATCAGCTCGGCATATTAATTAAAAAGACAGACTCTAGCCACATTTCATATTTTTAGTCCATTATTATATATTTTGTGTTGTTGATCAATTACGGGCATCAACAAATTGGCCCTAGAAGGAGGGCATCGTTAGGTCCAGTTGCATTGCCAGAAATTCCAATTCCAACCAAGGTAATCCTATTTCTTTTACTTTTTAGTTGCACAATGAGCGAAAATTTGAGAAACCCTCAAAGACAAGACCTCCAACCACAAGACAATCAAAATAACCAAAATATGCCTCCAACCGAGACTGGGGGCGTGTCATTGTTGCCAATTACACAACTCCTCACAAACCCAGATTTCATCCAACAAATGAATCAGTTAGTAGCACGTGCACTCGCAACCCCTCCACCACAAATCCAGGCACCTCCGCCTCCTCCACAAGCAAACCCTCCACAAAACCCCCAACACAAGCTCCCCTAGACCAAGAGAATCAATAAGTTAATTCCCAGAACCGCCAACAGAAAATAGATAGGAAAGGAGAAGACCACGAGATGAAGGAGTGGATCTTAGCAGTGCTGACGAATCATCCCCCCAAATTAGACGTCCCAGCAGAGCTCAATCAGTATTTGGGAGCCTCGGGCCAGAAACCCTTCAGCCCAGGCCCGTGCAATCTATCCAGTCTAGGATACAATATCCTGGCAATCATGTGCCGCCCAGGGCTGTTGGAGCTCAAGAACCTAGTCCATTGAATGACAGAGAAGCTGAAATACATCATCTCCGACGTCTTCTCAATGGATTGGAAAAAAAGCTTGAGGAAATCCCCTACCAACCCATCCCCATGTCAAGTCGGGTCGATGTGGTGTTGCCTTTCACTTCGCATATCATAATGACTCCACTTCCAGCAAAATTCAAGGTACCACAAATTGGGTTGTATGATGGAGAAACTAACCCCACGATACATATTCACAAATACCTTGCTTGGACCGAGCTGTATGATCCCAGTGATGCAATCCTGTGCAGAGCTTTCCCATTGACCCTTTGGTGACCGAGCTCACCGATGGTTATGTACTCTCCCACTAGGGTCGATCCATTCCTAGAATGATTTTGCCCCAGCTTTCACCACACACTTTTTGGCGTTCAGGGCCGAGCTGCTCCGAAAGATTCCCAGGTCACCATTAAGCAGAGTAAAAATGAGCCACTCAAGAGCTACATTTCCAGGTTTAATAAATAGATTTGTGAGATGGAGCCAGTTTCAGATGATGCGATGTTGATGGACGCGACTTCAGGACTTGCCCCAAATTCACGATTTCATTTTCCTATCCACGAGCAGGGGGTAAGTACATTCCAGGAATTTCTAATACGAGCAGAGAGACATATCTGCGCACAAGAAATGATGGCATGTCCTACAACTGAGCAGAAACATGTGAGAGTAAAGAAAGATTTTAAGAAGGATTCCGCCTCGGGATCCGGGTTAGGTTTCAAGTCGTTTTTAGATAGTTCAACAACGGGTTACAAGTTATACCAGGAAGTGCGAGCTAAGGTTGCGGCTATGTGGAGCTCGCTGACTCAGCCTCCGTCTATCATTTTGAAGAAAATCCAAGATCTCAACTTGTTACCTCCAGCTCGGCCGTTGAAGCTGGATCCTTCGAAGCTGGATAATTCTTGATGTTGTTACTACCACAAATCGGTTGGGCACGAGACCAATGAATGTCGAGACTTGATCAGAGAAATAATGAGGATTGTTCAGAGGGGAGGTCTGAAACGATATGTGCAGGACCTGCCACCTCCCCCACCTATTCCTACTGGAACAATTCCAGAAAAGGCAGATGACTAGTCTAGAATGCCGCCAATGAATGCAAACCACGGGCAAGAAATCTTAACACTTATAAATACCAACCAGGCGGAGGACCGCCGACCGATTAGAAAAGGAAAGCGGATGTTAGAGAAGCAACAAATGCAGGGCAACGGGTCATAGTTGCTGAGGTGAAACAAGGTCTTCCACAGGATTCTTCTCATTTTTCGACCAGGATGCCGACCAGCTGGCCCATCCCCATTCAGACCCCCTGGTCATAACTGCACCAATCCTTGGCATTCTTGTTCATCGAATTCTGGTCGATTCAGGTAGTTATGCAACTGTGATGTACATCCAAGCTTTCTGAAGGATGAATATGGATGACTCGTTCATCTGACTTGGGAATGATAATATCTTAAGATTTGGGGGCGGAAAAATAGTGCCCATTGGTGCAGTAGATTTGCCAGTCCAATTCAGCCACGGGGCGATTAAACGGACAATCATGACCACGTTCAAAATCATCAACAGTGATTCAGAGTACAATGCAATCTTAGGCTGGCCTATTATGTACCACTTGAAGGCCGTTATTCCATCTACCAGTTTTGCATCAAGTTTCCCACCCCAGAAGGGAAAAACGAGCACAAAGGCAATCATCGTTAATCAAGGGAGTATTCGCTTAAACTCATGCTAGATGAGATAACTGTTATTGAAAAAGGAGAATCCAGCAACTTGGCCAATGCAACCGAGAAGGATACTGAGCCGGAGAATTTAGCAAAACACACACACACTATCATCGACCCAGGAAGAAGACCTGGGAAGGAGCTAATGACACCGAGGAAGAGCTGTTGCTTCAGAAAAAGGAGGGGGAGAGCAAAAAGAGAAAACATGCTGAGCCAGTAGAAGAGGTCGACATAGTAGATGTCGATAAGCTTCACAGGGGCCGTCAACTCGGGATTGATCATAACCTTCAAGAGCCACTTCGGTCTAAGCTCATCGAGTTTTTGGGAAACAATCTGGATGTATTTTCCTGGTCGCATTCTGATATGCTAGGAATCGACCCCAAACACGCTTGTCACCGTCTTAACATTGATCTGAAATACAGACATGTGATACAAAATAGGAGAAAATTGGGCCCAGATAGACAAGCTGTGTTAGAGTTTGAAGTCAACAAGCTACTGGATAACAATTTTATACGAGAAGCCCTATACCCAAAGTTGGTGGCCAATCCTGTTTTGGTCAATAAAAATAACAGACAGTGGCGACTTTGCGTTGATTTTAGCGACCTCAACAAATCATGCCTGAAAGACAACTACCCGCTCCTGGACATCGATTATATGGTCGACGCCACTGCAGGACACGAGCTGATGAGCTTTATGGATGCCTACTTAGGCTACAATCAAATTCGAATGCAACAGGACGACGAGGAGAACACCTTATTCTTTTCTGCTCGAGACGTGTACTGTTAGAAATTGATGCCGTTCGGGCTTAAGAATGCGGGAGCGACCTATCATAGGTAGTCAACAAAATGTTCGAAAAACTGATAGGTCAAACGATGGAAGTTTATGTAGATGATATGCTTGTAAAATCGTTGTACGCTGCTTACCACATTACTCATCTTAATGAAATGTTTATGATTTTACGCGAGTATAAGATGATGTCAAATCTAAAGAAATGCATATTTAGGGTTGGCTCGGGTAAATTTCTAGGCTATATGGTCAGTCATAGAGGGATCGAAGCAAACCCAGATGAAATTAAGGAAATAATTGACCTAGAACCACCCAATTCAGTTAAAAGAGTTCAAAGTTTAACAGGTCGCCTAGTTACTTTAAGTCGCTTTGTATCAAGATCAATAGACAAATGCAAACCATTTTTCGAAATCATCAAGAAATTCAAAGACTTTGAAAAGGCCGTGCAAAACTCAAGCTGCATTTGAATCGTTGAAGCAGTACTTGGTAACTACCCCGGTTCTCCAGAAGTCGAACCAAGGTAAAGACTTGTATTTGTATTTAGCGGTGTCCGAATACACATTCAGCTCGGTATTGATTCGACTAGACAACTCCATTCAACACCCCGTTTACTACATCAGCCAAGCATTACATAATGCCGAGCTGCCGTACCCACCGATGGAGAAGTTGGCATATGCACTGGTTATCTCTTCAAGAAAGTTAAGATCATACTTTTTGGAGCATAAAATTATTGTCTTGACAAACTACCCACTCAAGCAAGTGATGCACCAACCCGACACCTCTGGTCGGATGATCAAATGGGCAGTGGAACTCAGCCAGTTCGATATATTATACGAGCCCAGGACATCAATAAAATGACAAGCCTTAGCAGATTTAATAGTAGATTCACACCATCCATTCAACTTGATATCATCGAGGAACAAACTTGGAAGCTATTTGTCGATGACTTTTCCACCACAGACCAAGTAGGGGGTGGGATTGTGATAATCAATCCAAATCATAAGTTTTCATGCTCGGCCATACGGTTCCAGTTCCCGGCGATAAACAATGAAGCCGAGTGCGAGGCATTGTTAGCATTGTTAGAAATGGCAGCCTCAATGGGGTTGAAGAAGTTGCTCGTCCACAGTAATTCACAGCTCATGGTCAACCAAATAAATGGGGACTATGAAGCCAATTATCCCAAGATATCACAATACTTGGAGCTCACAAAAAACAAACTTTCCCAATTTAAGGCAGAGATCATACACATTCCCAGAACTGAAAATGAGCAGGCGGATGCCCTAACTTGGCTTGCATCTAGCCCAGGAACTGACCTGATCGAAGACATAATAGTCACTCACCTACCTTCCTCATCATTGAATACAATTAAAATCAATGCCAATGAAAGCACCGAGCCAACCTGGATGACTCCAATCATCCAGTATTTGGAACATGGCGTTCAACCAGAGAACAAAATTGAAGTAAGAACATTGAGGATGCAAGCTGCCGATTTACTACTATTGATGGGGTCTTATACAAGCGCGGTTACTTAGTTCTTTTGCTCAGATGTTTTTCTGAAACCGAGGCCGAATACGCTCTCAGGGAATTATACTAAGGAATCTGTGGCAATCCCGTGGGAGGTTAGTCATTAGCATACAAGTTAATTTGGCAAGGGTACTACTGGCTGTCACTTAAGCAAGATGCGATTTCTATGGTGAAGAAGTGTGAAAAATGTCAAAGGTTTGCACCTCAGGTCAGGTACCATCCAGAACAACCCACATCGGTTTTTAGTCCTTGGCCGTTTGCCAAGTGGGCAATCGACCTCATTGGACCACTCCTTACTGGCAAAGGGGGCGTGAAGTATGCTATAGTAGCAGTTGACAATTTACCAAGTGGGCCGAGGTGGAGCCCCTGGCTAAAATAAATGAGGACAATGTCATTGATTTTGTATGGAAGTCAATTGTGTGCAGATTTGGGGTACCATACTCAATAGTGACGGACAACGTAAAGCAGTTTGACAATCAAAAATTTTGAACTTTTTGCGAAAATTTTCACATCAAAAACTATTTCTCCACTCCATATCACCCGTAGTCCAATGGTCAGGTCGAGGCAGTAAATAAGATCCTCAAGTACACTCTAAAGACAAGATTAAAGAGTCCAAGGAAAACTGGCCCGAGGAGCTCCCCGGGGTACTGGGCCTATAGAACAACACACCGATTAGCCATAGGAGAAACACCGTTCTCCCTAGCATATGGAGCCGAGGCCATCATCCCAGTGGAGATCGGGGCCCTAACATTTTGAGTTGCAAAATTTTTAGAAGACAAGAATGTTAGATAAAAAAAGATGTGGTGCAGAGATAAAGAATGCAGTATATAAACAAAGGAGTGAGAGGTACTACAACTCCAAAGTAAGGGAAATAAGATTCCAAGTCGGGGACTTGGTCTTGAAGAAAGTCATCGGAGTTGAACCCAATCCGCTGAAACCGACCTGGGAAGGTCCTTACAGAGTCGGCAAAGTTCTACAAAATGAGGCGTATGAGCTCGAGTATTTAAGTGGGAGAAATTCAATCATCCATGAAATGTGTCTTACTTAAAGAAGTATTATCAAAAAACGTCCACCAGTATGGAGCAAGTTATCTATTATCTTTAAATTTCAATTTTTCATTCGTCTTGACCTAGCTCCGAGCACGACACTCAACAATCTTTATGCACATTATCTGTCTCGGCGTAGACCTGAGCAGATTACTTAACAAATCTTTATCTTAATAAGACTCGACTTAGCATCAGGCTCTTCATAATGAGTACATTACTTAACAAATCTTTATCTTAATTTTTACGCCTTTCAAAGCTCGGCCAAATGCCGAGCACATTATTTAGAAAAAATCTGAGAAGTCAAAAAATGCAAAATCGAACAAGTACAAGAGTAAAAGAGAGCTGGGAATAGGAATTTCATTCATAGCAGAATATTTACATAAGGTGGGCTCGAGGCCAATTACAGAAATAGACAAAAAGAAATAAAATCTACAACGGGGCTGGAGGCTGCTCGTCAGTTGGGCCCTGGTCCTGAGGCTGGCCACTAGAGGTGACTTCTTCTGCGTTCTCCCCCTCAACTGGGGTGACCTCATCCTCGGAGATTGCGTCAGGATACTGGGACTTAAGCTCTTTGACCTGTTCATTCAAATTCTTGAGCTCGTCCTGAAGCTCAGCCATAGTCTTTCGCTTCTTCAAGTCATCCAGGACTTCCCCACACTTGTAGTGTGGCCACATGTTAGCATGAAAGCATAAGTCCCAAACTTCTTGAAGGCGTCCACTGCCTCATGCTGAGCTGCCTAGCAGGCCTCCTCCTGCTGCTTCTTGAAGGCCTCCTCTATCTGCCTCCTGAGCTCTACCTCCCACCTAGTAAACTCTTCTTGGTGGTTGACCACCTCCTTTTTTAGCTCACTGACCTCCTGGCGGAGGGTCTTCTTAGTTTCGTCCCTGGCAGCCAAAGCACTCTCCTCGGCACTCTTTGCATTGATGGCCGTCTTCTCGGCTTCTGTGGCTTTCAGCTCCAAGGATTCCTGAATACCGAGGCACAAGCTATGGGTCTTCTGCAGATCTTTATGGTGCCTATCCAGCTCGCGCCCCTTCCCCACCGCATGCCAAAGAGTCCCAATGACCCATCCAGAGAGACCCATGGCATACTGAACGTTTTCCTCCGAGTCGGTCTCGATGCAAAATTTCTCAATCCCATTTGTCCAAGACCGGGCTAGGACGTCTCTGGCAGCTTTTACAGCCTCTGGAAAGGTGGCCACCTACTCATCATTGGGGGTGGAGAACTTAGTGAATTCGATGAACCATTGTGGCCTCTCTCCACTCATTCCTTCGCAAGGTTCCTCCCAAGTAGGGTTGGGAGGAACGTAATGGCCTTGAGGCCCTAGGTCGTCCGAGAAGGTTTTCCTTGGGGCATTGGTAGTCATCCACCCCGAGGGAATCAAGATGGGATCTACCCTCGGGGTTTGCTCAGTTATCTCTGTTTGCCTGGGCTTGGTGATCTCCAACCCGGAGTTCCTTCTCTTCATCACAAGCACCGCCGCAGGCTCTGGCCTTACCTTCCTCTTGCCCTGCTGATTTTAGCTCGTTCTTGTTGGGTCTTCCCAGCAGTCTTCTCAGTAGCCTTCCTAGCTGTTTTCTTTATTCGATTGAGACGATCAAAGATGTCCATGTCCTTTTCAGGGTCTGCAAAAAATGTCAAGATTATCAAAAATATGAAAAATACACAAGTGTAAATCATCTTTGAAAAGTATTATCTTAGACTTCGACTCTGGGTTCAGATATTGGAGGCGAACTTCTTTGCTCGGTTCTCTAAGGCGGTTGAGTTGGAGCCGCCTGCTCAGTTGTCAGACGAGGCTGAGGTGCTGCTTCTCCCCCACTTGGTCCGCGCCACGCCCAACTCCTTGGGCCCCAATCGTTTCGCCCACACCTCGCCCAACGTTCCTCAAACGCAACTCCTCAGGACCATACACCACTCCACCAATAACGGCCTTAATCGGAGGTGGCAATAAAACCTCACCTCTCTCTGCCTATAGGGGGACTCATGTTCGGAGCCCTCGTCCGAGCTAGAAATTTCAACTACGTCATCCTCCTCCATCTGCGAAACCTCCATTTCCAAAGAGGATCTTCCATCTCATACTCGAAACTGTGCTCGAGGTTTTGGCTATCCTTTATCGAACTAGACATATTGAAGGAAAAAGGAAAGAAGAAAAGGTTTTGAGAATTACCTAAGGATCTTTTAGTACTTTCTCTCTCGAAACCAACCTGAATTCTACTCGGTCTCTACTGGTATGCTTAGAATACGAAGTAAAAGTGAAAATGAAGGAGGAAGGGGTGTATTTATGGGCGAAAATTTCTTGAAAACATGCGCCTGTTGGAAAGCGCGTGACTTTTCAAAAAGCATTTTAAATTAACCATAACGTCCCTCCGGTTCTTGGGCCACGACGGTTCCATCAAAAACTGCCACATGTCAGCCATCATTAGTCTCAATAATGCACCGTTTTAGGCATTTAATGGTGATTGACAGCTGTCAACTGTTTCTAAAATGGTTTGACTTCTCTTTCTTCTCTCCCTCTTCAAGTCCCAACCCGTCTCGGCTGATCTCCTCCTCGGCTTTGAACTTGGAGGCCATTGATGACACCCGAGCTGAGTAGGATAAAGTGCACTCACGTGGAAATTCAAGTCCATGTGACATGGACAGCCCTCAGCCGAGCTGTTGGGTAGAGCCGAACCCAACCCAACTGGGAACTTTCCAAGGGGATTGAACATCCTATCACTAAATCAATTCAAACCTCCAGTGGCAGATCAAAGTGTCACCTGTCAAAGTATTAATTGGACAAGTCAACAAGCACTTTCCACCACATGGCAACCATGCAACCATGCCAGGGCCCAGGTTGGCCCAGCCCTGTCTCCGCCATTGCGTCCTATTAGTATTCTAGATATAATGATTATTAGGTCACTAATTGTATTAGTATAAGTAGAACTCATTTATAAGGAAAATGACAACATAAAAGCCTTATATAACTTAGCAAATTCAAATTCTGAAAGTCAGAAAGCCGACCCGAGCTCATCAGCTCGGCATATTAATAAAAAAGGCAGACTCCAGCCACATTTCATATTTTTAGTCCCTTATTATATATTTTATATTGTTGATCAATTACGGGCATCGACACTATGTTTGGTGTAAAATATAATAACTAGAAGGTTCAGAGCTATTAAACATTCATTTTGGAATCGTCAACTAATTAAACTACACATTATTGCTAGTATCTTTTGTATGTTGTTAGGAGCGATAACAAATTGAAATCTTAGGGCGCGATTGGATGCTTTCATTTTGAAAATTTTCATTTTGCTAGAGAATAGTGGTAAAAAAGTTTTGGAAGAAAAAAAATGAATTTTGATAGTGTGATTGGATGTGAGATGAAAAAGTAATGATTAAAGTTGATTTGATTTAAAAATAGTAAATAATGATTGAATATGATTGGTAGTTAGAAATGTGTGAGTGAGTGAATAGTGGAATTTGTGGGAGAATGTGTAATAATAATTAGTTTTTTGTGAGAAAAATGCGTAGATGTGATTGATAAGAGAAAAAATGAGAAAAAGTGAAAGTGAGAGAATAATGTTTGGTCAAAAAAAATTCTTCAGCGGAACGAAAATGGAATCTCATCCACATCCAATCGCAACCTTTAACTTTCAGTTTTCATGCCTGGAATATAGATATTCTTAGTAGTCAAGAAAACAATAGAACTTAAAAATGCTACATTATATGTTTCTCACTATGTTGTCAAGTTAATGAACTTAGGATGGGAGTTAAAAATGTTCCAAAGGAATTATAATTTCTTACAGAATTTTCCCCGAGGGTGCGTTTGACTCCTGTATCGGATCGGAAAAGGTTTCTTTATCACACCATATCCCATATTTCCATTTAGGTTTGGAGCCTCGACTTATTGACAGAAGCATCCAAATTTGAAATGTTCTAGGCATGAAAGTGGTCAAACCATTTGTTTCAAATATAATCCTATTGGTTAGATTCCCTACTACTACAATGGTGTCTGTTCAATATTGGTTGGAGAATGAACAATTTTCAGCACATCCGGTTTTATTCGTTAAGAAAAAAATCATTCGAGTTATTAACAGGGTTAGTTACTTTAACTAGTTGAATGAGTAGTTAAATGAGGGTTTTTTTTCCTAAAGTAATTGAATGTAGGGTTCTTCCCTTAAATAACTGAGTATGGGTTTTTTTCCTCTTAAGTATAGCATTTTCCCTAACTAATTGGATATAGAGTTTGTTCCTAACTAATTGAAAGTGGGGTTATCCTTAACGTATTTAATATATAATATTCCCTAATTAGTTGAACATATGGTTAATCCCTTATTAATTGATATACAGTTTCCCCCTAACTTATTGGATGTAAGGTTTTTCCTTAGCTAACTGAATGTAGGGCTTTCCCCTAAATAGTTTTGAATCATTGAATGTATGGCTTTCCCTTAGTAAGTTGAATGAATGATTTTCCCTTATCTAGTTGAATAATGAGTTTTCCCTTATCTAGTTAAATGAAGGTTTCCCTTAACTAATTGAATGTATGTTTTATTCTATTTACTAACTGCTTTTAGGGTTTTCTCCTAGATAGGTTTGAATACTTGAATATAGGGCTTTTCCTAATTAGTTGAATGTAGAGTTTTCCCCTAACTAAATGAATATAATGTTCAATCCAATTAATATTGAGTATCTGAATGTAAGTTTATCCTCATTTACATGTTTCATATCATGTTTACTTTTAATATGTTTTCTAATTAATGTGATTTAATTATTATGTTTATGCTCTTTAAGATTATGTCAGTATTCAATTAAAGTTGCATCAAGTCGGTTCATGCATCATGTTAATGTATGTTCATAGCATTTCACATGAATCCCAATAAGTAAAGTCAAGTCATAAAGTTTAAAATTACTTATGTTTTTCAAAATTAAATGGGTGCACATTGTTCTATGTTGCAGGAGTGAGTGGGAAATGGGCGTGAGGGACCGACGTTCCGACAATGTATTGCTTGCGGCTAATGTTATGTTTAAAGAAATGGGCTTTCGGGCAAAATTAAAGGAAATGGGCCTTCGGACAAAATATAAATCGGGTTCCAAATAACAAGGTCCACTGTGATCCTGATTAGAACAATGTGTCATCAAGTGATCTCGCGTCCTAAGAATGTTTTACGAAAGAAAAGACAATGTTTAAAGTATCAATGTGAAAGGTTTTTAAATAAAGGGAATATAAGGTTTTACAAAGTTATAAAGGTTGAGTTATTGCATTAGGCATGCATTCATGCATGAGTTTACTTGTTGAGCTCTTTTAGCTCATTCCACGAATATTGAATTTTTTAGATGAGAGTGTAGAAGAGGAAGAAGATGACGTGGAGTGACTCGGGAACCCATGTCATTCAGTTTCCATTATTTATAAAGTTGGACTTTTTAAAATGTCGTTTTATTTTCAGAATGAGTATTTGGACTAGTATTTATTAATATTTATTTCCCTGCAATGTTTTTGAATGAAGTGAGATTTTTATTATCCCGTATTTTTATGAGTTTCTATTTTAATTGCTTATTTTTCGCATTAAAATTCAAGTAAGCTAGAAAAGGCACTATATTTAGTGGTATCAGAGCGGGACCTCTCCTATTACGGTGTGGTTCGACGATGAACCAAGCGGAAGCTGGTGGGCATGTGACGTCCGGGGGAAAAAAGAGCGGGGAGTGATCGCTGATATAAAGAGAAGGCACGAATAATGAATGGCTTCGGACAGACTTGTAAGCAGAAAGAACATGACTGAACTGATCCCACACCCCAATAAGAGGAGATTCTGAGATTGTGTAGGTATGTGACTATGCAATTCAGGAGAGCTTAAAAGATTTGATAGGTACTACTCATACCTACAAGATGCATCTTCTTTTCTGGTGCTCATCTCGTAAAAACTCCGAATTTAAGCGTGCTTGCCCCGAGCAATTATGAGATGGGTGACCCCCTGGGAAGGTGCACCTAGGGTATGCGTGAGTGAGGAGAAAGTGCGCTGGAAAGACTCGTGTTGGTTTTTGAGTAAGAATGCAGAAGAGCAAGGAGGTGACGGGAAGTGACTCGGGAACCCATGTCATTCAGTTTCTCTTATTGATAAAGTTGGACTTTTTAGAATGTAATTTTATTCTTCACAATGAACACTTTGGACTAGTATTTATTTCCGCTGCAAAGTTTTTGAACGAAGTGAGATTTTTATTATCCCTATTTTTAAGTATTTATATTTTAATTGCTTATTTTTCGCATTAAAATTCAAGTAAGCTGGAAAAGGGCCTACATAAAGTGTAGAAAACAAATATTTAGGCAGCAAAGTTGAAAATCACGAATAGTTCGAATGACAAAAAATTTCCTCATTGGGATATTGCTTACTCTATTATTTAGAATTAGTTAAATCATTTTAAACTCTTCATATAAAAATTCAATTTGGGATGATAAAAAGGGTACTATTTTTTTCAATTTAAAGTCCTTTATTTTCCTATTTAATAGTACTTGGTAACATTCTGAAAAAAACAAAGAGCTGCAATTTAAGATGAAATTAAATTTCACCATCAAAAAAATTATTTATTAGTTTCGTTACATATATACATACATATATAATAAAATAAAATTTATATAAAATCCAAGCTCATAGATAATTAGATAATATTCATATAATTCGTATTCAATCTATATTTTGATACCCATACTAGTTCAACATATAATTTTGTCAATCCAATAATTTTCATAAATATACTATAATTGATATAAACTTGTCTTAACACATGTTGTCCTCATCACATTCACATGTATAGAATCTAATTCAAATAAAAGTGATAATTTTCAAATAAATTTTCACTCTTATTAAATGATATCAACTATATGTTATGTTAACAAGATATTGTATTCTGGAATGGGCAACACAATCTCCTGTACCTCATAAAAATATTATCCTCAAGATCTAAAATAATTTGGGTAATTTCTGTCTTATATCCTCTTCACGCTCTCAAGTTGTCTCTTCAATTCAAAGATTCCTCCAAATGACTATGTCTAGTGGTATTTCGTTGTTTATGATATTCTTAAATTCTTGCACAATTCCCATAGGTTCTTCTTTAGGACTCAAATGTTCTTGAATTTATATTGTTTGTGGTTCGATGCGTACTTTTTAAATGTTGAGACATGGAAGATCTAATTCGTACATTTTTGATCATCTTTGGTGATTGCATAAGGTCTTATGTAACATTGGCTAAATTTTAATTTCTTATCTCATGCTTCCTTCATTGGAGCAACATTGATGAACACTGAATATCCAACTTCAAATTCAAGTAGCCTTCATCGTACACTTGCATAGTTTTTATATAAAGTTTGATCTATTTTAATCCTCTAACGAATAATTCTTATAGCCCATGGATTTTCCAAAATAAAATCTGTGACTGGTCCCACCTTTGATTCTATTTTCTTCTTTTCTCTAACCTGATGCCAACATATACACGATCTATTTCTTTTCCCCATAAAGTGCTTCATAAGGATCCATTCCATTATTTCGTGGTAACTATAATTGCAAGCGAACTAAGCATAGATATATGCACCAACTCCCTTTAAAATCCAAAGCATAAGCCTAGAGTATATCTTCTAATGTCTCGCTCATTCGTTGTTTTTGCCCATCTATTTTAGGGTGAGAAGTTAATCACAATTTTTAGTTCCCATAGATATTTGATACACTCTCAGAAGTGAAAAACGAATCTAATATCTCTATCATAAATTATTATCTTGGGAACTCTATGAAGTTTGACAAACTCTTTAACTTACAGTTGAGCTAGTTGCTTCTTTGAATACATCAACTTATTTACGAAAATGTGTGCAGACTTTGTCAATCTGTCAATAATCACTCAAATTACATGATAACCCTTTGTCGTTTTATATAATCCAACTTTAAGTCCATGGCAATATCCTCTCATTTCCATTTTGGAATTAAAATTTGTTGCAGAACTCCTCAAGGTCTCTGGCATTCAACCTTAATTAACTATTTGAAAAGTTAGTGAGAAGTTGAAATTATTCTCCTCTTCTTATAAAGGATTTGTCCTCATGTCCAAATGTTGAATCCTAAATCATTCACATGTTTTGCACCTCGGCTAAAACCAAATCACATTCACATTCATTTGCTTCCACACTGTATTTGTTAGTGTAACTGACGTCTCACTGTACAACTGTTAGAAAATTTATTGTATAGATTTTGATGATGCTTAGAAAACTTAGCATTAGAAAGTTGGCACCCTAATTTCTGTATGTAATTTCAACTCGGTAATAGTTAGAAAATTAGCTGAGTCGTTAAGCACCCAAGTTGAAGATACATAAGACTTGTTGTAGAATGCAAAGAAGAATCAGTTGAGTCGCAACTAGTGGGTTGAGAAAAACATCAGTCAAATACATCAGTTGTATCATTCAGAAAACGTACAGCAGAGTCGTCCAAAAAATGAAGGAAAAGACTCAACTTATGGGGTAAAGCAACTGAAGGACTTTTTGAAACAAGAAGAAGTCCGTTGTGAAGAAAGTTAAAGACTTACCAGTTTTGGTAAGGAGACAAACCTGCAATCTTAAAGTTGTCTTGCTGAAATAGTGCAAGAAGCAGGGACCAATAGAATGCTTGCAAAACTCTGAATCATTTCACACACCTGCATGTACTAAATACAAAAGTTGGGTCAACATCAAATGCTACGAGAACAAGACAAGCCAATGAACAAGAAGTGTAAGTTTAAATTTATCTGTCTCTTCAATGGACAAATTTCAAAACTCTCACTATAAAAGATTGAGGAATGTTTAGAGAGAAATATGACACATAAGAGAGCAAAAAATTCAAACGTGATACAACCATACAAACAATCTGCAATACTGTCTCAAACAAGAAATTCTTACAATCTTCAGGCATACATTTGAAGAATCTTATCCAACACAACCTTGTGGATGATAGAAGTTATACTTCCTGTTGGAGAGGAAAAACTAATTTTAAAGACAAAAGGGTATGTTCTTCCAAGAAGTAAAGAAAATTCAGTTAGGTTCCAGTTCGAACCTATTTCAAATCCGAAAGAGGGCTAAGGGATCAAGTCCAGAAGATTTGAAGAGCTAAAATATTGAGGCAACTTCCTTGCAAAGAGCTAAGAACCAGGAGCGAAGCCAGCGGTGTGATCAAAGCTTGCTCGAACTATTGTACTATTGTAACGTAGTCAATGTTACTTTAGTGGATTCCTCCTAGAGTAGGATAAAAGTGGAGTAGAGGAATTTCCCCATCCTCAAACCACTATATATTGTATCATTTAATATTCTACACTTAAATTATGCAATTTACTTACATGCTTTATATTTGCTATCCAACTAATAATAACAAGTCTAAAAATATAAGTATTTATAACCAATCTTTAAAAGGGTGTAAAAACTTCCGCTCTAAAACCAAGAAAGCTGAAATTGTAAAAGCTAACTTCATTCAGCTGAGTTACTCTATCAACAGCTCTCTTAGAGTCTGTTGAGTGGTTAACTCTCCTGCTGAAGTTTGACCAAGCTGTCTCTCAAGAGACTTCGCAGATTTCTTGTTAAGACTCTGATTGTGTTAAAAATCAAAAAATTGGTTATGTCTATTCAATCCCCTTTTAGACTTAACTCACACCCCTTGAGACCTATAACAACTCGACTATTTTTGAGACATCTCCCAACTACATCATCTCTCCATACTCTTGTTCCATTCTTACTTTGAAATCCATCTCTCCATTATCCTGGTCATTATCACCCTTTTTGTTCAAAAATTGGCTTGCAATGTGCCCCACCATAGCACTTTAAATAAGTTGTATCCCAAGATTGTGAAGTGGAAAATTATCGGTTTTGCCTTGGTAGATTTTGATTTAACTATTATCGCACCTTCTATCTCATTCGTTTCCTTGTTTTTCCCTTTTTATACTATAAGTCCTACCTCCCCCAAGACCATCGTAGTTATCAAATTCATCCTCCAATGCTATCTGTTCCATCCTCATAGGCCTCTATGTCCTCAACTCCCCATTTTTTATACTACTTTCTTCACCTGGTTCCCTAAATATCATGATCAACATCTTTTTCATGAGGCCCAATTTTTCCATCTGAAGTTTGTTCATGTAGGTCCCAAGGGGTGTTTGTATTAAGTCTAGAAGGGGTGGCTGAATAGACTTAAAATTTTCAACTTAAATCGGAGTTTTAGACATACACAGCTAAGTACTTGAGGGGCAACTTAATTCGACCTCAACATTAGAGTTAACCACTCATCAGACTCGATTGAGCTGTTGATGAGTAACTCAGCTGAGTGAAAGAGCTCTTTTAAAATTACAGCTAACTTGGTTTTACAGCGGAAGTATTACACCCTTTAGTTAAAATATATTTTTCAACACTTGTTTTTAGTTAAGTTATTATCAATTAACTTAGAAAATTTATCAATCAGCAGAACAATAATAAGCAAGAAATAAATGCTGAAAGTAAATAGACACAAATCAATTTTATAGTGGTTCGAGGATGGGGTAATTCTTCTATTCCTCTATTCTCCAACCCCTAGAGGTAATCCACTAATGCAACAATGAGTTACAAAAAGGATAAACAACTGACTTCACTCCTGGGACTTCGCTCTTCACAAGACAAATGCCCTGCTACTTCAAAGTCCTTCCAATCCACGGACGAATGGATGCCGTCATCATGAACCGAGGCGTTCACATAATACATAGCCACCTCCTCCGGGGAGGTTTGTGACATCTCCAACGTGAGAAACCTCTTAAGGACACATATTCTCAAGTTTCAACGCGATCTTCTCAGCCACATCCTTGTCAATGGTCTGCTTGACAAGGCCTTCAAAATCCACCAATGAACTGGTGTGAATCTTCTCAGCAAGCTTTGCGAAATTTTGTTTAGATGCCATATCAAATCTTGAACGCGAGAGAATGAAGAACTAGGGTTTTGCCTT
Organism: Rehmannia glutinosa; assembly: GCA_016081115.2. Lineage (NCBI taxonomy): Eukaryota > Viridiplantae > Streptophyta > Magnoliopsida > Lamiales > Orobanchaceae > Rehmannia > Rehmannia glutinosa. Next base: position 61,747,380 of record CM071937.1, on the reverse strand, counting down.
TTGCATAGAGAATTTTGGTAATCTGCGAGTGCAAGAGAATGAAAGTGAAGAGAGAGAAAAAAGGATTTTCTCATATATGTGACTTGAAAAGACGATTTTAGAATTTGAAAAGTTTGAAACACGATCAATGGTCTAGATTAAAAGATTTAAACTGCATTAATTTCCTCGCGTTAAATGTAGCAACATTTATATCCAATCATGGGTCAACCGTCTCAACTTTTGATTGACAACATTTAATGTTGCTGACGTCAAGCCTAAAAACATTCCCTCTCGAGAAAAACGACCTCGTTTTGTCACATAGCTCATAAATGTTTCAGCTTTCTTCATTTATGACTTGACCATGCTTCTCTCTCCTTTGATTCGACTTAATGATACTTGGTTGTCCTGTTAACATGATTCAGCTGAATGAGTCTTCTGAGCTTCCTAACACAGCTCAATCAATCTAAATTCATTCTTAAGTTCTTCAAACCTTGATTCACATAAGGGCTTTGTGAATATATCATCTAATTATTTCTCAGTTGATATATATTTCAATGTGATGTCTTTCTTTTCAACATGATCTCTTATAAAATGATATTTGATATCAATGTGCTTGGTTCTTGAATGCAATATTGGATTCTGAGTAATTGCAATGGCAATTGTGTTATCACATATAATTGGAATCTCTATTTCTTCAATGTCATAATCTCTTAGTTGTTGCCTCATTCATAGAGCTTGGGCACAACAGCTGTCTGCATCAATGTACTCTGCTTCAGTTGTGGATGTGACTACTGAGTTTTGTTTCTTGCTGAACAAAAAATTTAATCTATTTCCAAGCATTTGACAGGTACCTGATGTACTCTTTCTGTCAACTCTATATCCAGCATAGTCTGAGTCTGAATATCCAATCAGCTTGAATCCACCTTCCTTTGGATACCATAATCTAACTTCTTGGCTTCCCTTCAAATATTTTAGAATTCTCTTAGCTACAGTCACATGACTTTCCTTTGGAGCATATTGTACACCTACAACAAAGATGATGTCTGGTCTGCTGGCAGTCAAGTAGAGCAATGATCCAATGAGTGCTCTATATCTTCTTTGATCAACTGATTTTCTTTTTGCATATATCCATCTTCATAGAAGTATTCATGGGAATCATCACATATGACTTGTCTTCCATACCAAATTTCTTCATTAAATCTCTGGTATATTCAGTTGGACTTATGAAGGTTCCATCCTTCATTTGCTTGACTTGAAGACATAGAAAGAAAGTCAGCTCTCCCATCATGCTCATCTCAAAGTTCCCTTGCATAAGGTGTGAGAATTTGTCACACAGCTTTTTGTTTGTGGATCCAATGATGATGTCATCCACATATATTTGAACAAGCAGTATACTCTCTCCATCTTGAACTCTGAAGAGTGTTATATCAACTTTGCCTTTGGTGAATCTAATGTCTATAGGAAACTGAGACAATGTGTCATACCATGCTATTGGTGCTTGTTTCAAACCATATAATGCTTTCTTGAGCTGGTAGGCTTTATTTCCAATAGTTCTCTATTCAAAACCTGGAGGTTATTCCAGATAGACTTCTTCTTCAAAAAGTCCATTCAAAAATGCACTCTTCACATCGATTTGATAAACAATGAAGTTCTTGTGTGCTGCATAAACAAGAAACATCTTTATTGCCTCCAATCTTGCAACAGGTGCAAAGGTTTCATCAAAATATTTCTTCTTCTTGGAAATACCCTTTGGCTACCAACCCCTACTCACTACATATCCTTCTTCATTCATCTTATTTCTAAATACCCACTTAGTACCAATAACATTTTGGTGTGTAGACCTTTGAACAATTTCCCAAATTTTATTTCTCTCAAACTGATTCAGCTCTTCCTGCATAGCTAGAATCCAATGTGTGTCATCCAATGCTTGTGACACATCCTAAGGCTCAATTTGAGAAATGAAACAAGTGAACATAACTTAATGTTGAGTCCTAGATCTGGTACTTACTCCTTCTCTAACATCTCCAATAATTAGCTCAGGTTCTCAGCCATCTCACATCTGGTTGGAGTAAGTCTGCTGGTTTAAGTCTTCTTGTAGCTAAGTTGTCTTGAACAACTTCCTCTTGATCATCATTCATCTGCAAGCCTTCCAGCTATCTTTGAGGTTCAACTATCTCATCTTCATTTGGGTCGAGTCTTTTGATGTCTGCCTCAACATAGGGACTCTCTTGAATAGTCGACTAATTCATCTTGTTAGCTAACTCATCAATGTCTTCTCCATTAACATTAGTCTCATCAAAAACCACATGGATAGACTCTTCTATGACCATAGTCCTATTGTTCAGCACTCTAAAAGCTTTACTCAGCTGAGTATCCCAAGAAGATACCTTCATCAACTTTAGCATCAAAAGCTTTCAAGTTGTCCTTGCCATTGTTATGAATGAAACACTTACTTCCAAAGATATGAAAATATCCATCATTAGGCTTTCTTCATGCCCAAATTTCATAGGGGGTTTTGGAAAGCTTCCTATTTATCACACATATTTAGATTGTAACATGCAGTGTTAATGGCTTCAACCTAAAATCTCTTAGGCAATCCAACTTCAGCTAAATGGTCCTTGCAACTTCCTTGAGAGTTTTGTTTCTTCTTTTAGCTACTCCATTCTTCTGTGGAGTTGCAACTGATAACTCACGAGCAATACCATTCTCTATGCAATATTGTGTTATAATCCCATTGACAAACCCAACTCCTCTATAAGACCATATCTTGATAATGGTTTGACTATTCTCATTTTCAACTTTCCTCGTAAGTTTCCTTATTCTTACACATAAAGATGGTCCGTATGTATCTTGAATAATCATCCACCACCACTAAGGTGTATTTCTTTCCACTGATTCTAGTTGGTTCAACAGGACCAAATAAATCCATATGCAATAAATGCAAGATCCTTGTTGAAGAAGGACTTGGTTTATCTTTGGATGAATACTTGATTTGCTTTCCCATCTAGCATGCATCATAGATGATTTCCTTCTTGTACACTGAGTCTGGCAATCCTTTCACAAGATGTCTCCTTTCAAGTTTGTTGATTGTCTTGAAATTCAGGTGACTCAGCTTTTTATGCCACAACCAACTTGATTCGACTGTGCTCTTTACTAATAGGCATGTACTTGGTGTATCAGTAGACTAATCCACTACATACATGTTTTTCTATCTTGGTCCTGATAGCACAACTTAATTTGATTCAGCATCCTTGATTTGGCATACACCCATGTTGAATCCTACATTTTAGCCTTTATCACAGAGTTGGTTGATACTCAACAAATTAAAATTCAGCCCTTCAACATAGGATACATCTGTGATTACCAATCCATTTTTCTTTATGAATCCAATGGCTCTAATCTCCCATGGGGCTTCATTTCCTCCAAATATAACTTTTGCTCCTCTTGACTCCTTGAAGTTTGATAGATTCTTGTTATTTCCAGTCATGTGTCTGGAATAGCCACTATCCATGTACCAGGTTCCTTGGCACTCAGCTGTTTCTTGAAACTGCAATCAAGGAAATCACGTTTTAGGTACCCAAACCTGTGTGGGTCTTGAGGGGTTAGCACTATAAGGTGATTCGACCAACCTATAGCCAAATGATCTAACTCTAAGAGGTTGCCACCTATCAGTTCCCTAATCATAATGAATCTTAGCAAATTTCTTAGGAGCTCTAGGCACATACAACTGTCTCTTTTGTCCGTATGCCTGTGAGTGTGCTGGTGCATTTACTTTTCTTGGATAATATGGAAAGTTTTGTGTGTAGTGAGCATTGTACTTCGGTTCATATGTGTGCTGATATAGGTTCATTTGCCTAGGGAATGACCTATTTTGAATCTGAGGTCTTTGCCACTTCGGTTTGTATCCCTTAGGACTTGACTGATATCTCACTTGATTATTCCAATAAGCCTGGCTAGGATAATTCCTACCATTCCCTTCACATAATTTATGTGTTGAAAACTCTAGGGCTTTTGGTAGTTCTGCTTTGCCTTCACATAATATTTCATGTTTGGAGTCTACTGATGGACTCTTCTGAATTTTGTTTTAGTTGTCCTTTTAGCATACTCAGCTGGCTTCTTGCTTTTATATCCTAGGCCAACATGCGTGTGCTTGTGATTTTAAGTGGGTGCAACATATGGTGCTTTTGTCTTTTGGAGTTCCCTATTACTTGAGGATCCTTTCTCCAAAATCACTCTTGGAGTTTGAGCATGGACAAAAGAATTGAATTTTAAGCCTGCCTTATCTCCTATTTTCTTTTGAATCATCATTAATTCATCCAATGTTTTGGGTGACTTACTTAGTGATGCAATCATATTTTTCAGCTTGTTTTCCCTCTTTTCCTTTTCAGCTAAGTCTGCCTTGACCTTAGCTATCTCAGCCTTCAACTCTTTGTTCTCATCAGCTATGTGACTAAGAGTACTTAACTCTTCAGTCAGCTCTGAGTTTTGACTTTTGAGTTTGCTGTTTTCCTCATTTAAGAGTGTGTATGAGGATTTTTTGTGCTCAAAGTCTTTCATCATTTTGCCTAATGAATCATAATGGTCCATGGGTGATGAAGTATGAGTTTCACTATCACTATCATCAGAATGTGAGCCAGATGAGTTAGAATGTACCTCATCTTCCTGTTCTTTGTCCATGAGGCATATCAACACTAATGTCTGACTCAACTGTCTCCTTGCACTTGGTTGTGTCAGTTTTAGCAGCCATCATGACTTTCTTCTTTTCTTGTATTCTTTCTCTAAAGACTTTTCATTCTTTCTCATTTCTATAATTGTTGACTGGTAGAAAGGAACAGTCAACAACAAAGTGTCCTGGTTGTCTGCAGTTCCAACACATGTTCTCAGTGTTGTGGTAATTAGCTCTCTGATGGTAAGCTCTCTTAGGTGGTCTATCTTCCTTGGTCTTGCAAGGAGCTGAGTGTCTTCTGTAGGTTCCACTATTGTTTCTTTTATGGTTCTTACCACAAGAATACTCACAAGGATATCTTGTGTTGAATGATGAACCCAAATTCAAGATTACAACTCGATAATGAATTATACAAAACTTTGAGTGCAAGTGTAATCAAGAATTAAGCCTAGACCTCAAGATGTGAAAGTGAAAGAGCTTAAGCTATTACAACAAGAATATTGAAATTGAAGAACAAAAGTGTTTGCTTGAATGTATCTTGTTGTGTTGTATTGTTCTCTCCTATTGTGTTGATTCCATTCTTCATCTATTTATAGAGGATGTCTTGAACTTGATAGGCTCCTCCGAGGAGATTGAAATCTGTAAAAAAAATTGCAAGACAATTGAAGAATATAGCTATTAGAAATCAATACCAAATTGAGGAAAAGTTGTCTGCTGCACAACAGTTAGAATTTGCTATCACAACGGCATAGCGACCGGTCGCGCTCTAATATAGAAATGAAGAATACACAGCAAAATTCATGCCTTGGACCGGTCCTGGGGGGTTGGACCGGTCACCATAGGGTTGGACCGGTCGCCCCCCATGTGGACCGGTCACCCTGCATGTTTTTCTTAAGATACATAGTTCTGTAATATTCTCAGATACCGGTCGCCCTTTGCGCGACCGGACGACCTATAGGAAAATTTCAAACGTCTCTTTTCTGTTTTGGAAATCATCTTTCAGACACAGGTTGCCCTATAGGGCGACCGATTGAACACGAGACAGAAGTGTTGTCCAATTTTTGTCGAAAATAAACTTCAAGAAATACTCCAAAAAATTAGTAAAAACTTTTTAGATCGATCGGAAGTATTTGGACAATATTTAGAAACATTGTTTTGGTGTAAAAACACATTAACACAAAATCATCAAAAGTGTTGTCCAATTTTTGTAGAAAATAAACTTCAAAAAATACTCCAAAAAATTAGTAAATTTTTTTAAATCGTTTGGGAGTATTTGGACAACATTTAGAAACACTGTTTTGGTGTAAAAACACATTAAAACAAAATCATAAAAATCATGATAAAAATATTTATCTAACAAACTCCCCATTTTTGATGATTACAAACCTAAACAATTTTAAGAGGTCGATTTTGAAAACAAAACCAATTTTCTGGTAAAAAATAACTCTCCATTGAGAGTGACAACATTCCACGCATAATAATCACATGGATGAGAGTAAAGATTTTCAAAACATTTTGCAAAAGCTCCCCCTATCAATATGCACAACCAGAGTAGTATAGAAACAATCAAACAAAAGATAAAAGCTCAGCTTTTACAATGGAAACTTGATTATCATGAGCTTAAAAGCTCTCCCTGTCAAAGAAACATCATTAGACATGTATATAAGTCCATAATACATTCAATGGACTAAGTATGATCCACAACTTTTGGCTTTTAATAGCCACAACTTATACTTCTTTCACGAGCTTATTTTAGCTTCTTTGAGCTAATGAGCTTATTTACTGTTTCTCCGCCTTTGGAATCATAAAAAAGAATGTTAGCACGATAAAAACATCATTCATTCATATCAAGGTGCGCAATATTATCGATTTATCGAGCTATTGATCATTAAGCTTAAAATTCCAAAAACAAAGGGAAAAGTCGATAATATGATTTATAAAAGCTCATTTGATTGGCAAAACCTGATCTCTATAAATGTATAAGACTTTTGAAATCGAGAGAATCATGTAGGTGATGAATTTTTCATTGAAACATTTTATCGAGCACTTGGCGGACGTCAAATAACAAAGAAGATGTATATAGCCCTTGTAAAATAAATCAAGCCATTTTTTTTTTATCACCAAAAGCAATTTTACAAATATCATCCAACAACAATCATCTTACCCAACACAAGTATATAAGAATTCCAACAAAATATCAAAGATGAAGCACATTCTCAAGGGTTCAACCCAATTGAGATAAAGAAGGAATTAAACTTACCAATGAATCGGAGAAGTCGGGTATCAAAGATGATATACCAACAATATAAACTCAAAAATATATAAATTACAAGAAAAAAATTATTTTGAGTGAATTGTGTGTGAAATTTGCAAAGGGGTGCGAAAATAGTAAAAACCAAGTGAAATGACAAAGACTGAGGACAAAAACTGATTTTAACCAAAAAAATGCTCAGGTCGACCGGTCCAAGGAGGGGGCCGACCGGTCCAGGTGTAGGTCGACCGATCCCCCTCCCTTATCCGGTCCCTGGAGCTTCTTTTTAGTTTCTGTCCGAATATTGATCCATAAAACTGATTTTTCACCCTTAAATTTTAAAAACGCGCAAAATGCAAACATAAACCTCATTCAATATACATTATGCCTAAACAAGCTCGAAATAAGGTAAAAGACTCGGCGGTTAACGGTTAAAAACAAATGCCCGCGAGTTATCCTTGAGATGAAATTAAGCACATCTCAATTTTTCGTTTAAGAAACGGAATCCCTTAAAAAATATCGAATCTCAATATGTTTAGTTTGATCATGATGAACCGTATTTTGAGAAATTATTATCACCGGACTTGTTATCCCAAAAATATGAATGTTTTAAAACTTTGGATAAACAAGCCATAAGACGAAGTGCCTTTCAAATATTTGAAAATTTCTTTTAACGGCACTTTAATGAGATTCGTTGGGATTGTTTTGAAGTCGAGCATATAAACATAAGGCATAAAAATGTTGAGTCTATGGGAGTAATAAAAGTTAATGAACATACCTCGAATTTGTTTGTCAACCAATTTGCCTTTCGCAATCTTGACATCTTGCTTTGTTTCAAACAATATTACCTTGGTCATCAAGCTTGTTCCGAAAAAAAAAAAAATCCTCGATATTTGGATTCATCAACCGACTTGCCTTTTTCATCTTTGCTATCTTGACATTTGTTGCCATAGGAGTAGTGACGGTTCTTCCTTCTTCAATGCCAAACGTCTTTAGAAGTTCTTTTGTGTACTTTGATTGTGAAATGTAAATTCCTTCTTGGCATTGCTTAATTTGAAGTCCAAGGAAGAAGTTGAGCTCCCCCATCATACTCATCTCGAATTCACCTTGCTTTGTTTCAAATGATGTTGCCTTGGTCATCGAGTTTGTTCCGGAATACCCATTTTGTACCTATAATCGTTTGCGATGGAGGACATGGCACCAATGCTCAAATATCATCCTTTTCGAATTGATTTAGCTCCTCTTGCATTTCTATAAACCAATCTTCATCTTGGAGCATCATTTTGAGTAATTGGTTCAATGTTGTCCTCTTCATCACCATCATCATTGGGTATCCAATTGATCTTTGGTGTTCATAATAAAACATCCAAATATTTTAAAGTAACAAATATTTGGAGTTCTTCCTTTCTCATTCTCAATAAGTCTACACAACTTAACAAACTCATTAACGGCATCGCTTTTATTTGCAAGAAAAATAGCCCAAAATATATCTTGCCTATGCGATTAAAAAGCAATAATGATCATGCCTCAAATGTTTATGTCAATCTTGATAAATCATAAATTAGATAATATGTTGACGAACATGTATATCAAGATATTTAAAACTTTGAAAAATATCTTGCACAAGAGCATAGTAAAAATGGTAATGGACAAAAATGGCTAAGGCAATTTAAGAAATAACACACGTATACAATGCTTTCGCTTAAATCCTCAAGAGAGTGATAAAACTTGTAAGTATACAAGAGTTTAAAAAGAATGTCCATTTAAGGTCTCCTTTAAAAGAGTTTTTGAAAATCCGAAAGTATATAATAGAGACCTCATTTTTATAAGAGATATCTTTGAAAAATCATTTTGACAATTTTAAGGCAAAAATAAAAGCATGCATAATATTAAGACACTACGCGTATTTAAATAAGGAGATACGGTTTACCAATTACGCCATTTCCACGGGTTGTATATTTCCCATTGTTGATAGTGTCTTCCTCTTGGAAAATCATCTTGTTGATGATGTCTTCTCCAATTTTGCCATTTCCAATGATTGTGTCCTTTCCACTGCTGATTATATCTTCTTCTTGGAAATTGATTTTGTTGATAATGTCTTCTCCTTTGATCAAGTGGCGCAAATGTTTGTTGTTGATTTGACAATTTGGATTTTCTTTGATTTTTGTTGCGCCAAGTACCTATCATGAAATTTTCTTGTGGTACCCTCAAGTGTTTGGGTCCTTTGGGATTAGCATTGAGACTTTTAGGTCTCCAATAATAATTTAAGCTATTTCTAGCCCAACAATAATTTGCCGTGTGACCCTTTTACCACAATAGAAGCATGTAATAATTCTAGGAGCCTAATGACCAACATGCTTAGAGACTTGATTCTTTTTCTTATGATTAACGACATTAAGCTTATAACTAAGTCCTAATTTCAAATGATCACAACTATGAACATCAAGTATTTTGGTCATTTTATTGGTACTCAGATTAAACTTTGTCCAATCTTTTTTCATGCAATTAATATCCTTCACAAGAGATTCATTATCCTTTTCAAGGTTTCTAACCTTATCAAGTGTGGTAGTGTGAGCACAAGAAAGTGATTCATAAGAAGTAAATAAGCTATCCTTATCATTTTTCAAAACATTGAATTCCTTTTTCAAATTTTTGTATTTAATAAGCAAGCTTTGGAATTCATTTTGAAGCTCATCAAAATCATTTTGCAATTCACCATAATCATCTTGCAATTCATTATCAAAAAAAGTAGAGGGGTTAGAGCGTACCTCATTTTCTTCTTCGAAGCCCATAATACATTTTTCGGCTTCTTCATCATTGAAAGTTGTAAGAAGCTCATCCCATGTTCTTGGATTTGATGTTGTATCCGATTGAGAGGTAGATGCTTTTGGATGGCTCCTTTTATTTGCATATACTTCATAGATAGCTTCTAATTTTTCCCACGCTTCATGTGCCGATCGTATCCCTCGAATATGACCCTATTCCGTAGAGGTAAGTGAACAATGAAGAATATTTAGAGCTTTACCATTTAAGGAGAGAATTTTCTTGTCTTCATCATTGAGCTCCTTGAGGACTTTGGATGTGTGAGGTCCGTCTTTCATCGGGATGGATTCTTCATTTATAACCATATTCTAAATATCGAACCCGCAACTTTGTAAATAACATTCCATTCTTTCTTTCCAAATTGCATAATTTTTGGAGTCGAATGATCGTTCCTCTTTACTTGCAATGTGGAACGAGCCTGCCAAAGAGTTTGGCTTTGATACCACTTGTAAGTCCAAGTGGCTACGATAATCTAGAGGGGGTGAATAGATTATGCCCATTTTCTCGATTATGCCCTCTTTTTCGAATGAGATAAGCAAATACAAGAATGGAAGTACGGGAAGTAAACAACACACGTCGATTTAAAGAGCTTCAACCCACCTAGGGACTACGTGCTCTACCACCCCAATATATCCGGGATGGGTTTCGAAAAAAGAAAAAGAATTTTATTAATAATTACCACAATTATTACAACATCACCTTACAACACCTCTTTGGAAATTATTACAATCTCCCTTGAAGATTACCACAATCTTCTTGCAACGACACCTTGTGAAGATCACCACAATCTTCCGACTTGAAGAACACCAAATTCTTCAACACCTCAAAGAGCACCAAACTTTTCAACAAGAAGATTACCACAATCTTCTTACACCTAACACCTAAGATCACCCATGTGTGTTCTTACCACAAGAACACTCACAAGGATATCATGTGTTGAATGATGAACCCAAATTCAAGATTACAACTCGATAATGAATTATACAAAACTTTGAGTGCAAGTGTAATCAAGAATTAAGCCTAGACCTCAAGATGTGACAGTGAAAGACCTTAGACTATTACAACAAGAATATTGAAATTGAAGAACAAAAGTGTTTGCTTGAATGTATCTTGTTGTGTTGTATTGTTCTCTCCTATTGTGTTGATTCAATTCTTCATCTATTTATAGAGGATGTCTTGAACTTGATAGGCTCCTCCTAGGAGATTGAAATCTGTAAAAAAATTGCAAGACAATTGTAGAATATAGCTGTTAGAAATCAATACCATAAATTGAGGAAAAGTTGTCTGCTGCACAACGGTTAGAATTTGTTGTAAAAATGGTATAGCGACCGGTCATGTTCTAATACAGAAATGAAGAATACACAACAAAATTCATGCTTTGGACCGGTCCTGGGGGGTTGGACCAGTCACCATAGGGTTGGACCGGTTGCCCCCCATGTGGACCGGTCACCCTGCATGTTTTTCTTGAGATACAGAGTTCTGTAATATTCTCAGATACCGGTCTCCCTTTGCGCGACCGGTTAACCTCCAGGAAAATTTCAAACGTCTTGTTTCTGTTTTGGAAATCATCTTTCAGTATAGGGCGACCGGTTGAACACGAGACAGAAGTGTTGTCCAATTTTTGTCGAAAATAAACTTCGAGAAATACTCCAAAAAATTAGTAAAAACATTTTAGATCGATCGAAAGTATTTGGACAACATTTAGAAACATTGTTTTGGTGTAAAAACACATTAACACAAAATCATCAAAAGTGTTGTTCAATTTTTGTAGAAAATAAACTTCAAGAAATACTCCGAAAAATTAGTAAAAACATTTTAAATCGTTTGGTAGTATTTGGACAACATTTAGAAACATTGTTTTGGTGTTAAAACACATTAAAACAAAATCATCAAAATCATGATAAAAACATTTATCTAACATCTCCTTCCATTAGGTAATCTCCAACCCAACTCTATATCCCACACCAAAGCACCAAATATGTAAAAACACTTCCTCCAATCCAACTCTAAGCATTACACCAAATTTGGTGCAATGAATAGTGTTACACCAAATTTGGTGTAATACTATTCCTTTACACCAAATTTGGTGTAATACAAATATTCCCACTTTGTTCTCCAATTTCTTCTACTTCAAACTTTTAATTCCTAATGTATCCTATATTTGATATATAATTCATTTGTAACATGGTTTTAGTTATTTAAATTTTGTATATAGTTATTATTTTGGATGAACAATTATAATAACTAACAATAGTTAATATTTACCAATAAATTATTATGAACTAAACTTAAAATTTTCTATAAGCTACAATAATTAATAAACAAAATTACAATTTTCAGGTCCCAATGGGTGTGAGTAAGGTTTAGAAGGGGGGTTGAATAAACCTTATCAATTTTTCAAATTTAGTCCTTTTAAAAATATTACAGAGTTAATTACACAGCTATGTCCTTGAGGGACAACTAAGTTAGTTCATCAGCAGAGTTAGCCACTCAACAGACTCGATAGAGCTGTTGATAGAATAACTTAGCTATTTAGTCTAAACCTTAACTTGGTTGTGATGAGTTTTTCAGCGGAAGACTTAACACCCTTGAATTTGATTTAGCTTTGTTTTAACACTTGATTTTGGCACTTAGTTATTTATCAGTTGGATAGCAAATTATCAGCAGATATGTAATGAGTATGCATAAATGTAAATATGTTGAAATGTAAATGACACAAGTGATTTTTATAGAGGTTCGAATATGAGGTAATTCTTCTAATCCTCTATTCTCCAACTCCTGGAGGAATCCACTAAGTAATGATCAATTCACAAAGTGGTTATCAGTCTAGAGACAAGTCTTGATCACACAGCTGACTTGCTCCTTGGACTCGATCCGAGATGCCTTGGTCACACAATCGCTTCTCGTCCGACTCGAACTTCTTCACAGGCGGCCATGCCTTGCTACTTCAACTCACTTTCTCAAGCTTCTTGGATTTGATCACGAAGCCCTCCAATAACTTGAGATTGGTTCGACCTTGAACCTTCCTACAATCCTCCATGGAAAGTAGACCCCTTTGATTCTTCAAAAGATTCCTCTTCAACAGTTTGAAGTTATCTTTCCTTCACAGCTTTGTGTTGGATCGATTTCCTTCACAGCGTTTTTTGTCACAAATAACTTAACTCTTCTTCTCTCTTCTCATTAAGCGACTCAGCTGTCAGCTAACTTGATACAGCTGACTTTCCAATATGGCTGTTTTACTTGGCTGATGTGAAAAGCTTGTTCAATTTTTACTTTTTCATCTTCCATCTCTTCTGATTGAGTCTTCTGAGTATCAACTCAGCTCAATTAACCCTAGCTCATGCTTAAGCTCTTCAGACCTTGATTCACATAGAGGCTTAGTGAATATGTCAGCTAACTGTTTATCAGTTGAGATATATTCCAAGGTGATGTCTTTCTTTTCAACATGATATCTTATAAAATGATATCTGACATTAATGTGCTTTGTTCTTGAATGCAACACTGGATTCTGAGTGATTGCAATAGCACTCGTGTTATCACACATGATTGGAATTTCTTTTTCTTCAATTTCATAATCTCTCAGCTGCTGTCTCATCCATAAGACTTGGGCACAACAGCTGCCCGCAACTATGTACTCTGCTTCAGCTGTGGATATGGCTATTGAGTTTTGCTTCTTGCTAAACCATGAAACTAACCTGTTTCCAAGCATTTGACATGTACCCAAAGTACTCTTTCTATCAACTCTACATCCAGCATAGTCAGAGTCTGAATAACCAATAAGCTTGAATCCACATTCCTTTGGATACCATAAGCCAACTTCTTAGCATCCCTTCAAATATCTTAGGATTCTCTTAGCTGCAGTCATATGACTCTCTTTAGGTGCAGATTGGAATCTTGCACATACACCTACTGCAAAGGTGATATCTGGCCTGCTTGCTGTTAAGTAGAGCAATGATCCAATAAGTGCTCTGTATCTTGTTTGATCTACAGGTTTGCCATCTGCATCCATGTCTATCTTGACTGATGTATTCATTGGTATTTTCACAGAAGACTTTTCTTCCATACCATATTTCTTCATTAAATCCCTGGTGTACTTTGTTTGACTTATGAAGGTTCCATCCTTCAGCTGTTTAACTTGAAGTCCTAGGAAGAAAGTCAGCTCTTCCATCATACTCATTTCAAATTTGCCTTGCATGAGATTTGAGAACTTATCACACAGCTCTTTGTTTGTGGATCCAAAAATGATATCATCCGCATATATCTGAACAAGCAATATACTCTCTCCATCTTGAATTCTATAGAGTGTTTTGTCCACTTTCCCTTTGGTAAATTCATTATCAGTTAGAAATTGAGACAATGTATCATACCATGCTCTTGGTGCTTGCTTCAGTCCATATAGAGCTTTCTTGATCTTGTACACTTTATCTCCAAGAGTCTTCTGCTCAAATCTTGAAGGTTGCTCAACGTAGACTTCTTCTTCCAACAGTCCATTTAAAAATGCACTTTTCACATCCATTTGATATACAATGAAGTTCTTGTGTGCAACATAGGCAAGAAACATCCTTATTGCTTCTAATTTTGCAACAGGAGCAAATGTTTCATCAAAATCTATTCCCTTTTCTTGGCAATACCCTTTGGCTACCAATCTTGCTTTGTTTCTTACCACATAACCTTCCTCATTCATTTTGTTTCTGAAAACCCATTTTGTGCCTATAACATTTTGATGTGTTGGCCTTTGCACCAATTCCCATACCTTGTTCCTTTCAAACTGATTCAGCTCTTCTTGCATGGCCTGAATCCAATGCGTGTCATCTAAGGCTTGAGACACATCTTTTGGTTCTATTTGGGAAATAAAGCAAGTGAACATTGCTTCATGCTGAGCTCTGGATCTGGTTCTTACACCATCTCTCACATCTCCAAATGACTAGCTCTGGTGGATGGTCTCTCAGCCATCTCACTTCAGGTTGAAGCAAATCACCGGGTTCAAATTGTCTCGCATGATGTGTTTGTCTTGAAGCGCTCTCTCATCATCATTCAAATTGAGACTTTCCAAATTGTCTTTGAGATTCAACTATCTCTTCTTCATCTGGATTGATTTCTCTTGTTTCAGCTTCAATATAAGGACTCTTCTGCATAATTGGCTGATTCAACTTATCAGCTAACTCTTCAATATCTTCTCCACTCACATTAGGTTCATCAAAAACCACATGAATAGACTCTTCTGTGACCATTGTCCTCTTGTTCAACACTCTATAGGCTTTGCTCTCAGCTGAGTATCCCAAAAAGATACCTTCATCAGCTTTAGCATCAAAAGCCTTTAGATTATCCTTGCCATTGTTATGAATGATGCATTTACATCCAAATATTCTGAAGTACCCAACATTTGGCTTTCTTCCTGTCCAGATTTCATAGGGAGTCTTTGTCAGCTGTCCATTAATCATGCATGTATTTTGGGTATAGCATGCAGTGTTGATGGCTTCAGCCCAAAATCTTTTAGGCAGTCCAGCTTCAACTAACATGGTCACTGCAGCTTCCTTGAGGGTTCTGTTCCTTCTTTCAGCTACTCCATTCTGCTGTGGAGTTCTTGCTGCAGATAACTCATTAGCAATACCATTTTCAACACAAGATCTTGAGTTATTATCCCATTGACAAACTCAGTTCCTCTATCAGACCTTATCTTTATAATGGTTTGGCTCTTTTCATTTTGAACTCTTTTCATCACCGAGGTAACTTCTGCAAGGTTTCCTTCTTTTTGCACATAAAAATTGTCCATGTATATCTTGAATAATCATCCACCACCACTAGAGTGTATTTCTTTCCACTTATGCTGGCTGGTTCAACAGGACCAAATAAATCCATGTGCAACAAATACAATATTCTTGTTGATGAAGGACTAGGCTGTAAGTCCAAGCGGCTACGATAATCTAGAGGGGGGGTGAATATATTATCTCCATCTTTTCGATTTTACCCTCTTTTTCGAACCGAATGCTCAAAGACAATAATAAAGGTGCGGAATGTAAACAACACACGACGATTTATAGAGGTTCAACCCACCTAGGGCCTAATCCTCTACCACTCCAGTATATCCGGGATGAATTTCAAAAAGAAAAAGAATTTTATTAATTACCAAAATTAATACAAACTCAACTTACAACACCTTGAAGAGCACCACACTCTTCTTCAACACCACCTTTGGAGATTACCACAATCTCCCTTTGAAGATTACCACAATCTTCCTTCAACGGAACCTTTGAAGATCACCACAATCTTCAATCTTGAAGAATACCAAATTCTTCAACACCTCAAGAGCACCACACTCTTGAAACACCTATCACCTAGATCACCCAAGTGTATTCTTACCACAAGAATACTCACAAGGATGTCTTGTGTTGAATGATGACCAAAAATCAAGATTACAACTCAATAATGAATATTACAATATGAGTGCAAAGTGTAATCAAGAATAGCCTAGACCTCAAGGATGTGAAAGTGATAAGCTAGGCAAAATTACAACAAGAATAATAACTATGAAGAACAAATATTTGCTTGAAGTGTATCTTTTTGTGTTGTATCTCAATTGTTGTGTTGGTTGCTCCAAAACTTCCTCTATTTATAGGAGATGATTGATCAAGCATAGGCTCCTCTTGGGGATTGAAAATCTACAGAAAAATACAATTAAAATCAAGAATATAGCTGTTAGAAATCAATCCCACAATTTAAGGAAAAGATGTCTGCTGTCAAACGGTCAGAAATTTGCTGTCAAAAGATAGGGCGACCGGTCGCGCACTGATAAGAGAAAAGAAAAGAACATAACAAAATTACAAGGGGTGACCGGTCGACATAGACCTCGACCGGTCGACCATCACCCCAACCGGTCCCCCTTAAGGAATATACAAGAAGGTTTCATTCTGTTTCAAAAACAATGCCCAGGTACCGGTCGACGTGGGTGTCGACCGGTCGACGTCACCGGTCGAAGCCCTGGTCGACCGGTCGACCTGGCCTATTTCTCTTCCGTCTCATTTTTTGTTCTAAAATTCATCTTCAGGTATGGGTTGCCCTCTCGACTGGTTGACCTCGAGACAGAAATGTTGTCCGATTTTTGTCGAAAATAAAACTCAATAAATACTCCGAAAATTTAGTAAAAATATTTTAAACCAATCGGGAGTATGTAGACAACATTTAGGAACCTTGTTTTGAAGTAAAAACTTATAAACATAAAATCATTCAAAGTGTTGTCCAATTTAATCAAAAATAAAACTTGAAGAAATACTCCGGAAAATATTAAAACCATTTTAAATCATTTAGGAGTATTTGGACAACAATTAAAAACATTGTTTTGGTGTAAAAATAAAATCATCAAAATTAAGAAAAAAACATGTATCAAACAATCTCCCCCTTTTTGATGATTACAAACCAAAACAATTTTTAGAAATATTAGGAGGACAATTTTTAAAAATGATTTTCCTGTAAAAACATCTAACCGTTTAGAAGCAACTAAACTTTCCAAAATACATAAGCAACCAAGTAAGGGAGAAAATATTGTCCAAAGATAAGCACAAGCTCCCCTATCAACAAGCACATCAAGAATAATGTAAAAGCAATTAACCATAAGCTAAAAGCTTAGCTTTTACATTTTGTTCAAGAGCTTATAAGCTCCCCCTGTCAACAAAACATCATTAGACAAGTATATAAGTCCATCAAGCAACAATTGGACTAAATATAATTCACAACTTATGGCTTTTAAGATGCCATAGCTTATAGCTTTATAACAAGCTTTTATTAGCTTCTTTGAGCTAACGAACCAATATCCTGTTTCTCCCCCTTTGGAATCATCAAAAAGAATGTTAGGATGATAAAAACATCATATAAATTTATCAAAGTGCGCCAACAATACGATTTATCATCCTTTGCAAGAATTAAGCTTGGAATCCAAAGAAAAATAGGAGAAATGTATCATAAGAAATCCATAAGCTCATTTTGTTATCCAAAAACATGATCTCAATAAGAATTTAAGACATTTGAAAATAAGAGAATCATGTAGGTGATGAATCTTTCATTGAAACATTTTAACGAACACTTGGCGGGCATCAAAATTTGAAGAAAATGTATATAGCCCTTGTAAAAGAAATTAAGCCAAGTTTTTTCATATCATCACCAAAAAACAATATCCAACAAATAATAGGCCTAAACAAAGTAAATTCTCAAGGGTCCAACCCAATTGAGATTTTTTTAGCCAAATAAGGGATCAAGGCATTACGAATGCCATCAAGCAAGAATATAAGAACCATCAAGTAATACATGTCAAGCATCAAACAATGCATATAAGACATTACAAATGTCCCAAATTATCCATAAAAATGATCAAGGCATCAAAAATTAAGAGAAGCACTTTTACCATCAAGTACTTCATACCAACAATGCCAAACTAGAGTATTTTTACCATCAAATACTCCATCAATATCATGATCATCCACAAGTCATTATCAACTTGCTATTTTAACCCTTTCAAGAAAACAAGCAAATCTCATTAGTGCAATTTAGAGTTTTACAAGATAGTCCATAGAAATACGAAACAACATGAACAAGAGAAAATGCTAAGATAATAAAGGGGTGGGGACATCATTCCTCGTCCGAAGAGAAGCAAGTTCCGGGAATAAGATCTTTGATGAATTTCTTCAACTTGCCGATTGATTTTTGCATTTTGGAGGTCTTTTGCTCTAAAGCCTCATACCTAGCTTCATGAAATGTTCTTAAATCATCATACTCGGCTTGGGTGTACCTCCTAGAAGGTTGAGCACTGGTATTACCCTCCGGATTGCTCGGTTCTCCTTCCTCCGCCAATCTCGCGGCCTCGGCATCATCAAATAAGTCGTTTGGATCTGGGGAACCTTGGCCTCTTCCTCTAGCCATTTTAGTTGGTCGGATGTCCATATTTTTGCGCATAGTGACAATTTGGGAGATGTTATCAATGTCAAAATCATTTTGAAATACCTCCGAATTACACTCCGACGAAGGTAGTCCCGATTGTATAAGAAGTTTGCAAATCCAATTGCCCATAACAAACTTCTTATTTCCTTGAGTAATAGACTCAATTAGACATTGAATAAGAATAACGCCAAAATTAAGCGGTTCCCTTCTAGCAATCTTATAAGTCAAAAATAGTCCATGTTGCTAGGCATTTTTCCCGCTTTTCCACATATGCAATAGGCGACAATAACCGATATAATCCGTTGTTCAAGAGTCATTGCCAACAATGAATATTTTGGCCACACACTCAAATAAGTCTTGACTTCTTTCATAGAAACCCCCAACATCTCATCATTCCAAATAGCACAAGAAAAATAGTCCCAACCACCTTCTCGCACATGTAAAATCCGACAAATGTCATTGGGAGTCCATCTAAAATGACGACCCCTTACAAACGAATTCAAAGCAAGAGGCTTCCTTTGAGCATCATATTCAACCCACATATTGGCATAAAAATGTAGAATTATATCATCATCATATAAAACATATGGATGCTCCCATAAGTACATCCACCCTTGCTCTTCAAAAAATCCTCTAATAGTAGGATATTCATTTGTGAACGAATTAAATCGATAAATTTTCGTACGAGCTATCGATTTTGCACCCATGTTCAAATTTTCATAGTACCACTCCGCAAATTTGTTGATAAAATCTAAAACATTATTAGAGCGAGGAGCTTGAGGTATAAAAGGTTTCTTACTTTTTGCCCAACGACAATTGTTGAATGAAATCGTCCCACGGAGTTTGGCAATTTGAGGATTGGAGAGTACCGGGTTTTCAATATCATCACGTTCTTGAGCTACACTCCTTTGGGTAGCTCGAATATTCCGTTGTTCGGCTTTCTCTTGCCGATTTCTCGAAGAACCCTCTCCGCCCTTTCTTTGCTTGGAAGTGGAATTTTGACCGGTAGAATTTCTTGGGGGTGCCATATATGTAAGATTCTTGCAAAAAGAAGTGGATTAGCAACAAGAATCACAAAGATTGATGAAGAATTGAGGATTTATAGAAAAAAAAGGGGGGACGTGCGATGTGTAAGGGTTTGGGGATTTCTTTGTTCTGTTTGAAAGTGAAGACAGACGGGATTTAACCCAAAATTTTTGCCTGGGCGACCGGTCGAGGTGGGGTGCGACCGATCGACGTGCAGGGCGACCGGTCGGCCCTGCCTTGACCGTCCCAGTGCAATTTTTCATCTTCCAGATTTTTTCAAAATTCGATTTTTCACCCCAAAAGTTTTTAAAACTTTGCAAAAATATAATCGAGGACTAAATTCGACAAATACTATTTTCGAGAAAACATATACTCGAGAAAATCGAGATTTTACGAGTAGTGCCCTTTTGAGAAAAATTCATAAAATCATTTAGAGGCACTTAAGGGGTTGAAATGAAAGATTTTGAAAAATAAGTGCACAAATATGACATGAACACAATATCGAGTACTAGGAAAAATACGAGTGAACATACCTCGATGGTTTAAGAATCTCTAATAGACGATAGCCAATAAATATGAAACAAATAACCTACATAATTCTTTAAACAAATTTTGCACAAGATATAATAGCACAAGTGTAGGCCAAGCAATAAGAGATATCACAATAAAATGCTTATGCTATAGAAATCCATAAGAGTTTAAAAACAACATGTAAGGTCTCATTTTCAAACGATTTTAAAAACACAAATATATACTGAGGACCTTAAGTTTAAAATTATGAAAACTCATTTTGCAATATAGACACAAATAAAAACATGCATACTAAGTTAAAATGCATATGTAAGTAGGGAGATACGGTTTACCAATTACGCCATTTCCATGGATTGTGTCGTTCCCATTGTTGATGATATCTTCCCCTTTGAAAATCATCTTGTTGATGATAGCTTCTCCAATTGTTCCATTTCCAAGCATTGTGGCCTTCCCATTTTCGAAAGTGTCTTTCTCTTGGAAGATCATCTTGTTGATGATGTCTTTGCCATTTCCAAGGATTTTGTTCATCCCATTTTTGATTATTTCCTCTTCTTGGAAAATGACTTTGTTGAAGGTGTTTTCTCCTTTGATCAAATGAAATGGTCATTTGATGTCTTTTTGGCGGTATGAATTTTCTTCGATTATTATTTCGCCGGGTACCTAATATAACATTGTTTTGTGGTACCCTCAAGTGCTTGGGTCCTTTGGGATTAGCTTTGAGACTTTTAGGTCTCCAATAATAATTTGAGCTATTTCTAGCCCGACAAGTATTTACGGGGTGTCCCTTCTTACCGCAATAAAAGCAAGTAACATTACTAACATGCATAGGAACTCGATTCTTTTTCATATGCTTGACAATATTAGGCTCATG
Organism: Rehmannia glutinosa; assembly: GCA_016081115.2. Classification (NCBI taxonomy): domain Eukaryota; kingdom Viridiplantae; phylum Streptophyta; class Magnoliopsida; order Lamiales; family Orobanchaceae; genus Rehmannia; species Rehmannia glutinosa. The sequence continues at coordinate 61,726,305 of CM071937.1, read as the reverse complement.
ATCAAGTTTACTATTCAAATTATCACAACCATTAACATTCACAATATTGGGCAATTTATTGGTACTCAAGTTTGATTTTGATAAATCATTTTTCATGCAATTCATATCCTCAACAAGAGTACTATTTTGTTTTTCAAGGTTTCTAACCTTGTCAAGTGTGGTGGTGTGAGCACATGATAGTGATTCATAGGAAGTAAATAAACTATCCTTTTCATTTTTCAAAACAATGAATTCCTTTTTCAAATTTTTGTACTTAACAAGTAAATTTTGGAATTCATTTTGAAGATCATCAAAATCATTTTGCAAATCACTATAATCATTTTGAATAACAACATCATAAAAAGTAGAGGGTTTAAGGCATACCTCGTTTTCTTCTTCGATGCCCATAAGACAATGTTCAACTTCTTCATAGTTGGAAGTTGTAAGAAGCTTGTTCCTTAGATTTGACATTGTATCCCTTTGAAAAGTAGATGCTTTTGAGTTGCTCCTATCATTTGCATATACTTCATGAATGACTTCTAATTTTTGCCATACTCCATGAGCCGATCGAATTCCTACGATATGATCAAATTCCAAATTAGTAAGTGAACAATATAAAATATTGAGAGCTTTACCATTTAAGGAGATGATTTTCTTCTCTTCATCATTTAGCTCTTTGAGGCCTTTGGAGGTGTGTGGTGTGTCTTTCAACGGAATGGATTCTCCATTTATGACGATGTTCCAAATATCGAACCCGCAACCTTGTAGATAACATTCCATTCTTTCTTTCCAAAATATAAAAGTTTTGGAATCAAATAGTGGTGGCTTGGTGGTGGAGGTGCCGGTAAGATGAGCTTCGTTTGTAACCGACGATCGTTCCTCTTCACTCGCGATGTGAAACAAGCTTGCCAAAGAGTTTGGCTCTGATACCACTTGTAAGTCCAAGCGGCTACAATAATCTAGAGGGGGGGTGAATAGATTATCTCCATCTTTTCGATTTTACCCTCTTTTTTGAACCGAATGCCCAAAGACAATAATAAAGGTGCGAAATGTAAACAACACACAACGATTTATAGAGGTTCAACCCACCTAGGGCCTAATCCTCTACCACCCCAGTATATCCGGGATGGATTTCAAAAAGAAAAAGAATTTTATTAATTACCAAAATTAATACAAACTCAACTTACAACACCTTGAAGAGCACCACACTTCTTCTTCAACACCACCTTTGGAGATTACCACAATCTCCCATTGAAGATTACCACAATCTTCCTTCAACGACACCTTTGAAGATCACCACAATCTTCAATCTTGAAGAATACCAAATTCTCCAATACTTCAAGAGCACCACACTCTTGAAACACCTATCACCTAGATCACCCAAGTGTATTCTTACCACAAGAATACTCACAAGGATGTCTTGTGTTGAATGATGACCAAACATCAAGATTACAACTCAATAATGAATATTACAATATGAGTGCAAAGTGTAATCAAGAATAGCCTAGACCTCAAGGATGTGAAAGTGATAAGCTAGGCAAAATTACAACAAGAATAATAACTATGAAAAACAAATATTTGCTTGAAGTGTATCTTGTTGTGTTGTATCTCAATTGTTGTGTTTGTTGCTCCAAAACTTCCTCTATTTATAGGAGATGATTGATCAAGCATAGGCTCCTCTTGGGGATTGAAAATCTACAGAAAAATACAATTAAAATCAAGAATATAGCTATTAGAAATCAATCCCACAATTTAAGGAAAAGATGTGTCTTTGTCAAAAACGGTCGAAAATTTGTCTTTGTCAAAGATAGAGCGACGATCGGTCGATCGATAAGAGAAAAGAAAAGAACACAGAAAAATTACAAGGGGTGATCGGTCGACATAGACCTCGACCGGTCGACCATCACCCCAACCGGTCCCCCTTAAGGAATATACAAGAAGGTTTCGTTCTGTTTCAAAAACAATGCCCAGGTACCGGTCGACGTGGGTGTCGACTTGTCGACGTCACCGGTCGACGCCCTGGTCGACCTGGCCTATTTTCCTTCCGTCTCATTTTTTGTTCTGAAATTCATCTTCAGGTATGGGTTGCCCTCTACGGCGACCGATTGACCTCGAGACAGAAATGTTGTCCGATTTTTGTCGAAAATAAAACTCAATAAATACTCCAAAATTTAGTAAAAACATTTTAAACCAATCGGGAGTATTTAGACAACATTTAGGAACCTTGTTTTGAAGTAAAAACTTATAAACATAAAATCATTCAAAGTGTTGTCCAATTTTATCAAAAATAAAACTTGAAGAAATACTCCAGAAAATATTAAAACCATTTTAAATCATTTAGGAGTATTTGGACAACAATTAAAAATATTGTTTTGGTGTAAAAATAAAATCATCAAAATTAAGAAAAAAACATGTATCAAACATAGGCTTCTCCTTGAATGAAGATTTGATTTGCTTTCCCATCTGGCATGCATCACATACACTTTCCTTCTTGTATACTGAGTCTGACAATCCTTCTACAAGATGACTCCTTGCAAGCTTGTTGATTGTCTAGAAGTTCAGATGACTCATCTTCTTGTGCCACAACCAACTTGATTCGGATGTGCTCTTTGCTAGCAGACAAGTGCTTGGTGTAGCAGTAGACCAATCTACCACATACATATTTTTCTTCCTTGATCCTTGTAGCACTATTTCATTTGATTCAACATCTTTAATCTGGCATATTCCCATATTGAATCCAACATTGTAGCCTTTATCACAAAGTTGACTTATGCTGAGCAAATTGAAGTTGAGTCCCTCAACATAAGCAACATCTGTAATCTCTAATCCATTCTTCTTGATGGATCCATTGCCCTTTATTTTCCCTGGAGCTTCATTTCCTCCAAATATAACTTTTGCGCCTCTAATCTCCTTGAATCTTGATAGATTTTTCTTGTTTCCTGTCATATGTCTGGAACAACCGCTATCCATGTACCAGGTTCCTTGGCACTCAGCTGTTCCTTGAACCTGCAATCAAGGAAATTAGTTTTTAGGTACCCATACTTGCCTGGGTCCTGAGGGGTTAGTGCTGTAAGATAATCCAACCAACCTATAGCCAAATAATTTGACTCTAAGAGGTTGCCATCTATCTGTGACATAATCATAATTCACTTTGGCAAATTGCTTGGGGGCTTTAGGTACATACAACCTGTCTCTTTTGTCTGTATGCCTGTGTGTGTGTTTTAGCAATTGCCTTCTTTGGGTAGTTGTGATGTTTTTGAGTGTAGTGCCTGGGTGAATATGTGTGCTGATGATAGCTCTTTTGCCTTTGGAATGACCTTTGCTGAGATCTAGGTGTTTGTCATTTAGGCTTGTATTCCATAGGTCTTTGCTGATGTTTCACATTATTCCAATCAGCTTGGCTTGGATAATTTCTACCATTCCCATCATATGTGTTTCTTTGATAAAACTTCTGGGGTTTTTGGTAGCTTTGTTTATTTTTCACAGAGTACTTTCTATTTGAAGTTTTAGAGGAACTCGGTGGATTTCTTCTCGAATGACTATTTTCCTTTCCTTTTATATCCAAGGCCAGTTTGTTTGTGGTTGTACTTTGGAATGAATGTGGGTGCTACATTTGGTGTTTTGGATTTTTGAGATGCTTCATTACTTGAAGATCCTTTTTCCAAAATCACTCTGGGAGTTTGACTGTGCACAAAGGAATTGAATCATATGCCTGTCTTATCTCCACATTCTTTTTGACTCATAATAAGGTCATCCAATGATTTAGATGCATTTGTAAATGAGGCAATCACATTTTTGAGATCATTTTCCCTCTTTTCTATAGCAGCTATCTCTGCTACTAGTTTAACATTTTTAGCCTTCAAATCTTTGTTCTCATCAGCTATGTGACTCAGAGTACTCGGCTCCTTAGTCAGCTGTGAGTTTTGGCTTTTGAGCTGGCTGTTTTCCTCATTTAATAGTGTGTGTGAGGATTTAATGTGCTCAAAGTCTTTCATCATTTTGCCTAATGAATCATAAAGATCAGTGGGTGATGAAGTGTGTGTATCACAATCACTATCACTAGAGTCTGAATGAGATGAGTTAGAGTGTACCTCATCTTCCTGGTCTGGATGGTCTTGTTCTTTAGCCATAAGACAAATCAAGGCTTCTTCTTCAGAATCACTTGAGTAGTCAGCTTCACTACTCTCTGAATCAACTGCTTCCTTTGACTTGACTGTCTCAGCTGTCTCAACATCTAACATAGCCTTTTTCTTTTCCTGTCTTCTTTCTCTGAAGACTCTTATTTCTTCTTCATTCCTGTATTTATTGACTACTGGATATGGACAGTGAATAACAAAGTGTCCTGGTTGTCTGCAGTTCCAACACATGTTCTCAGCTCTTTGGTCATTTCTTTAAGTCCTTGGATTTTCAGCTCTCTGATATTCAACCTTTTGATGTTCAGCTCTCTTGGGTGGCCTATCTTCCCTTGACTTGGAGGGAGCTGAATGTCTCCTGGAGGTTTCACCCTTATTTTTCTTGTAGTTCTTATTAAAGAACTTGTTGAATCTTTTAACCATCAGAGCTATTTACTCCTGATCAATAACTTCCTTGACTTCAGCTCTCTTTCCATCCTTGACTATTAGTGCAACTATTTTGGGTACAACTGTCTCCTCTTGATCTTTTCTTCTCAGCTCAAACTCATAAGCTTTGAGGTATGAGAATAGCTCATGATTGGATGTTTTTGATAGGTCCATCGAATGTCTTAGAGCCATGACCTTCATTTCCCATTTAGCTGGGAGGCTTCTCAGAATCTTCATACACATTTCCTTTTGTGTATATTCCTTCCCAAGTCTTTGATAGCTCGTTTGTGATTTCATGAATCTAGCATCCATTGATCCAGGGTTTCACTGCAAGCATTTTAAAATTTTCAAATTTATGTACATCAACAGACAATTTATTTTCTTTAATTTGCTCAGATCCTTCACAAATTAAAGTTAATTTATCCCAGATTTGTTTTGCAGTTTGGCAAGATTTGACTTTGTTGAACATTGCTTTGTCCAAGGTTTTATAAAGTATGTCCTTGGCCACATTGTCCAAGTTGTATCTTTTCCTGTCCTTGTTTGTCCACTCAGTCCTTGGTTTCTCAACCATGGGTGGTCTTGCCTCAGCAGCAACTTCTTGTCCTTCACCTATAGGCAATGCTCTCCCTTCTGTTTGTGTTCACTTTTAATATTTGCAGTGGCCCATCCTCTATTACTATCCACATTTCATCATGTAAAGCAGATAGATGAGCCTGCATACGAATTTTCCAGTCATCAAATTCCTCAATAGTGAACATAGGAATGCGTGTCAAATTTGCTTCCATGATAATAACTTTGCTGAATAAAAATAACTTTTGAAAGAGCAAGTGTTAATGGTTTCTTTGAAAGATTGGAGATCTAGCTCAGTGACCAGTGTGGAAGGCTCAATGAACCAACCGCTCTGATACCACTTGTAGGTCCCAAGAGGTGTGAGTAAGGTTTAGAAGGGGGGGATTGAATAAACCTTACCAATTTTTCGAATTTAGTCCTTTTAAAAATATTACAGAGTTAATTACACAACTATGTCCTTGAGGGACAACTAAGTTAGTTAATCAGCAGAGTTAGCCACTCAACACACTCGATAGAGCTGTTGATAGAATAACTCAGTTGTTTAGTCTAAACCATAACTTGGCTGTGAAGAGTTTTTCAGCGGAAGACTTAACACCCTTGAATTTGATTTAGCTTTGTTTTAATGAGTATGCAAAAATGTAAATATGCTGAAATGTAAATGACACAAGTGATTTTTATAGAGGTTCGAAGATGGGGTAATTCTTCTAATCCTCTCTTCTCCAACTCCTGGAGGAATCCACTAAGTAATGATCAATTCACAAAGTGGTTATCAGTCTAGAGACAAGTCTTGATCACACAGCTGACTCAGCTTCTTCATAGGACAACTGCCTTGCTACTTCAGCTCACTTTCTCAAGCTTCTTGGATTTGATCACGAAGCCCTACAATAACTTGAGATTGGTTCGACCTTGAACCTTCCTACAATCCTCCTTGGAAAGTAGACCCCTTTGATTCTTCAAAAGTTTCCTCTTCAACAGTTTGAAGTTGTCTTTCATTCACAGCTTTGTGTTGGATCGATTTCCTTCGAGATTTAGGCTTGAGGATTTTGCTTGAATAACTTGAGAATATTTTGCAGGTTACAGATTTAATAATGTTTGCTCGTTCGTGGTTCAGGTAATCAAAGTTTTTCTTTTCTCAATGAAATTCCTCAGCCTTTTATAGTGAACTTTCAAAAATCTGCCCGTTGAAGAGATAGGCTGATTTTCAAAAGTCACTTGTGTTCGTTGGCTTGTCTTTTCTTGGTCTTCAATCTTGAGATGTAGACCTTTCCTCGTATTAAATGAATGTCCAGCTTTTCAGGTTCTGACACGAGGTGCAGTGCCTCCCATTGGTTTATTCCTTTTGCATGCTTCTGGGACTGAGCACTTTAAGACTTGGCAGCATGGGTGTATTGTAAGTCCAAGCGGCTACGATAATCTAGAGGGGGGGTGAATAGATTATCTCCATCTTTTCGATTTTACCCTCTTTTTCGAACCGAATGCTCAAAGACAATAATAAAGGTGCGGAATGTAAACAACACACGTCGATTTAAAGAGGTTCAACCCACCTAGGGCCTAATCCTCTACCACCCCAGTATATCCGGGATGGATTTCAAAAAGAAAAAGAATTTTATTAATTACCAAAATTAATACAAACTCAACTTACAACACCTTGAAGAGCACCACACTCTTCTTCAACACCACCTTTGGAGATTACCACAATCTCCCTTTGAAGATTACCACAATCTTCCTTCAACGGCACCTTTGAAGATCACCACAATCTTCAATCTTGAAGAATACCAAATTCTCCAACACTTCAAGAGCACCACACTCTTGAAACACCTATCACCTAGATCACCCAAGTGTATTCTTACCACAAATATACTCACAAGGATGTCTTGTGTTGAATGATGACCAAAAATCAAGATTACAACTCAATAATGAATATTACAATATGAGTGCAAAGTGTAATCAAGAATAGCCTAGACCTCAAGGATGTGAAAGTGATAAGCTAGGCAAAATTACAACAAGAATAATAACTATGAAGAACAAATATTTGCTTGAAGTGTATCTTGTTGTGTTGTCTCTCAATTGTTGTTTTGGTTGCTCCAAAACTTCCTCTATTTATAGGAGATTATTGATCAAACATAGGCTCCTCTTGGGGATTGAAAATCTACAGAAAAATACAATTAAAATCAAGAATATAGCTGTTAGAAATCAATCCCACATTTTAAGGAAAGTTTGTCTCATTGTCAAACGGCGAAATTTTCATGTCAAAAGATAGGGCGATCGGTCGCACAGAAATAGACGTTTGAAAAATACACAGCAAAATAACACAGGGCGACCGGTCAGGGGGGACTTCGACCGGTCGACCTAGACCCTGACTGGTCCCCCTCAATGATTTTCCGAAGAGCAATGTTCTGTTTCAATTTTGCTCCCAGTCTTGTGCATCGGTCGACGGGGTCGACCGTCGAAGACGCATCGGTCGACGCCCTGGTCCAATTTCCCCTTCCGTCTCATTTTTTGTTCCAAAATTCATCTTCAAGTACGGGTTGCCCTCTACGGCGACCGGTTGACCTCGAGACAGAAATGTTGTCCAATTTTTGTCGAAAATAAAACTCAATAAATACTCCAAAAATTTAGTAAAAACATTTTAAACCAATCGGGAGTATTTAGACAACATTTAGGAACCTTGTTTTGAAGTAAAAACTTATAAACATAAAATCATTAAAAGTGTTGTCCAATAAAACTTGAAGAAATACTCCGAAAAATATTAAAACCATTTTAAATCATTTAGGAGTATTTGGACAACAATTAAAAAACATTGTTTTGGTGTAAAAATAAAATCATCAAAATTAAGATAAAAACATGTATCAAACAATCTCCCCCTTTTTGATGATTACAAACCAAAACAATTTTTAGAAATATTAGAAGGACAATTTTAAAAACGATTTTCCGGTAAAAACATCTAACCGTTTAGAAGCAACCAAAATTTCCAAAATACATAAGTAACCAAGTAAGGGAGTAAATATATTCAATAATAAGCACAAGCTCCCCCTATCAACAAGCACATCAAGAATAATGTAAAAGCAATTAATCATAAGCTAAAAGCTTAGCTTTTACATATTGTTCAAGAGCTTATAAGCTCCCCCTGTCAACAAAACATCATTAGACAAGTAAATCATCATTAGTCAAGTATATAAGTCCATCAAACAACAATTGGACTAAAAATAATTCACAACTTATGGCTTTTAAGAGCCATAGCTTATAGCTTTTATAACAAGCTTTTATTAGCTTTTATGAGCTAATAAGCTTATAACCTGTTTCTTCCCCTTTGGAATCATCAAAAAGAATGTTAGCACGATAAAAACATCATATAATCATATTAAAGTGCGCAACTAAACCGATGTATCGAGCTATTTGAACATTGAAGCTTATAGACCAAATAGGAGGAAAAAGTCGATCATACGACTTGTAGAAGCTTATGAAAACTCATTTTATTGGCAAAACATGATCTCTATAAATATATGAGACTTTTTAAATCGAGAGAATCATGTAGGTGATGAATTTTTCATTGAAACATTTTATCGAACACTTGGCGGGCGTCAAAAATTGAAGAAGATATATATATAGCCCTTGTAAATGCAATCAAACCAAGTTTTTCATCAGCAAATTAGTTTAAATACAATACAATATATCATAAATAACAATCTCATCACAAACATATACAAATTTCATCAAGAAAATACATATAGGCCAAGTTCTCAAGGGTTCAACCCAATTGAGATAAGGAAGTAGAATTCTTACCATTTAATCGGTAAAAATGAGCAATGATGATGATAATCGAGCTAGATAATCCCCAAAATATGAAATTTATGCAACAAAACTCATTGGGAGTGAAATATGTGTGCAAATGTCAAAGGGGTCGAAATATGAGTCAAAAGGGCCAAAATGGCTGAGAGTTAGAACAAAACCATTTTTAACACAAAAATAGCTATAGGCGACCGGTCCAGGGTATAGGCGACCGGTCGAGCTGGTGGGCGACCAGTCGACCTCTCCCCTGGCAGCCCACTGTTCGGTCCTGTTTTGAAAAATCCGAAATTTGATCCAAAAATCCGATTTTTCGCCCCTAAGTTTTAAAAAAGTGCAAAATGCAAACATAGACCTCATTCAATATACATTATGTCATAATCAAGCTCGAAATGAGGTAAAATACTCGGCGGTGAGCGATTTAAAAAGTCCGCGAGTTATCCTTGAGATTGAATTAAACACATCTCAAGTTTTTGTTAAACATGCAATCCCTTTAAAAAAATATCGAATCTCAATATGTTTAGTTCGATTATGACGAACCATATTTTGAAAAATCATTATCACCGGACTTGTTATCCCAAAAAAAATAATAACGTTTTAAAACTTTGGATGAACAAGTCATAAGAAGAAGTGCCTTTGAAAATTTCATTTAACGGCACTTTAATGAGATTCGTTGGGATTGTTTTTGAAGTCGAGCATATAGACGTAAGGCATATAGAATGTCGAGTCTAAGGAGTAATAAATGAATAAACATACCTCGAATTCGTTTGTCAATCATGCCTACCTCAACCTTTGTCAATTTTCACATTTGTGGCCATATAGGTTGAAATGGTTCTTTCTTCTTCAATGCCTCACTTCTTCTTTTGAGTGTGGAATATAATCACCTTCTTGGCATTGTTGAACTTGAATTCCAATGATCAAATTTGAGCTTCCCTCATCATGATCATCTTAGGTTCACCTTGCATTGACTTGGAAAAATATCTTGCACAAATATTCATTACTAGCACCAAAAATATTATCAACATAAATTTGCACAAGTAAACAACCTTGCCTTTTTTTTCAAAACAAGAAGTGTAGTATCAACTTTACCTTTTGTAAAATTATTTTGCAAAAATAGCTAAGTCTATCAAACCATATACGGGGTACTTGTATCAACCGTACAAGGCCTTTTTATAAAAATCATTTGGCCTAAAAATTTTAAACTCCAATAGACTTCTATTTTAATAAAACCATTTAGAAAATTGGATTTAACATCCATTTGGTAAAGCTTGAACTTTTCTCAAAACAAGAATGGGCAAGTAAAGTGCCAATAACTTCTAAATATGCTATGAGTGCAAATATTACATCAAAATCATTACCTTCTTCTTGACAATATCATTGAGCTACTAACCTTGTCTTGTTCATCAAACTTGTTGCGAAATATCACAAATTTCTACAAAATCTTAACAAGATATTTTGCACACGAGCATAGTAATATCGAATAATAGATACACTATTTTAAGCACCACATACTATGCATCATCAAGAGTCTAATAAATCATTCAAGTTCAAATAAGCTTAAGAAAGCTACATAAGGTCTCTTTTGAAATTAGACAATAAGAGAGCACATAGTTGAGACCTCATTTACAAGAATCATATGAACAACAAGTTTGACATAAGTATCCAAGAATAGTGGCATTTATATGTGCAATAAAATGCATAACTTAGTAGATCAATTGTTTTATCAAAACAAAATATAATCCTTTACAAATCTTGGATAAAACAAGCTATGTCAAATAATGCCTTTTCAAAAAATCAAAACATCCTCTTAATGGCACTTGTATAAAATAAGCACATAGTCATATGGCACAAATGTATCGAGTCTATAAGATGAATACCAATGATGAGCGTACCTCGATAGTTTATGTCACTCTTGACATATTATGACGTAGATAGCCATTTGTGAATATACATGAGTCCTACACAATACTTTAAACAAATTTTGCACAAGATATAATAGCACAAGTGTAGGCCAAGTAATAAGAAATATCACAATAAAAATACTAATGCTATAGAAATCCATAAGAGTTTAAAAACAACATGTAAGGTCTCATTTTCAAAGGATTTTAAAAACACAAATATTTTTTGAGGACCTTAAAAATTTTAAAACTCATTTTGCAATTTAAACACAAATAAGAACATGCAAAAATAAAATGCATATTTAAATAGGGAGATACGGTTTACCAATTTTGCCATTTCCATGGGTTGTGTCGTTCCCATTGTTGATGATATCTTCCCGTTTGAAAATCTTCATGTTGATGATGGTTTCTCCAATTGCTCCATTTCCAAGCATTGTGGCCTTCCCATTTTTGAAGGTGTCTTTCTCTTGAAAAATCATCTTGTTGATGATGTCTTTGCCATTTCCAAGGATTGTGTTCTTCCCATTTTTGATTATATCCTGTTGTTGGAAATTGACTTTGTTTTCTCCTTCTTTGATCAAATGAGATGTTCATTTGATGTTTCCTTGGCGGCATGAATTTTCTTCGATTATTATTTCGCCGGGTACCTAATATAACATTGTTTTGTGGTACCCTTAAGTGCTTGGTGTTGGGAAATTTATTGTTTAGATTTTGATGAATGCCATGTAAAACTTAGAATAGGAAGTTGGCACCCCATTTTCGTTGTAAACTGCATTGTAATAAACAGGGCTGATCAAGCTGAGTTAAGTCAGCTATGCCTAAACATGCAAGAAGACAACTGGAGACTAGAAGGAAGACTACGCTGCAAAACAGCTGAGTATGGCAAAGAAGAGAAGACGGAACTCAATCAAGGAGCAACAGATGCGGTGAGTGAAGTATCAGTCAAGTCAATTCAAGATAGCCAAGTCTCAAGTTGAAGTGACAGAAGAGTCATCCAATGATTGGAAGCTGACTTCAAGTCACCTGGGGAAAGCAAGTAAATGCAGTCAAGTCGAGACAACTGGAAGAGATCCGTTGCACAGAAATCAAGGGAATTACTTAAACAAGTAATACCTCCATACTACCTTTCTCGAAGTGCTCAGTCCCAGAAGCGTGCAAAAGGAATAAACCAATGGGAAGCATTGCACCATGTCGAAACTCGAAAAGTCAAGAACAATTCATACGAGGAAGTGGCAATTCCAAGGACTGCAACAAGACAAGCCAACGACCACAAGTGACTTTCAAAAATAAACCTATCTCTTCAACGGGCAGATTTTTGAAAGATCACTGTAAAAGGCTGAGGAATGACTCTGAGAGAAGGTTACCTGAACCACGAACATTCAAGTAAACATTTGAACTGTAACTTAAGATATTTTCAAATCATTCAAGATTAATCCTCAAGCCTACATCACGAAGAAAATCAATCCAACACTCACCTGTGAAGGAAAGATAACTTCAATCAGTTGAAGAGGAAGTTGTTGAAGAATCAAGGGGTCTACATTCCGCAGAGGATTGTAGGAAGGTTCAAGGTCGAACCAGTCTCAAGTTTTTGGAGGGCTTCGTGATCAAATCCAAAGAGCTTGAGCAAGTGGGCTGTAGTAGCAAGGCAGCTGCCCTGTGAAGAAGCTGAGTCGTGCGAGAAGCCAACTGCGTGACCAAGGCATCTCCAGACTGAGTCCCAAAGGATCAAGTCAGCTGTGTGATCAAGACTTGTATCTGGACTGTTACCACTTTGTATACTGATCAATACCTAGTGGATTCCTCCAGGAGTTGGAGAAGAGAGGAGTAGAAGAATTACCCCATCTTCGAACCTCTATAAAAACTTATCGTGTCATTTATATTTCAGCACTTTAATTCCTGCATCTTATTTATTTAACTCTGCTGATAAATTTGCTATCCACTTGATAATCTCTAAGTACTAAAACCAAGTATTAAATCAATACTAAACCAATTTTAAGGGTGTAAAGTCTTCCGCTGAAAACAAATCACAGTCGAGTTAAGTCTTTAGTTAAAACAACTGAGTTATTCTATCAACAAATCGATCAGTGCATTGAGTAACTAACTCTGGCGATAAACTAACTTAGTTGTCCATCAAGGACTCACCGTGAAGTATTAACTCTGAATATTTAAAAGGACTAAATCGAAAAGTTGGTAAGGTTTATTCAACCCCCCTTCTAAACCTTACACTCACACCCCTTTGGGACCTACAAGTGGTATCAGAGCGGTTGGTTCATTGAACCTTCCGCACTGGTTACTGAACTAGATCTCCAAATTTTTCAAAGTTTGTTTTAGTACTTAAGTTTTCAAAACTCTTTTTATCATCAAAAGTTATTATCATGGAAGCAAATTTGACACGCATCCCTATGTTCACAATTGAAGAATTTGATGATTGGAAAATTAGCATGCAGGCTCATCTATCGATTACATGATGAGATGTGGATAGTGATAGAGGATGGGCCATGTAAATTTTAAAAGTAAACACAATCGCAAGGAGAGGCTGCACAATCAAGGTGAAGAGGATGTTGTTCCCAGACCAGTCATGGTTGAAAAACCAAGAGCTAAATGGACAAATGATGACAGAAAAGGATATAACTTGGACAATGTGGCCAAGGATATTCTTTACAAAACCTTGGACAAAGCCATGTTCAATAAAGTCAAATCATGCAAAACGGCTAAAGAAGACAAGCTAACATTGATTTGTGAAGGCTCAGAGCAAATCAAGGAAAATAAATTATCGGTGGTCATGAAAATTTGAAAATTTCAAAATGATCGCAGAGAGACCCTGGATCAACCGGATGCTCGGTTCACAAAATTACCAATGAGCTATCTCGCACTTGGAAAAGAATATACACGAAAAATGTGTATGAAGATTCTAAGAAGTCTCCCAACCGAGTGGGATATGAAAGTCATGGCCATGAGACACTCCATGGACCTATCCAAGACATCCAACCATGAGCTATTCTCGGATCTCAAAGCCTAAGAATTTGAGCTGAGAAGAAAAGACCAGGAAGAGATAGTTGTACCCAAAACAAATTGCTCTAATTGTTAAGGATGGCAAGAGAGCCGAGGTCAAAGAAGTCATTGACCAAGAGGAAATAGCCCCGATGGTTAAAAGGTTTCACAAATTCTTCAATAAGAACTACAAGAGAGGCAAGGGCGAATCCTCCGAAAGACACTCGGCTCCTCCAAGTCAAGGAAGATAGGCCAACCAAGAGAACAAAGCATCAAAAAGTGAATATCAAAGGGTGACAATCCAAGAATGGAAAGAGTGACCAAAAGGTTGAAAATCTATCTTTGAATCGTAGGCAACCAGGTCACTATGCCATTGATTGCCCATATCCTATAGTCAACAAATACAGAATGAAGAAGAAAGAAAGGTCTTGAGAGAAAGAAGACAAGAAAAGAAAAAGGCAATGTTGCATGCAGAGATCACTGAAACAAACCAAGTCAAGAGACACAAATTGATTCAGAGAGTAGTGAAGTGACTACTCAAGTAACTCGAAGAAGAAGCCTTGATCCGTTTGATGGCCAAGGAACAAGACCAACTCGACCAAGAAGATGAGGTACACTCTAACTCATCACACTCGTTCTAGTGATAGTGATCGTGACACACACACTTCATCACCCACTGATCTTTATGATTCATTAGGCAAAATGATGAAAGATTTTGAACACATTAAATCCTCACACACACTTCTAAATGAGGAAAACAACCTGCTTAAATGCCAAAACTCACAGCTGACTAAGGAGCTGAGTACTCTAAGTCAAATAGCTGATGAGAATGAAAGTTTAAAGACTGGAAATGCTAAGCTAATAGCAGAAATAGCCGCTATAGAAAAGAGGGAAAATGACCTCAAAAATGTGATTGCCTCATTCACTAAGGCATCTAAATCATTGGATGATCTTATTATGAGTCAAAGAGAATGTGGAGACAAGACATGTTTAGGATTTAATTCCTCTGTGCTATGTCAAGCTCCAAAAGTGATTTTGGAAAAAGGATCTTCTAGCAATGAAGTATCTCAAAAATCCAAAACTCCAAATGGTGCACACACATTTATCCCAAAGCACAATTACAAACAAACTGGCCTTGGTTATAAAGGAAAAGGAAAATGACCGAGTTGAGTGTCTTTGAGAGGACAGTGAGAAGAAATCCAAATCGAGTTCCTCAAAGAAACTCCAAACAGAAATACTCAGTAAAGAAGAAACAGAGCTACCAAAAACCCCAGAAGTTTCATAAAAGAAATACATATGAAGGGAATGGTAGAAAATACCCAAGCCAAGCTGATTGGAATAATGTGAACTATCAGCAAAGACCTATGGAATTTAAGTCAAAATGGCAAAGGCCTAGAACTCAGCAAAGGCCATTCCAAAGGTATAAGAGTTTTCATCAAAGACACATATGCACCTAGGCACTACACTCGGAGATATCACAACTACCCAAAGAAGGAAATTGCTAAAACACATATACAGGCATACGGACAAAAAAGAGACAAATTTGTATGAACCTAGAATCCCAAGCAATTTGCCAAAATTAATTATGATTATGGCACGATAGATGGCAACCCCTTAGAGTCAAACCATTTGGCTATAGGTTGGTTGGATCATCTTACAATACTAACCCCTCGTGACCCGGACAAGTATGGGTACCTAAAACTTAATTTCCTTGTTTGCGAGGTTCAAGGAACAAATTGAGTGCCAAGGAACTGGTACATGGATAGTGGTCATTCCCGGACACATGACGAGAAACAAGAAAAATCTGTCAAAATTCAAGGAAGTCAAAGGAGCAAAAGTCATATTTGGAGGAAATGAAGCTCCAGGAGAAATAAGAGGCATTGGATCCATCAAGAAAAACAGATTAGAAGTCACAGATGTTGTATATGTTTAAGGACTCAACTTCAACTTGCTAAGCATCAGCCAACTCGTGACAAGGGTTATAATGTTGGATTTAACATGGGTATATGCCAAATCGGGGATCTTGAATCAAATGAAGTTGTGTTGCAAGGATGCGGACAAAAGAACATGTATGTCGTGGATTGGTCAACTACAACACCCAGCACCTGTCTATTAGCAAAGAGCACAGCTGAATCAAGTTGGCGGTGGCACAAGAAGCTAAGTCACCTGAATTTCAAAACGATTAACAAGCTTTCCAGAAGCAATCTTGTGGAAGGACTTCCGGACTTAGATATCAAGAAGGAGAGTAAATGTGATGCATGTCGAAGGGAAAACAAATCAAATCATCATTCAAGGAAAAGACATGTCCATCTTCAACAAGAATATTGCATTTGCTACATATGGATCTATTTGGTCCATTGAACCAGCTAGCATAAGTGGGAAGAAATACACCTTGGTGGTAGTAGATGACTACTCAAGATATACATGGACAATATTCATGTGTAAGAAGAAAGAAACTCTACGAAACTACCACAAATGATGAAAAGGATTCAAATGAGAAGAGCCAAACCATTATCAAAATAAGATCGATAGAGGAACCGAGTTTGTCAATGGTAAAATAACTCAATATTGTATAGAAAATGGTATTGGTCATGAATTGTCTCAACGTGAGGACTCCACATCGAATGGAGTTGCGAAAAGAAGGAATAGAACTCTCAATGAAGCATCAAGGAACATGTTAGGTGACGGGGCTACCTAAAAGATTTTGGGCTGAAGCAATAAACACAACATGCTACACTCAAAATAGATGCATGATAAAAATGAGGCAAAAGACTCCTATGAGATTTGGACACGGAGAAAACCAAATGTTGCATATTTTAGAATATTTGGATGTAAATGCTTCATCCATAACAATGGCAAAGATAATTTGAAGGCTTTTGATGCTAAAGGCGATGAAGGTATCTTCTTGGGATACTCAAATGAAAGCAAAGCCTCAGTACTCAACAAGAGGACTATGGTTACAGAGAGAATCCATTCACGTGGTGTTTGATGAGCCAAATGTAAATGGAGAAGACATTGAAGAGTCACCGATAAGTTTGAATCAACCAACCATGCGAGAAGAGTCCCTATCTTTGAAGTCAAGCCGGAATTATAAAACCCGGATGAAGATGAGACAGTTGAGTCTCAAAAACAATTGGAAAATCTGCGCTAGCGATGATGAGAGAGCGATCAAAGCAACATAACCGCAAGACGATCGAATCCAGGCTAACTTACTCCAACTTTGATGTAAGATGGAGAGACCATCCACGAAACTAGTCATTGGAGATATAAGAGAAGGTGTCAAAACTAGATCCGAACTCAACAAGAAGCTATGTTCACATGCTTTATCTCACAAATAGAGCCTAAAGATGTGTCACAAGCATTGGATGACACACATTGGATTCAAGCTATGCAAGAAGAGTCAATCGGTTTGAAAGAAATAAAGTATGGGAATTAGTTCAAAGACCCATCCATCAAAATGTTATTGGCACTAAATGGGTGTTCAGAAACAAGATGAACGAGGAAGGTTCTGTGGTAAGAAACAAAGCAAGATTAGTAGCCAAAGGATATTGCCAAGAAGAAGGGATAGATTTTGATGAAACATTTGCCCCTGTAGCAAGATTGGAAGCTATAAGGATGTTTCTTGCCTATGCAGCTCACAATAATTTTATTGTATATCAGATGGATGTAAAGAGTGCATTCCTTAATGGTTTATTGGAGAAGAAGTGTATGTTGAACAACCTCCAGGATTTGAGCAGAAGACTCTTGGAGATAAGGTATACAAACTCAAGAAAGCTCTATATGGATTGAAACAGGCACCCAGAGCATGGTATGATACTCTGTCACAATTCTTGACTGGGAACGGATTCACAAAAGGAAAAGTGGATAGAACACTCTTCAGAATTCAAGATGCGAAGAGTATATTGCTTGTTCAAATATATGTGGATGACATTATTTTTGGATCCACAAACAAAGAGCTGTGTGATAAATTTTCAAACCTCATGCAAAGCAAATTCGAAATGAGCATGATGGGAAAGTGACATTCTTCCTTGGACTCCAAGTAAAACAACTGAAGGATGGAACCTTCATAAGTCGAGACAAAATACACCGAGATTTAATGAAGAAATTTGGTATGGAAGAGAAGTCTTCTACGTGAAAATACCAATGAATACATCGATCAAAATGGATATGGATGCGATGGCAAGCACAGATCATCAAACAAGATCTGAGCACTTATTGGATCATTACTCTATCTCACAAAGCGGCGGACATCACATTTGTTGTAGGTGTATGTGCAAGATTTCAATCTGCTCCAAAAGAAAGCCACATGATCATGCGGCAAGAGAATCTTGAGATACTTGAAAAGAAGCCACGAAGTTGGCTTATGGTATCCAAAGGAAGGTGGATTCAAGCTAATTGGCTATTCAGACTCGACTATCTTTGGATGTAGAGTTGATAGGAAAAGCACCTCGGGCACATGTCAAATGCTTGGAAACAAAGCTAATTTCTGGTTTAGCAAAAAGCAAAATTCAATAGCCACCTCTGAAAAGAATACATTGCGGGCAATGTTGTGCCCAAGTCCTATGGATGAGACAACAACCGAGAGACTATGAAGTTGAAGAAAAGGAAATTCCAATCATGTGTGATAACACAAGTGCAATTGCAATCACTCAAAATCCTGTGTTGCACTCGAGGACAAAGCATATCGATGTCAGGTATCACTTCATAAGAGATCATGTTGAAAAGATCACCTTGGAATATATCTCAGGTTGGTGACATATTCACAAAACCATTATGTGAGTCAAGATTTGAAGAACTCAAGCATGATTTAGGGTTAATTGAGCTGAGTGACACTCGAGAAGACTCAAAGAAAAGAAATGAAACACGAAAAGGAAAAAGAGTGAACTCTCAAATCGGCCAAGTGAATCACCATATCGGAAAGATAGCTATACCGAGTTAGCCGACAAAAATGAGTTACTAGGAGAACTATCAGAAGAAGAGTTAAATCAGCTAAGGGATAAGCTGAGTCATTTATGAGCAAAGGGACAAAAACGCAGTCATTTTTACTAAGCGGGAATGTTTTTAAGAATGACGTCAGCATAATTATGACGTGTACAGGCAAAAGCTGCACACCAAGCTTATGATTGGATATAAATGCTGCCGCATTAAATACGAGACATTAAGTGCTAATCGGCGTGCAAAATCTAAGCCGTTGATTTTGATCACATTTCAAAAACCACCCGCACGTCCTTTCAGGAACCAAACTTAAACCATTTTCGTCCGTTTCTCTCACACATTACCAAAAACTGTTCACTTTTCTCTCTCAAAAGAAAAGGCAAAAACTCTCTCAAAAACCCTATCAATCTTCATATCATCTTCTAAGTTTCATTCGGTGAAATACTGAAAAATGGCATCTACTTATGATTTTGTGAAGCTAGGAAAACAAATCCACACCGGGTCTACTGTGGATTTCGAGGGTATGGTCAAACAAGGGTCCGATGACGCCCTCATAAAGAAAATAGCTAAAAAACTTGAAACGGCTGGGCTAAAACCATTTCTGACGATGGACTTTCCGATGACCTATGTGGAAGAGGTCGCACGCGATTCTACGTGAATGCTTTGAGATTCACGATGAGGGATCAAATCCTCTGTTCACGGGAAGGAGTTCATCATAAGCGCCAAGGATTTGGCGTAACACTCTCATTACCGACGGAAGGAGCACCGAAATCAATGAAGCGATGTTGACTTGGATGTTTGCTTGGAAGGAAATAGCCAAGACCGACTATCTTTGAAAAGATAGTCTACATAGCTAACAAGAGGTCAAGGAGGACTACCACAAATTGTTGGACATCGTTGCCAAATGTATAGACATCAAATTTGGCGACTTTGACCAACCGTCCCAAAGCGAAATTGATCGTATTGGCTGCTATCATTGAAGAAAAGAAAGTGAATCAAGGTTGAGTTTGTCTCAAGCGGACTCGCGAGAATGTAGGAACAAATCCTTCAAGGAGAATGGAGCATTTGGAGGATCCCAGGGGATACGATGCAGTGATTGGCCGGTGATGGAGGTAAAAGGAGTCCCTCTTCGACATGGAAAGGCATTCCATGTAAACAAGAGGATGTTCGGATCAAACCTCTCTCGGCGCACGAGAAGAGAGCCTACGCTAAGAGAGCGATACGAGTGAGGGTGTAGGTCCCAAGGGTGTAAGTGTAAGGTTTAGAAGGGGGTTGAATAAACCTTACCAAATTTTCGATTTAGGCCTTTTAAATCTCTGAGTTCTACACAAAATTGTCCTTGATGGACAATCGAATTAGTCCTCAAGAGAGTTAATCTCTCAACATGATTTCGGTGAGCCGTTAATAGAGTAACTCAAATTTGGCTATAATTTGACTCACCGTGGTTTTGTTTTCATGGAAGACTTAACACCCTTAAGTTGGATTAAGCAAGTTTTTACAAATTTGATTTAGTACTTATAGATTATCAAATGGATAGCAAATTTATCAAAGAGATATAAGCAATTAAAAGTGCGAGAAATTTAAATCTTTGAAATGTAAATGACACAAAGAAAGTTTTTATAGAGGTTCAAGATGGGGTAATTCTTCTACTCCTCTCTTCTCCGCTCCTGGAGGAATCCACTAAGTAATGATCGTTTACAAAGTGGTAACAGTCCGGATACAAGTCTTGATCACAACAGGCCGACTTGATCCTTCGGGACTCGATGCCGAGACGCCTTGATCACTCGGTGGCTTCTCGTGCGACTCGGCTTCTTCACAGGCAGTGCCTTGCTACTACAGACTCACTTGCTCAAGCACTTTGGATTTGATCACGAAGCCCTCCAAATGCTTAAGACTTGGTTCACCTTGAACCTTTCTACAATCCTTCTTGGAATGTAGACCCTTGTTTTCGTAGTTTCCTCTTCAACTGATTGAAGTTCTCTTTCCTTCACGGGTAAGTGTTGGATTGATGTTCTTCGAGATGTAGGCTTGAGGATTGAGAATATTTCAATTTTGATAAGCTTGTATATCTCACGTGTGTGTCATCCACGCATCATCTTATTTCTCAATCAAACTCCTCAGCCTTTTATAGTGAACTTTCAAAAATTTGCCCGTTGAAGAGATAGGCTCATTTTTTGAAAATCACTTTGCAATCGTTGGTGTGCGCTTCTTGGACTAGCCATTTCCTCGTATGAAATGTTTTATCACCTTTTCGAGTTCGACACGGTGTAGTGCTTCCCATTGGTTCATTTCTTTGCACGCTTACGGGACCGAGCACTCCAAGAAAGGTAGTATGGAGATATTACTTGTTTAAGTAAATCTCTTGATTTACGTAACGGTTCCTTTTCGATTATCTCGACTTGACGCATTTCCTCGCTTTCCCCCAGGTGACTTAGAGTCGAGCTTCCAATCATTGGATGACTCTTCATCACTTCATCTTGAGACTTGGCTTCTCTTGAGTTGACTTGATGATGTTTCACTCACCGCATCTCACCGCTTCTTTGATCGAGTTCTGTCATGCTCTTCTTTGTTGTACTCACTGTCTCACAGCAGAGTTTTCCTTCAAGCCTTGATTGTCTTCTCTTCTTGCAAGTTGGAGCGTAGCTGACTTAACTCAGCTTGGCCAGCTCTAATTGTTACAATACATTTCAAAGCAAGAATTGGGGAGCCAACTTTCTATTCTAAGTTTTACATGGCATTCATCAAAATCTAAACAATAAAATTCCTAACAATTTCCCCCTTTTTGATGATGCCAAAACTTAAATCATACAAAGATGCAAATAACAAAGATACATACAGATAGTGTATTGACATAGAATGTATGCGCATAATCAATCTTTTTATTGATCATATCATTCTTGTACTTAACACAATCAAGTTTACAAGGTGTATCGAGTATGTAATTGTCTCAAAAATATTTATAGCATTATTACGAAAGACTTACATTGTATGTATTTACATATAAAATACACGAAGGTTGGACAAAGACACTTCATCTCCTTCGCCGTCTCCTTCTTTCATCTTGATCAAGATCTTCTTCTCTTCTTCTCTTCTTCTCGTCATCACCGCTTTCTTTTTTTCTTCTCATACGCCTTCCTCGGCAGCTTTATCTCTCCTTATTCTTTCCTGTCTCTCTCAGTCTATTCTTCTCTCTGCCATAGCCGAGTTTGTCTCTTGTTTTCTTCTTCTATTCTTCTTGCATACTCGGCGTTGGTTTTGGCCACTTGCAAGTTCGCCACATGGTCAAGCCCAGCCCCAGTAGATCCCTCCTTTCTTTCCCGGATCTACGTATTCAATATTCTTGGGCGAGGCCTGGTCAAGCTTCTTCCTCCACTCGCCGCTTCTTCCTCTACCTGCGGGCGTATCTTTGTCTTTGGGGCCTTCTTCTTTCCAAATGAGTGCCCAGCGGAGTGACCAGCAGAGTGATCGCCCGGTTGTCTCATGCAGTCGCTTTTCACATAGTGTGAGACCCTTTTCCCAAGATCTGATCCCAAGCTTGAGCCAAAGACAAATTTGCAAAATAACCTTGATTCGAGCGTTTTGAATTCGTCAACGATCTTGGCTCTGTCCCGACATCCGAAATGGCATACGTGTCTCTCGACAACCGGAATGCCTCCGTGTTCTTTCAAAATGTTCATCACCCTGGCATCCATTCTTCCTTCCACCTCCTTCATCCCTCGCTTCAATTTCTTTTCTCTTCTCGGCTATAGATACAAACAGAGTGTTGGAGTGGCAGAGTCACGGGGAGTTTGCTTCGCTTATAATGTCACCGTGAGGACCCCGTTGGGGGTTTGTGCAATCATCAAGGTCATATTCTTTGATCCTTCCCCCTCAAAGAGATTTTCCTTTCTTGATTTCAAAATTTCCTCACCGGTGATTTTCCCTTCTCAATTGTTCCTTGTCACCGCTCCTTTCTTTTTCGACTTGATTTTCTTTGCTTTAAGGTATTCCTCTTCCCCCTTTTTGGCATCATCAAAGGATAGAGGAACCCCAGGGAACATCTTTGGCAAGCATGAAGTCGAGTCTCCCGATGGTTGAATTTTGCTTCAAGTCTGCGTTGTATCTTTGCCGCGACTTGATTCGCATCGAGTAGCGTTGGATTCTCAAAATCGCTTCATCTCAGCCATGAGAAGGCTGAATTTTCTTGTCATGTGTTTTCCAAACGCTGTATATCATTTGCATTACGCTCACGCAGCAGCTTGATCTCGGCAAAGTGTGAGCTTCGTGCATATGTTCAATGTGTTCCCCGCAGACTTTGTTTTTCGCATCAACATTTTCAGCTCTCCACACCAGCACTTTTGAATAATTGTCAAGTATCTCACTGTTCCACACGCATTGATTGTTCTTTTGCCACCATTCCCTTACCCTAACCGTGATGCCTCTCAAGTCACCGTTGGCATCTCTGTTGTCCAGGCGCATATCCAGGGAGGCCTGATGCCTCTCCATCTTTTCAACTTCAGCAAAGAGTGCCTTGAACACTTCTCGCTTCAAACCGATTCTTCATTGCGGTGATGGCCATACAAACAAAATCGAAGTCGGCCGGAACAATGGTGCCTGAGTGAAAAACAGAGCTGGTCGTGATAGCGTGCTTGCTCATTTTCGACTCTTCGTGGAGTTCGTATCTCCAAAGTGAGAAAGGGAAAGATTCCACAAAGGATTCATTACCGCCATCCGGGATTTGTTCGATGATAAGCGGTGGGCGTGAAGTTCTTTTGGGAATCGATCCAGTGTAGCTTGAGGAGCCAGAGCGGTGATCGCTGGTTCACTGGTTTTGTGGTGCGATGGGAGACTCGGCTTGCCGAGCCTCACTTGTCTTAACAGCCGTTGGTCTCACCGATTTCTCCTTTTGAGTAGACCGGTCCTCGGCCTTATCGAGCGTCATCGGACGATGATGAGATTTCCATTGGTGGCTCATCATCAAAATTAAAGGTCCGACGAGTAGTCTTGGGATCGACTTGCTCGTGCCTGGAACATCCGCACTGAATCTTTTGGATTTGTCATGGGGTTGACTCGCTTCTTCTTCGCCGATCCCGAAAGGTGACATCGGGGTTGTCCTGGGAATCATGAAGTGCGCCGATCTCCTTCTCGAGATGGATCGATGGTTGCGGGAGGGATGTTCTCTACTTCAACAGTGTTACCCCGGAAGTCTCAACCTCCCGTGGCCTTCATTTCCTCCAGCGGTCTCTCTTCTGCTGCGAGGCCTTGCCTTCCCTTTCGATGTCACTGTCTTAGGGTCTTCTCTGATGGCATCCATTGGAGTCTCAACCCCATGGATTGCGCTTTCATCGCCAGTGTTAACTCCCGGGGCTGATCCTTCCTCGTGCCTCGACGCATCGCGTCATTAGCCTTCGAGCTGTTGGCACCTCAGTGAGACGATCTCAATCGTCGAGCTTCGTTGGTGGCAACTTGCTTTGTTCTTCTTGTGTTTGAGTGTCTTTTGCTTCGCCTCCTACATTCTTTGTGGAGTCATCTGCGCACATCCTCCGACCTTGCCGCAGTGGAGGAGTTTCCCCCTCGGTGGCGCATCACCGAGTGACTTGGAGTGGGGTTACTCGTCTCCAAACTCCCGGGCCGTTGCAATTGATGGTTCAAATTAGTTGGGGCGGTGGTGGCACACCTTCAATAGGGGTTGGCTCGACCGGGGTCCCCACTATCCCGGTTTCATCGCCAATTCCTTATTGCCTTCTTCCGAGTTAGTCAGGAAGTGGTAGCAAAAGAACATCAAGTGGCTATTTGCAACCACTCCCATTGGGTCGATTTCAAATGTGTTCGAGGACTCTCCTGGTCCCTCCATCGTCTTTGCTCGTGAAGGATTCTTGATTCATGCAATGCTTGCCGCATGATCTGCAATTCTTCTCGTGGCGGCATTCTCTCTGTTCCTCGTCACTTTCGGAGAAGACATCAAGGAGAGGATGGAAGTGTTACTGTCTCACGAGATAGGGCGGACACTTGCCTTTTCGCGTCTTGGCTTCTTCTTCTTGCTTTTCTCTCTCCTTGTCCTTGTAGATCTGCAGAATATCCATGCGCTTGTCTTCATCTAGAGCTGGGAGCACAAAGATAATCCGAGGAAATTTAGCGATTCCTCTTCTTCTTCTATGAATTCAGCCGTTGGAACTGTTCCGCCCGACCAAGCTCGGCTTCCATTTTCTCCACTCACGCAGACGATTTTGGATGTCCAAGGTGGAGATAGGATCATTACATCACTATCTCGCTTGGGCTGGTTCTTTCTGAGTTTCACCGTATGAACTACAAACAGTCTTGAGTTGCCTCTGCGATCACCTTCAAAGCAGACTTGGCTGTTTCATCAATTACATCCGGAGACTCTACTTCTCCAGTAGTCTCCGATATCTGTGGTAGCCGAGTAGCCGACTCACTGGTTTCTCTTGTGCGGTGCCGCTTGACGAGTCTTCTTCGTCTCCTGGTTTGTACTGTGGAATTTCAGTTCGAGGCGGTGTCCTCGAGTCTTGGGCGGTCAGGGCCGTGTTTGTGTTTGTTTCGAGGAGCCGGCCGTCTAGGCTTGTCGAGATCTCCTCCTTTTGACGATCGAGAGAAGGAATTTGTGAGTCCTTCTCGACCGCCGCTATGCGGGGCGGCAGTGACACGGCCGCTGGGCAGGCGGTGACTCTGCTGCAGGGCGGTGACTCTGCTGCGGGGGCAGGTGCATGTTTGTTTTCTTTGCAGGGGCAAGAGACTTTTGGTAGCAGTCAGGGCAGCTTTCTTCTTGTTGGAGAGGAAGCGGTGTGTCTTCGGGTCACCGATTCCCCCTCACCGGTGTCGCTCTCTTGGCGTACGCACGCTTCGAGCACCGAGAGAGATTAGCTCAACATCCTCTTGTTAACATGGAAGGCCTTCCCATGTCTAAGAGGTACTCCTTTCACCTCCAATAGCCGGCCAATCACCAGGCCATATCCCGAGATCCTCCAAATGACCCATCTTCTTTGAAGGACTTGTTCCCCACGTTCGGGCAGAAATCTGCTCAGAGATAAACTCAGCCTTTATCTTCTTTTCTTCGATTATTGCAGCCATCACAATCAATTTTGCCTTTGACGATTGGTCAAAGCTCCAAATTTGATGTCGATACACTTGGCAACAATATCCAACGCTTTGTGATAGTCCTCCTTCAACAGTCTCTTGTTTGCTTGTGTATATTATTTTGTCGCAAACGCCGACTTGGCTATTTCTTTCCATACTTCACCCAAGTTTACATCAGCCTCTTTGATCTCGGATGCTCCTCTGCGGTAGTGAGCAATATTCAGCCAAATCTTTGCGTTGATAGTCACCGCTTCCCATGAACAGATGACTTGATTCCTTCATCGTGAATCTCAAAGATTCACGAGAATTGTGCGACCTCCTCCACATAGGTCATAGGATACTCGATGTTTAGAAAACGGTTTCGATCCCGACGTTTCTAACTTCTCCGCGATTTTCTTCACCAGGGTGTCGTTTACCCCTGCTTCACCATTCCGTCCGAAATCCACGGTCGAACCGGTGTGGATTTGTTTTCCCAACTTGCAAAGTTATACGTTGGTGCCATTTCTCGAATAATTTCAAGAAAAGTTCGTAAATTTGATTTGAAGATTGATAGGGTTTCGAGAGTTTTTGCCTTTGCTTTTTGAGAGAGAGATTGAAAGTTTTTAGAAGTGTGAGAGAGAAACGGACGAAAAATGGTTTAAATATGGTTTATGAAAGGACGTGCAGACGGTTTTGAATCGTGATCGAAATCAACGGCTTGGATTTCGCACGCATGTTGAGCGATTCATGTCTCGTATTTAATGCGGCAAAGATTTATATCCAATCATAGGCTTTGTGTGCGGCTTTATGTCCATACACATCATCATTATGCTTTGACGTGTCTCTTAAAACATTCCCGCTTAGTCAAAAACGATCGCATTTTTGTCTCTTTGCTCATAAGTTATTCAAATTTTATCTCTTAGCCGATTTAACTCGCTTCTCACATTCCCCTTAGTGACTCAAATTCACCGACTTGGTATAGTCGACTTTTCCGATCAAAATGATTTATTGAGCTAATTTTTGTTTTCACTCTTTTTCACCTTCTTTCCTGTTCCATTTCGTTTCTTTTGATTCTTCCGTGTCTCACTTAGCTCAATTAGCCCCAACTCATGTTTGAGTTCTTCAAATCTTGACTCACATAATGGTTTTGTGAAGATGTCGCTAGTTGTTTGTCGGTTGAGATATATTCCAAGATAATGTCCTTCTTTTCAACATGATCTCTTATGAAATGATATCGACATCTATATGTTTTGTTCTTGAGTGCAACACAGGATTTTGAGTGATTGCAATTGCACTTGTGTTATCACACATGATTGGAATTTCTTTTTCTTCAACTTCATAATCTCTCACTGTCTCATCCATAGGACTTGGGCACAACAATGCCCGCAGACTATGTATTCGCCTCACCAGTAGAAGTGGCTATTGAGTTTTGCTTCTTGCTAAACCAGAAATTAACTGTTTCCAAGCATTTGACATGTGCCTCGAAGTACTTTTTCCCGTCCACTCGCATCCAAAGATAGTCGAGTCTGAATAGCCAATTAGCTTGAATCCACCTTCCTTTGGATACCATAGCCCTACTTCTTGGTTTCCTTTTAAGTATCTCAATATTCTCTTTAGCGCAAGCTGCGATCATATGGCTCTCTTTTGGAGCAGATTGAAATCTTGCACATACACCTACAAAGAAAGGTGATGTCCGGCCCTTCTTTGTGAGATAGAGCAAATGATCCAATAAGTGCTCAGATCTTGTTTGATCTACAGCTTGCCATCCGCATCCATGTCCATTTTGATGATGTGTTCATTGGTATTTTTACTGTAAGACTTCTCCTCCATACCAAATTTCTTCATTAAATCTCTGGTGTATTTTGTTTGGCTTATGAAGGTTCCATCCTTCAAATTGTTTCACTTGAAGTCCAAGGAAGAATGTCGCTCTCCCATCATGCTCATTTCAAATTTACTTTGCATGAGGTTTGAGAATTTTTCACACAGACTCTTTGTTAGTGGATCCAAAAATGATGTCATCCACATATATTTGAACAAGCGAAAGATACTCTTCTTGTCTTGAATTCTCAAGAGTGTTCTATCTACTTTTCCTTTAGTGAATCCATTTTCGGTTAGGAATTGTGACAGGGTATCATACCATGCTCTGGGTGCCTGTTTCAATCCATACAAGGCTTTCTTGAGTTTGTATACCTTGTCTCCAAGAGTCTTCTGCTCAAATCCTGGAGGTTGTTCAACATACACTTCTTCTTCCAATAATCCATTTAGGAATGCACTTTTTACATCCATTTGATATACAATGAAGTTTTTGTGAGCTGCATAGGCAAGAAACATCCTTATAGCTTCCAATCTTGCTACAGGAGCAAATGTTTCATCAAAATCTATTCCTTCTTCTTGGCAATATCCTTTGGCTACCAGTCTTGCTTTGTTTCTTACCACAGAACCTTCCTCGTTCATCTTATTTCTGAATACCCATTTGGTTCCAATAACATTTTGATGTATGGGTCTTTGTACTAATTCCCATACTTTATTTCTCTCAAACTGATTCAGCTCTTCTTGCATAGCTTGAATCCAATGTGTGTCATCCAATGCTTGTGACACATCTTTGGGCTCTATCTGCGAGATGAAGCATGTGAACATTGCTTCTTGTTGAGTTCTGGATCTTGTCTTGACACCTTCCCTCATGTCTCCAATGACAAGATCTGGTGGATGGTCTTTCAGCCATCTTACGTCAGGTTGAAGTAAGTTAGCCGGATTCGATCGACTTGCGGTACCGTGTTCTTTGCCGTGGGTCGCTCTCTCGTGATCACTCACCAGATTTTCCAGTGCTTTTGAGATTCAGCTATCTCATCTTCTTCCTCAATTGATAATTCTGTTTCGACTTGAAAGATAGGGACTCTTCTCGTAAGGTTGGATGTTTCACTTATCACCGACTCTTCAATGTCTTCTCCATTTATGTTTGGCTCATCGAATACTACATGAATGGATTCTTCTCAGTAACCATAGTTCTTTTGTTGAGTATTCTGTAGGCTTTGCTTTCACCGAGTATCCTAAGAAGATACCCTCATCGACTTTAGCATCAAAAGCCTTTAGGTTGTCTTTGCCATTATTGTGAATGAAGCATTTACATCCAAATATCCTGAAATATGCAACATTTGGTTTTCTTCCATCCGGATCTCATAGGGAGTCTTTGTCACCGCCTATTTATCATACATCTGTTTTGGGTGTAGCAAGTGTTGATTGCTTCACCAAAATCTTTTTGGTAACCCTACTTGACTAACATGGTCCTTGTTGCTTCCTTGAGAGTTCTGTTCCTTCTTTCTCGCAACTCCATTTTGTTTGTGGAGTCCTTGCGGTGATAGTTCATGACCAATACCATTCTCAATACAAGATCGAGTTATTATTCCATTGACAAACTCAGTTCCTCTATCTGATCTTATTTTGATAATGGTTTGACTCTTCTCATTTTGTATTCTCTTCATCACCGTGGTAGCTTTTGTAGAGTTTCTTTCTTCTTGCACATGAATATTGTCCATGTATATCTTGAGTAGTCATCTACTACCACCAAGGTGTATTTCTTTCCACTTATGCTTGCTGGTTCCACTGGGCCAAATAGATCCATATGAAGCGGATGCATTATTCTTGTTGAGGATGGGCATGTCTTTTCTTTGAATGACGATTTGATTTGTTTTCCTTCGACATGCATCACATATACTTTCCTTCTTGTATCTTGAGTCCGGAAGTCCTTCTACAAGATGACTTCTTGCTAGCTTATTAATTGTTTTGAAGTTCGGGTGACTCGGCTTTTTGTGCCACAGCCAACTTGATTCATGTGCTCTTTGCTAGTAGACAGTCTTTGGTGTTGCGGTTGACCAATCCACTACATACATATTTTTCTGTCTACATCCTTGCAAAGACAACTTCATTAGATTCAACATTTTTGATTTGGCATATTCCCATGTTGAATCCAACATTGTAGCCCTTGTCGCAGAGTTGATCGATGCTTAGTAAATTGAAGTTTAGTCCTTCAACATATGCAACATCTGTGATTTCTAAGCCATTCCTTTTGATGGATCCAATGCCTCTTATTTCACCAGGAGCTTCATTTCCTCCAAATATGACTTTTGCTCCTTTGACTTCCTTGAATTTTGACAGATTCTCTTATTTCCTGTCATGTGTGCCGGAATGTACCACTATCCATGTACCAGGTTCCTTGGCACTCACTGCTCCTTGAACCTGCAATCAAGGAAATTAAGTTTTAGGTACCCATTCTTGTCCGGGTCCCGAGGGGTTAGAATTATAAGATGATCCAACCAACCTATAGCCAAATGATTTGACTCAAGAGGTTGCCATCTATCGGTGCCATAATCATAATCAATCCTGGCAAATTGCTTGGGGAGTCTAGTTCATACAAATTGTCTCTTTTGTCTCAGTATGCCTGCATATGTGTTTTAGCAATTGCCTTTCTTGGGTAATTGTGGTGTCTTTGAGTGTAGTGCCTAGGTGCATATGTGTCTTTGATGAAAGCTCTTATGCTTTTGGAATGGCCTTTGTTGAGTTCTAGGCCTTTGCCATTTGGGCTTGTATTCCATAAGTCTAGGGGTGATAGTTCACATTGTTCGATCGGCTTGGCTTGGATATTTTCTACCATTCCCATCATGTGTATTTCTTTTATGAGTTTTCTGGGATTTTTGGTAGCTCGCTTCTTCTTTACAGAGTATTTTCTGGGAGTCTGGAGGACTCGGCCGAATCTCTTCTCACCGCCCTTTCAAAGACTCTCAATCGGTCGTTTTCCTTTTCCTTTGTAACCAAGGCCAGTTTGCTTAGCATTGTGCTTTGGATTGAAAGTGTGTGCATCATTTAGAGTTTTGGATTTTTCGGACTCTTCATGACTTGAAGATCCTTTTTCCAAAATTACTCTTGAGGTTTGACATGGCACAAAGGAATTAAATCCTAAGCTTTGTCTTGTCTCCACATTCTCTTTGACTCATAATAAGATCATCCAAAGATTTAGATGCCTTAGTGAATGAGGCAATAACATTTTTGAGGTCATTCTCCTCTTTTCTATAGCGGCAATTTACTGCTATTAATTTAGCATTTTCACCTTTAAACTTTTATTCTCATCGCTATTTGACTTAGAGTACTCGGCTCCTTAGTCGACTTTGAGTTTTGATTTTTAGTAGTCAATTTGTTTCCTCATTCAACAGTGTGTGTGAGGTTTTAATGTGCTCAAAATCTTTCATCATTTTGCCTAATGAATCATAAAGATCGAGTGGGTGATGAAGTGTGTGTGTCACATCACTATCACTAGTGTCCGAGCTTGTTGAGTTAGATTGTACCTCATCTTCTTGATCTTGTTCTTTGGCCATTGCGGATCAAAGCTTCTTCTTCGAGTCACTTGAATAGTCGACTTCACCGCTTTCTCTGAGTCACTGTCTCTCTTGACTTGGCTGTCTCAAAGAATCTCTGCAGCATCATCATTGCTTTTTTTTTTCTCTTATCTTCTTTCTCTCAAGACCTTTCTTTCTTCTTCGTTTAAATACTTGTTGACTACAGGATATGAGCAATCAATGGCATAGTGACCTGGTTGTCTACAATTCCAACATAGATATTCACCTTTTGATCGGCTCTTTCTATTCTTGAGTTGTCGGCCCCTTTGATACTCAACTTGTTGATGATCTGCTCTCTTGGTTGGCCTATCATCTCTTGATTTGGAGGAGCCGAGTGTCTTCTCGGAGGATTCACCCTTTCCTCTTTTGTAATTCTTGTTAAAGAACTTGTTAAATCTTTTAACCATTAGGGCTATTTCTTTACGGGTCAATTGCTTCTTTGACCTCGGCTCTCCTTCCGTCTTTGACAACTAGAGCAAATGTTTTGGGTACACTGCCTCTTCCTCGGTCTTTCCTTCTCACCAAACTCGTAGGCTTTGAGGTCCGAGAATAACTCGTGATTGGATGTCTTTGATAGGTCCATGGAGTGTCTCAATGCCATGACCTTCATTTCCCATTCAGGTGAAGACTTTTAGGATCTTCATACACATTTCCTTTTGTGTATATTCCTTTCCAAGTGTAGACACTCATTTGTGATTTACGTAAATCGAGCGTCTAGTTGGTCCAGGTTCTCTCCTGTGATCATTTTGAAATTTTCAAACTTCAGACACCATAATTTGTTTTCTTTGATTTGCTCAACCTTCACAAATCAAAGTCAACTTGTCCTGATTTCCTTAGCCGTTTTGCAAGATTTGACTTTGTTGAACATGGCTTTATCCAAGGTTTTGTAAAGAATGTCCTTGGCTACATTGTCCAGGTTGTATCTTTTTCTCATCATCATTTGTCCACTCGGTTCTTGGTTTTTCAACCATGACTGGTCCGTGTCTTCGCATCTTCCCCTTCACCAGAACTCTTCGCATACCGTGTTCACCTTTAATATTTGCAGAGGCCCATCTTCTATCACTATCCACATCTCATCATGTAATCTTTGATAGATGAGCTCGCATACACGAATTTTCCAATCATCAAATTCTTCAATAGTGAACATAGGAATGCGTGTTAGATTTGCTTCCATGATAATAATTTTTAATGATAGAAAAGAGTTTTGAAAGATAAGTACTAAAGCGGACTTTTGAAAAGATTGGAGATCTAGTTCAAGAACCGAGCGGAGGGTTCAATGAACCAACCGCTCCGATACCACTTGTAGGTCCCAAGGGGTGTAAGTGTAAGGTTTAGAAGGGGGGTTGAATAAACCTTACCAAATTTTCGATTTAGGCCTTTTAAATCTCTGAGTTCTACACAAATGTGTCCTTGATGGACAATCGAATTAGTCCTCAAGAGAGTTAATCTCTCAACAGACTTTCACTGAGCTGTTAATTAATAGAGTAACTCAAATTGGCTATAATTTGACTCACCTGTGGTTTTGTTTTCAGAAGACTTAACACCCTTAAGTTGGATTAAGCAAGTTTTTACAGCTTGATTTAGTACTTATAGATTATCAAATGGATAGCAAATTTATCAATAGATATAAGCAATTAAAAGTGCGAGAAATTTAAATGCTTTGAAATGTAAATGACACAAAGAAAGTTTTTATAGAGGTTCAAGATGGGGTAATTCTTCTACTCCTCTCTTCTCCACTCCCGGAGGAATCCACTAAGTAATGATCGGTTTACAAAGTGGTAACAGTCCAGATACAAGTCTTGATCACAACAGGCCGACTTGATCCTTCGGGACTCGATCTGAGACGCCTTGATCACTCACCGCTGGCTTCTCGTGCGACTCGCTTCTTCACAGGGGCAAACCTTTGCTACTACTCCACTTGCTCAAGCACTTTGGATTTGATCACGAAGCCCTCCAAATGCTTAAGACTTGGTTCACGCCTTGAACCTTTCTACAATCCTTCTTGGAATGTAGACCCTTGTTTTTCGTAGTTTCCTCTTCAACGATTGAAGTTCTCTTTCCTTCACGGGTAAGTGTTGGATTGATGTTCTTCGAGATGTAGGCTTGAGGATTGAGAATATTTCAATTTTGATAAGCTTGTATATCTCACGTGTGTGTCATCCACGCATCATCTTATTTCTCAATCAAACTCCTCACCCTTTTATAGTGAACTTTCAAAAATTTGCCCGTTGAAGAGATAGGCTCATTTTTTTGAAAATCACTTTGCAATCGTTGGTGTGCGCTTCTTGGACTAGCCATTTCCTCGTATGAAATGTTTTATCACCTTTTCGAGTTCGACACGGTGTAGTGCTTCCCATTGGTTCATTTCTTTGCACGCTTCTGGGATGAGCACTCCAAGAAAGGTAGTATGGAGATATTACTTGTTTAAGTAAATCTCTTGATTTACTCGTAAACGGTTCCTTTTCAGTTATCTCGACTTGACGCATTTCCTCGCTTTCCCCAGGTGACTTAGAGTCGACTTCCAATCATTGGATGACTCTTCTCCGTCACTTCATCTTGAGACTTGCTTCTCTTGAGTTGACTTGACGATGTTTCACTCAGTTGCATCTCACCGCTTCTTGATCGAGTTCTGTCATTCTTCTTTGTTGTACTCAAATTGTCTCACACAGAGTTTTCCTTCAAGCCTTCGTTGTCTTCTTGCAAGTTGGAGCGTAGGCGACTTAACTCGGCTTGGCCACTCTAATTGTTACAATACATTTCAAAGCAAGAATTGGGAGCCAACTTTCTATTCTAAGTTTTACATGGCATTCATCAAAATCTAAACAATAAAATTCCTAGAGGGGAATCACCGACCAAAGACACAAACTGTCTCCTCTCCACCAAAGAAGAGAGGCCTGCCCTGCTGCTAAGAAGATCTGCTCCTCAAAGAAAGAAAAATAAATCTCGCTCCCGCCCGCAGCCGAAGTCACCCTCCGCAGCCGTGTCTCCCCGCCCCGCCGCGGCCGAGAAGGAATCCCAAATACCTTCTCCGATCATTAAGAAGAGAGAACTCGATAAGCCAAGACGGCCACTCATCAAAAGAGAACGACAAAGACGGCCCGCGCCCAAGACTCGAAGAAACCTTGTCGAACAAAATCCTCCTCGGTTCAAACAAGAAGAAGGAGAAGAATTTTCAAGCGCTCCGAGAGTCTCCACTGAAAAAGATACCCGAGATCGCTGGAGAAGTAGAGTCTCCAGGCGTGATTGATGAAACGGCCAAGTCTGCGAGGCCGATCGCAGAGGCAACTCGATGACCCACAGATGACAGAAACAGAGAACAAGGCACAACCGAGACAACCAAATCACCGTTGATTGCAGGTTGTTTCTCCACCAGTGAGGCTGGCTGAAGGTGTCGGCGACCAAGTCTGCTACCCGCAATACCTAAACGAGGGCCAAGAAGACGATGATGAAGACGATTTAATCATGCACTCTCCATTGTATCCGGACATCCAAAATCGTCAGCGAGTGGAGAAAATGGAAGCCGAGCCTATCCAAAGTGCGGTTTCAACATCCGAGTTCATTCTTGAGGAAGAAGAACTCTTGATTTCTTGAGGTGGACACAGATCTTTGCAAGCCCTTGACGAGATAATTGCATAAATATACTTGAAATTCGAAAAGAAAATGAACGGGCTAAAGCAAATGAGACGCAGAGGCACGTGAGAAGGCCAAGATCATCGCCTATCACCGCACCACGTAACATACACATCCTCACTTTGACGCCCTATCTCGCAAGTGATGAGGACTGGACCCTCTTGCGCCCGTAAGAGTTGCAAATGCGACAAGCAATGGAAGAATCCGAATCCTTCATGAGCAAAGAATGATGGAGGGACCAGGAGAGTCCTCCAAAACACAGCTGGAGATAGACCCAATGGGAGTGGTGCAACATATTGCCACCGTTGTTGCTGCCACCACTTCCCCAGCTCACTCGGAAGAAGGAACTAAGGGAATTGGCGATGAAACTGGGATAGTGGGGACCCCAGTCGAGCCAACCCCTAATGAAGGTGTCTTACCACCTGCCCCAACTGAATACTCAATGGGAACAAGAGTCCGAGACGAGTGACCCCAATCCATGTCACTCACCGGTGGTGTGCCACCGAGGGGAAACTCCCTCCACTGCAGCAAGGTCGGAGGATGCTGCAGCTGACTCCACAATGAATCTAGGAGGCGAAGTGGAGAAAGAACAAACACAAAGTACACAACAAGTTGTCATCGACGAGGCTCAGATAGTTGAGACTGTCTCAGCTGAGGTGCCAACGCTCAAGGCTAATGACGATGTTGATGCAGTCGAGGCACATGAAGGAATGCCACGGGAGTTAACACTGGCGGGCGACGAAAGTGCAATACATGGAGTTGAGACTCCAATGGATGCCACCGAGAAGACCCTAAGACAAATGACACTCGCGAAAGGATGTCCAAGGCCTCGCGCATTGAGATTGAGATTGAGGTAATGAAGGCCAACGGGAGGTTGAGACTTCTCGGGGTAAAGAAGTCAAGTACGTAACATCCTCCTCGCTATCATTGATCCATCGAAAAGGAGATAAATGCGCTTCACGATTTCCAGGATAATCCGATGTAACCTTTCTCGGGATCGGAAGGAGACGATGAAGCCGAGTCATCCCCGTGGATCGATCCAAAAGACTCACCGAGGATGTTCCAACCACGAGTAAGTCGACCTCAAGTCTACTCGTCAAAATTTCAACTTTGATGAGCCACCCATGGAAATCTCATCATCGTCCGATGACACTTCGATAAGGCCGAGAACCACCAACTCACATGGAAAAACCCAAATTGAGACCAACGAAGTTGTTGAGACAGTGAGCTCCGCGAGCCGGGTCAACTTCACAACACCCACCGAAATAGAGTCCATCACGCAGTTCCCCAAGGCTGCAGCAGGTTCGACTCCACAAGGAACCTCACGAGCACCACTCATCACTCGAACAAATTCCGATTTGCTCGTGACGATCCATTTGTAGAATCATTTCCTTCTCTCTCGGAGGTACCCGACCTCCCAAGAGTCCGAGAGAGATCTCGCGCTTCCATAGACCGATCCTCGTCATTCCATCATATACCATCGTTCCAAATTGACTATGATTTTTGGACGCCGCTGGCCGTCACCGCAACAAAGGGAATAGCAAGTTCGGGAGGTATTCAAAACATTATTTGCTGAAATTGAATGATGGAGAGGCACCAGGCCTCGATGGACATGATATCGATAAAGAGATGCCAACCTTTACTGACTTGAGAGGCATATAGTCAAAATCGTGGGAGTGGTGGCAACAACAAGAAACAATGCGCGGGAACAAGCTAGATATTTCGAACATTGTTCAACAAGTGTTGGTATGGCGAAATGAGAATGCCGATGCAAAGACAAAATTGAGAGAACACATTGAGCACATGCATGAATCTCACACTTTCTTGAGATAAAGTCATTGCGTGAGCAAAATAAGAATGAGCTCCTGCGTATGGAAGAAAATGAATCGAGTTTCGCGCCGCATACTCTGCCCGAAGAGACTCGAAGCGAACTTGACTATCGCCAGACTCGACTTCCGCTGCCGCTTTATTTCCAGGGTTCCTCTCTCCTTTGATGATGCCAAAAAGGGGAAGAGGAATACCTAAAAGCGAAGAGATCAAGTTGAGAAGGAGAGAGCAAAACTGTGAAGGGAAAGACAAATTGAGGAAGTTTCAAGAGAAAAGAAAGGGAAGTCTGTTGAGGGGAATGATCGAGAGATGTGACCTTGATGATTGCACAAACCCTCAACAAGGTGCCGTCACGGTGATATTATCAAAGAAACTCCCGATGACTCTGCGCACTCCAACACTCTGCTGTAACTATGGTGACAAGAGAAAGACAAAGCGGGGATGGAGGAAGTGGAAGGAAGGATGAATGCCCGAGTTATGGATATTCTCAAACAACATGGAGGCATTCCAAGAGACAGAGACACTTATGCCATCTCGAGATCTTTGAACCGAGCCGAGATCGCTTGATGAATTTAAAACGCCGCATCTCGAAGGATACTTCGCAAACATGCCCATGGCTCGAGCCTGGGACTTGTACTAGGAAAAGGGTCTCACACTATGTGAAGAAGTCGACAAGCAGCAGACTACCGATGGTCACTCTGCTAGTCACTCACCTGGGAAGAAGAAGACTCGATCAATACATGCCTGGGGTAGAGGTAGAGGAAGAAGCGATGGTGGAGGAAGAGGTTTGGACCTGACCTCGCCCAAAAACATTGAGTACATGATCCAGGCAAGAAAGGAGGGATCTACTGGGCTGGTTTTGACGAAGTAGCCAATCTGCAAGTGGCTAAGAACAATGCTGAGTATGTGAAAAGAATTGAAGAAGAAAATAAAAGACAAACTCAGCTATGGGAGGAGAGACAAGAAAGAATAAGAAGAGATAAAGCTGCCCGGAAGGCGTATGAAAAGAAGAAGAAAGCAGCTGAAGATGAGAAAAAGAAAAGAAGACCAGAAGATGACATAGCTGAAGAAGAAGAAAGAAGGAGGAAGCAAAGGAGATGAAGTGTTGTTGTCCACCCCTTCATGTATTTTACTATGTAAATACATTTTATGCAAGTCTTCTATAATAAATCTGTAAATTCTCTATTTTTGCGTAGATATAGATGTTTGCTCTGATACACTTTGTAAACAGTTGTGTAAAGGACAAGAATGTTATGATCAATAAAAGAATTGATTCTACGCATACATTCTCTGTGAATGCACTATCTGTATGTATCTTTGCTATTTACATTTTGAATTTTAAGTTTTGGCATCATCAAAAAGGGGGAAATTGTTGGGAAATTTATTGTTTAGATTTTGATGAATGCCATGTAAAACTTAGAATAGGAAGTTGGCACCCCATTTTCGTTGTAAACTGCATTGTAATAAACAGGGCTGATCAAGCTGAGTTAAGTCAGCTATGCCTAAACATGCAAGAAGACAACTGGAGACTAGAAGGAATACTCCGCTGCAAGACAGCTGAGTATGGCAAAGAAGAGAAGATGGGAACTCAATCAAGGAGCAAATGAGATGCAAACAGTGAAGTATCGATCAAGTCAACTCAAGATAGCCAAATCTCAAGTTGAAGTGAGAAGAGTCATCCAATGATTGGAAGTCGACTTCAAGTCACCTGGGGAAAGCAAGTAAATGCGGTCAAGTCGAGACAATCGAAGAGATCCGTTGCACGAAATCAAGGAATTACTTAAACAAGTAATACCTCCATACTACCTTTCTCGGTGCTCACCCGAAGCGTGCAAAAGGAATAAACCAATGGGAAGCACTTGCACCATGTCGAACTCAAAAGTGAATAACAATTCATACGAGGAAGTGGCAATTCCAAGGATCGCAACAAGACAAGCCAACGACCACAAGTGACTTTAAAAAATAAGCTATCTCTTCAACGGGCAGATTTTTGAAAGATCAATATAAAAGGCCGAGGAATGACTCGAGAGAAGGTTACTCAACCACGGACATTCAAGTAAACATTTGAACTATAACTTAAGATATTTTCAAATCATTCAAGATTAATCCTCAAGCCTACATCACGAAGAAAATCAATCCAACACTCACCTGTGAAGGAAAGATAATTTCAATCAGTTGAAGAGGAAGTTGTTGAAAAATCAAGGGGTCTACATTCCGCAGAGGATTGTAGGAAGGTTCAAGGTCGAACCAGTCTCAAGTTTTTGGAGGGCTTCGTGATCAAATCCAAAGAGCTTGAGCAAGTGGGTGTAGTAGCAAGACAAATTACCTGTGAAGAAGCCGAGTCATACGAGAAGCCACCGCATGACCAAGGCATCTCCAATCGAGTCCCAAAGGATCAAGTCACTGTGTGATCAAGACTTGTATCCGGACTGTTACCACTTTG
This sequence comes from Rehmannia glutinosa, assembly GCA_016081115.2. Taxonomy (NCBI): domain Eukaryota; kingdom Viridiplantae; phylum Streptophyta; class Magnoliopsida; order Lamiales; family Orobanchaceae; genus Rehmannia; species Rehmannia glutinosa. Next base: position 61,687,250 of record CM071937.1, on the reverse strand, counting down.
TATACCGATCAATACCTAGTGGATTCCTCCAGAGTTGGAGAAGAGAGGAGTAAAAGAATTACCCCATCTTCGAACCTCTATAAAAGCTTATCGTGTCATTTATATTTCAAAGACTTTAATTCCATCATATTTATTTAACTCACGATAAATTTGCTATCCACTTGATAATCTCTAAGTACTAAAACCAAGTATTAAATCAATACTAAACCAATTTTAAGGGTGTAAAGTCTTCCACGAAAACAAATCACAATGAGTTAAATCTTTAGTTAAAACAAATGAGTTATTCTATCAACAAATTTCTACAATCAGTCGTTGAGTAACTAACTCACGATTAACTAACTTAGTTGTCCATCAAGGACTCAAATGTGAAGTATTAACTCTGAATATTTAAAAGGACTAAATCGAAAAGTTGGTAAGGTTTATTCAACCCCCCTTCTAACCCTTACACTCACACCCCTTTGGGACCTACACTTGGGTCCTTTGGGATTAGTCTTGAGACTTTTAGGTCTCCAAAAATAATTAGAGCTATTTTTAGCCCGACAAGTATTTACCGTATGACCCTTTTTACCGCAATAAAAAAAAGTAACAATGTTAGGAGCATAATGACCAATATACATAGCCACTTGATTTCTTTTCACATAATTAACAATACTAGGCTTATGATCAAGTCCTTGTTTCAATTTATCACAACTATCAACAATATAGGTCATTTTATTGGTACTCAAGTTGGACTTTGATAAATCCTTTTTCATGCAATTAATATCCTCAACAAGAGTACTATTTTCTTTTTCAAGGATTCTAATCTTATCAAGAGTGGTGGTGTGAGTACATGATAGTGATTCATAGGAAGTAGATAAACTATCCTTTTCATTTTTCAAAGCATTGAATTCCTTTTTCAAATTTTTTGTATTTAACAAGCAAGCTTTGGAATTCATTTTGAAGATCATCAAAATCATTTTGCAAATCACTATAATCATTGTGTATAACAATATCATAGGAAGTAGAGGGTTTAAGACATACCTCGTTATCTTCTTCGATGTCCATAAGACAATGTTCAACTTCTTCATAGTTGAAAGTTGTAAGAGGCTTGTTCCTTAGATTTGACATTGTATCCCTTTGAGAAGTGGATGCTTTTGAGTTGCTCCTATCATTTGCATATACTTCATGAATGGCTTCTAATTTTTGCCATACTTTATGAGCCGATCGAATTCCTACAATAATATTAAATTCCAAGTTGGTAAGTGAACAATATAGAATATTGAGAGCTTTACCATTTAAGGAGATGATTTTCTTCTCTTCATCATTGAGCTCTTTGAAGGCCTTGGAGGTGTATGGTGTGTCTATCATCGGAATGGATTCTCCATTTATAACGATGTTCCAAATATCGAACCCGCAACCTTGTAGATAACATTCCATTCTTTCTTTCCAAAATATAAAATTTTTGGAATCAAATAGTGGTGGCTTGGTGGTGGAGGTGTCGGTAAGATGAGCTTCATTCGTAGCCGACGATCGTTCCTCTTCACTTGCGATGTGAAACAAGCTTGCCAAAGAGTTTGGCTTTGATACCACTTGTAAGTCCAAGCGGCTATGATAATCTAGAGGGGGGGTGAATAGATTCTCTCCATCTTTTTGATTTTACCCTCTTTTTCGAACCGAATGCTCAAAGACAATAATAAAGGTGCGGAATGTAAACAACACACGTCGATTTAAAGAGGTTCAACCCACCTAGGGCCTAATTCTCTACCACCCTAGTATACTCGGGATGGATTTCAAAAAGAAAAAGAATTTTATTAATTACCAAAATTAATACAAACTCAACTTACAACACCTTGAAGAGCACCACACTCTTCTTCAACACCACCTTTGGAGATTACCACAATCTCCCTTTGAAGATTACCACAATCTTCCTTCAACGGCACCTTTGAAGATCACCACAATCTTCAATCTTGAAGAATACCAAATTCTCCAATACTTCAAGAGCACCACACTCTTGAAACACCTATCACCTAGATCACCCAAGTGTATTCTTACCACAAGAATACTCACAAGGATGTCTTGTGTTGAATGATGACCAAAAATCAAGATTACAACTCAATAATGAATATTACAGTATGAGTGCAGAGTGTAATCAAGAATAGCCTAGACCTCAAGGATGTGAAAGTGATAAGCTAGGCAAAATTACAACAAGAATAATAACTATGAAGAACAAATATTTGCTTGAAGTGTATCTTGTTGTGTTGTCTCTCAATTGTTGTTTTGGTTGCTCCAAAACTTCCACTATTTATAGGAGATGATTGATCAAATATAGGCTTCTCTTGGGGATTGAAAATCTACAGAAAAATACAATTAAAATCAAGAATATAGCTGTTAGAAATCAATCCCACATTTTAAGGAAAGTTTGTCTGCTGTCAAACGGTCAGAATTTTGATGTCAAAAGATAGGGCGACCGGTCGCACATAAATAGAAGTTTGAAAAATACACAACAAAATAACACAGGGCGACCGGTCAGGGGGGACTTCGACCGGTCGACCTAGACCCTGACCGGTCCCCCTCAATGATTTTTCGAAGAGCAATGTTCTGTTTCAATTTTTGCTCCCAGGTATCGGTCGACGGGGGGTCGACCGGTCGATGTCACCGGTCGATGCCCTGGTCGACCGGTCGACCTGGCCAATTTCCCTTCCGTCTCATTTTTTGTTCCAAAATTCATCTTCAGGTACGGGTTGCCCTCTGCGGTGACCGGTTGACCTCGAGACAAAAATGTTGTCCAATTTTTGTTGAAAATAAAACTCAATAAATACCCGAAAATTTAGTAAAAACATTTTAAACCAATCGGGAGTATTTAGACAACATTTAGGAACCTTGTTTTGAAGTAAAAACTTATAAACATAAAATCATTAAAAGTGTTGTCCAATAAAACTTGAAGAAATACTCCGGAAAATATTAAAACCATTTTAAATCATTTAGGAGTATTTGAACAACAATTAAAAAACATTGTTCTAGTGTAAAAATAAAATCATCAAAATTAAGATAAAAACTTGTATCAAACATGTATTACTTGTTTAAGTAATGTTCTTGACTTTTGTGCAACGGATTCTTTTCAGTTAACTCGTCCTTGCAGCTGCCTTTTCCCCAGGTGACTTGAGTCTGCTCCAATCATTGAAAGACTCATCTGTCACTTCAACTTTTGACATGGCTTCTTTGAGTTGACTTAACTGACTCTTCACACAATTGTCCCTCAACTGTTACATCTTCAGTCGAGTCCTTGGTCCTCTGTCTTGGCCATACTCAGTTGTTCCTGCAATGAGTCTTCACTCCACTTCTTCGCTGACTTCTTGTATTTCCAAGCATAGCCGACTTGACTCACTCATTCAAATTCTATCTATTACAATGAGAATTACAAGGAAAATGGGGTGCCAACATTCTAATCTAAGTTTTACATGGCATTCATCAAAATCTTACAAAATAATTTCCCAACACAATTTAATTAAAAAGCATCAAAGTCTGTCATAAAACACAAAACACAAAACACTAACATTATTTTGCAATTTAGTATTTTTATTTATTGTGATATTAGTTGTAATATTTATTTTGCAATATAATTAATTGATGTAATATTAGTTAAATATAAGTTTTTATTTAGTTACATTAATAGTAAAATAATATAAGCAAAAGAAATAATTGCATAAACAAATAAATTTGTTATTCCAAAATGAAAAGCAAATATTAAAATACTCATTTGGTGTAAGATTTAGTGTAGCAGGTTGGAGATGATTTTGGAAAAATTACACCAAAACACCAAATTTGGTGTGATTTTCACCCCAAATTTGGTGTCATGGGTTGGAGATGCTCTTAGAGCAGCTGTCTTAGGTACATCTATCTCTTCTTACTCTTTTCTTCTGAGCTCAAATCATATGCCTTCAAATTTGAGAATAGCTCATGGTTGGAGGTTCTAATTAAGTCCATGGAATGTCTCAAGGCAATCACTTTCATTTCCCACTCAACTGGGAGCGACCTAAGGATTTCCGTACACATCTCCTTTTGTGTGTATTCCTTACCAAGAGCTGAAAGCTCATTTGTAATCTCTGTAAATCTGGCATCCAGCTGATCCAGAGTTTCACTTGCAAGCATTTTAACATTTACAAATTTTTTTATAGCAGCAATTAGTTTATTTTCTTTAATTTGATTTGATCCTTCGCAAATTAAAGTTAACTTCTCCCACATCTCACGATGAGTCCTGCATGACTTCACTTTGTTAAATATTGCTTTATCAAAAATTTTGTAAAGGATGCCATTAGTAACATTATCCAAGTTATATATTTTCCTATCCTCATTGGTCCATTCGCATCTAGGTTTTTCAACAATTCATGGCCTTTCAACAAGTAGTATCAGAGCGGTTGGTTCAAAGAACCTTCCGTACTGGTTACTGAACTAGATCTCAATCTTTCTCAAAGATACAACACTTGCTATTTTTTCAGACTTTATTTTAAAAGCTATTATCATGGAAGTAAATCTATCTCGTACTCACTGTTGAGGAATTTGATGACTGGATTATTAGATATGGTTTGTCAGTGAGAATGTACCCTTACAAATAATGAAAGTGAACACAGCTGCAAGGGCTGCTGCTGAAGGAGAGGCTGCTGCACCAGGACCCATTATGGTTGAAAAGCCTCGATCGAGTGGACAAATGAATATAGAAAAAGATACAACTTCGACAATGTTGCCAAGGATATTTTGTACAAAACTCTTGATAAAGCCATGTTCAACAAAGTCAAATCATGCGGAACGATTAAAGAGATTTGGGAAAAGTTAACATTAATTTGCGAAGGATCAGAGCAAATTAATGAAAATAAATTAACTACTGTTGTACAAAAATTTGAAAATTTTAAAATGCATGCAGGTGAAACTCTTGATCAGTTGGATGCCACATTTACATAAATAACAAATGAGTTTTATGCTCTGAGAAAGGATTACACACATAAGGAGATGTGTATGAAAATCCTGAGGTCACTCTTGGCTGAGTGGGAAATGAAAGTGATGGCCTTGAGACACTCCATGGATTTGACAAGAACCTCCAACCATGCGCTATTCTCAGATTTAAAAGCTTATGAATTTGAGATCAGAAGAAAGGAGCTAGAAGAGATAATTGTACAAAGACAACCCCGCTCTAATGGCTGCAGAGTCTAAGAAAGCTGACTCCAATGACACCATTGACCAAAAGGAGATTTCCCTAATGGTGAAAAGGTTCAACAAGTTCTTTAACAACAACTATAAAAAGAACAAGGGTGAAACCTCCAGAAGACACTCAACACCTTCCAAGTCCGAGAAAGACAGACCACCCAAGAGAGGTGACCACTAGAGAGCTGAATATGAGAGAGATTACAATCAAAGACAGATTACCAGAAGGCTGAGAACCTATGCTAGAACTGCAGACAACCAGGACACTTTGTAGTTGACTGTTTCTATCCACCAGTCAACAAGTATAAGAATAAGGAAGAAAGATAGGTCTTCAGAGAAAGAAGACAAGAAAATAAGAAAGCCATGATGGCTGTTGAAACTGACACAACCAAGTGCAAAGAGACAACTGAGTCAGATAGTAGTGAAGCACACTACTCCTCAGACGCTGAAAAGGAGGCTTTGATACGCCTCATGGCCAAAGAACATGAAGATGAGGTACATTCTAACTCATTTAATTCAAATTATGATGATAGTGCTAGTGACACACACACTTCATCACCCATATATCTTTATGACTCATTAGGAAAAATGATGAAAGCCTTTGAGCACATAAAATCCTCTCACACACTTTTAAATGAGGAAAACAACCAGCTCAAAAGCCAAAACTCATAGCCGACTAAAGAGCTGAATACTCAATATCGAACGGCGAATAGAGCAGTACACAACACAAGATAACAAGCATTGTAAGAAGATGGTGTTTGAGCCGGTGATTGGGTTTGGGTACATATACGCCCCGAACGATTCCCGGCCAAGTGAGAGTCCAAATTGCAGCCTCGTGGAGATGGTCCATTCCAAGTGCTTGAGAGAATCAATGATAATGCTTACAAGATTGATCTGCTGGGCGATTATGGGATTAGTGTTTCTTTTTAATTTTCGTGATCTTAGTCCATTTGATGCGAATTCGGATTTGAGGACAAATCCTTCTAAAGAGGAGGGGAATGATGAGAATCCATGGACGAAAGACCCAGTAACAGTGCCAGTTGGTCCGGTGACGAGGGCTCGAGCAAGAAAGTTCAAGAAAACACTCAATGGTTTGATTCAAGCCATTCAAAAGGATACCGAGAGTGCGTTCCGATGGAGGAAGTTGTTCAGGTGGTCTAGTTGATTTGTAACATCAATGTTCAGGATTCCACCTCAGACTGAGCAAGTGAAGGATGCCATGGAATACAAGTCATGTTGCCTCTTGAAGACTTTGTAATCAAGTTCTCTATAGTGTCTTGTATTCGTTTATCATAGTTAGTCGTAGTTTGGTTTGTTTTGAGTTATTTTGATATTTTGGAGGCCAAATAAACCTTTAAGGCCGCATCTTGAGTTGATATCTCGAGATTGGGACGCGTAGGGGACAAAATCAAAGACAAGGTCGAAGGGGCGAGCGCCATGGAAACATAGCCTGGCCGTGCTTATATACACGGCCGTGTTCGGAGACGACGTGACGAACACGGCCTGGCCGTGCTTATTTACACGGCCGTGTTCGGAGAGGATTTGACGAACACGGTCGTGCTTACGACCACACTTTTTGGGTTTGTTCAATTTTATTATTTTATTTTCGATTTTTATGTTATTTCCTAGTAGGGTTAGGGTTTGGGATTCCATATAAGGGTGAACACATGTTATTTTTCATTAGTTAATAAATTGAATTCATATTTTACTCTCAAATTGAGTGTTTTCCAAGTGCTTCAAGATTTACATTTCTTGTTGTAATTATCGACTTATCTGGCAATAATCCATTATTGCTTGTGGCGTCTTCGCATACCGAGGTTCTTGCTTTGCTAAGCAACGGGTTGAGGTTATTCCACCATCTTTAACCGAAATAGTGAAGATATTGGGTTAACAACATATTGTTGTTTGGGTCGTATGCACGTTCGTTTCTACGGTTCACATCAGTTGGTATTCAGAGCCATCTAACAAGGTTAAATATATCCTTATTTCTTTAATCCTTGTTGTTTTCCAGAATTTCTTATAAACCCTAGTTTTTCAAGGGTAAAAATTTGAAATTTGCACAGAAAAATCAACGGGTAAAGAATCGTAATCCGCGTGCACAAAAAGAAATCAAAAATTCTAGAAATCGGGATTTATAAACCCTAGTCTTCAATTTTCTCTTGTTGAGATCCGTTGTTAGCTTGGTAATTATCTTGGTTTATTGTGACGTGCTTGCGATTGACTAATTGGTTTATAATCGTAACAAATGCGGCTACTTGGAAGTTGTGAGTTGAGTGAAATACGAGCATATATACATGAGAGAGTGAATCAACCATGTCCGAGGAAAACCGACAACCATTGGATTTAGGTAATAAGTTGTATATGGAGGCACTTGCAAGCCTAATGAAGAAAGTGATGATCGAAACATACAGGGATCCCAGTAAGCACCAAAAATAGAGGAGCCTATTACTAGGGCACGAAGGCCTAGAAGGTTCAAACTGGAGAAATTGGCGGATGAGATGGATGATTTTGAATTCGAAAGGGAGCAAAATTACATTACGGGCAGAGGTCTGCATTGAAATAGAGGTGATAGGGGACGAGAGGATGGCAATTTGAGTAACATCAAAATGCAAATTCCATTGTTACAGGGAAACAGTGATCTGGATGCCTATCTGGATTGGGAAAGGAAAATCGAGAATGTGTTTGAATGCGTAATTACTCCAATTGAAAAAGGTAAAATTGTCATCAACCGAATTCTCGGACTACGCAAGTGTTTGGTGGGATCAATTAATGGTCTCGAGGAGGAGAAGCGACAAGTGGTCTGTTTCCACATGGGAGAAGATGAGAAGTTTGATGCGATGTCGTTATGTACCAAATCATTATTACCGAGGCGTCTATCAAAGGTTGTAGAGGTTGACACAAGGGTCTAAAAGCATAGAGGATTACAATAAAGAGATGGAGATGTTGATGGCGAGGGCTGATATAGAAGAGGATCAGGAGGTGACGATGACGAGATTTATTGTAGGATTAAATACTCCTATAGCAGATGCCATCGACTTACATCATTGTGTCGATCTTGAGGAGATGGTGCACATAGCGATGAAAGTAAAGCAACAGCTCAAGAGGAGGGGTTTCAGCCGACAGGCACCGAGTTCTAACTCCAATGCATGGAATTCGAACACTAACAAAAAAGAAGAGAAGAGTTCGAAAACAACAGAGCAAAGGGGAAGGCAATCGAGCCTAAAGCCACAAGCAAATTCGAACCCTCTACTTTTGGAGAGAGGGATACTAAATGCTTTAAGTGTCATGGTTTTGGGCATATTGCTAGTCAATGTCCAAATAAAAGGGTGTTGGTGTTGCTTGATAATGGGGAATTGGAGTCGGAAATTGAGGGAGAGTCAGATTATAGTGATATGCCGGAGTTGGAGGATATTACAGAGGTAGTAGAGCCGACGAGGGGGGATGTGTTGTCTTTATTGTCCCGGAGGGTGCTGAGTATTCAGCCTAAGTCAGATGAGGGAGTCCAGCGAGAAAACATCTTTCATACAAGGTGTTTTGTCAATGGAAAGGTGTGTAGTATCATTATAGACGGTGATAGTTTCACTAATGTAGCTAGCACGAAGTTGGTAGAGAAACTGGGGATTCCAACGATGTAACACCCACAACCGTATAGATTGCAGTGGTTGAGTGATTGTGGGGAGATGCGAGTCACTAGGCAGGCGAGAGTAGCGTTCCAAATAGGGGGATATAAGGATGAGGTGTTGTGTGACGTTGTGCCAATGCAGAGGGGGCACATCTTGTTGGGTAGACCGTGGCAGTTTTATAGGAGAGTACATCATGACGGTTATACCAACCTGTATACTCTTGTTCTTAACCAAAAGTGTTTTGTACTTGTACCTTTGAATCCGAAGGAAATTTATGAGGATCAAATAAATTCGAGGGCAGGAGAGGTAAAAGAAAAAGAGAGTTCAGCTAGTGAGAAGAAAAATCAAAATAAAGCCGACAAAAAGGAGAGCTTGAGGGAAAAAGAGTGAGGGTCCAGCTAAGGGTAGAATTGAGGTACGAGACATAGTCGGGAAAAAAGAGAGTAACATTAATGAGAGGGCTGAAAAGACAATCTGTTGCACCATTCCCTCAGAGCCTGCTGCAAATCTGACTTTTCTGTTGCAGCAACGGGATCCAAATCTTCATCACTCTCTGAGAACACATCCAAATGAGGGTGAGTGTGTTCTAGAGTTCCAGTAAGCGGGCATATTTTGGCTTTCTCGAGAGTTTGTGCTTCCTCGGCTGCTTTGGCTTGTTCCTTATCCTTGAAGATGTGTAGAATATTTAGGCAGTTATCTTCATCCAGAGCCTAAAGCACAGTGTTTACTCCGAGAAATTGCAGCAATTCCTCCTCTTCGTCGATAAATTCAGGGCGAGCAAACTGCGCCCTTGAGTGGCCTAGCTTCCACGCCCTCCATTCGCGTAGACGGCACTGAATGTCTGGGTATACAGGGAATTACATGATCACATCATCATCATCATCTTCTTCTTCTTGTCCTTCCTTTTCGGGGATTGAAGGCAAGATGTTATGCTGCTCTTAGCAGGTGGAGACACAACTTTTTCAACTGGAAGTTTCGTTGTCTCTGTTGCTTTATTGTCCTCAGTTGTCCTCTCCACAACTGGGTCTTCTGTAGGCCTCTGCTGGTCACCCTCAGCAGACTTGGCAGTTTCAACTATTACTTCAGGAGACTGCAGTTCCTGAGTTTCAGCAGTCTCTGGTGTTTTCTCTAGCTGAGTGGTAGATTCGGTTGTCTTGTCAAGCTCTGAAAGCTTGGAAATTCTTATTCTTTTGGTTCTAACCATAGGAATTTCTGGTTCTTCTTCTTCTTCTGATTCTCTCGTGGCGGGGTCAGGCATTTTTCTTAGACGGAGTCGCTTTTCCGGGTTTGGCGGCCTTTTCTTGCGTATGGTCGAGAAGGGATTTGGGCTTCCTTCTCGGCCTCGGCTCTACAGGGCGGAGACACGGCCGCACAGCGAGGCGACTTCGCCGCGGGGCGGTGTGCATCCTTTTTCTTAGTCTGCAGGGCGCCTTCTTCTTCCCCTGCCGCAGGGCAAACTTTCTTTGTGGAATGAGAGGTGACATGTGTGTCCTCGGGTTCAGCTGATTCCCTCTCACTTGTATCCACCCTCTTCGCGTGGGCTCTCTTCTGGGCTCCTGAGAGATCCGCCCTAAACATCTTCTTGTTTACATGGAAAGGTTTTCCATGTCGAAGGGGAATGCCCTTCACTTCCATAAGGTGGTCAATCACCAGGCCATAACCAAGAGATCCTCCAAAGGATCCGTCTTCCTTGAATGATTTATTTACAACGTTCTGGCAGAGTCTGCTATTCACGAACTCAGCCTAGTTGACTTTCTTGCCCTGCATGATCGCAGCCATGACGATCAGCTTAGTCTTTGACAATGGTTGTTGAAGCCGCCAAACTTCATGTCTACACACTTAGAGACGACATCCATCAATTTGTGATAGTTGTCTCTCAAAGAATTTCTTCTTCTTGTGTAGACCACCTTAGCAGCACACTCTGGTTTGGCTACCTATTTCCATGCAGCAACCAAGTCAACATCAGTTTCATTTATCTCATTCATGCCCTCAGACGACAACAAACAGTGCTCCGCAAGGTCCTTAGTTGTTATCATTATGTCCTTGCGGTGGACAGAAGACTTGATTCCTTCGTCCTGCACTTCCACGTTGACGTAAAACTGCACTACCTCCTCAAGATAGGTATGAGAGTATTCCAAAGTCAGTAAAGCCTTAAGACCTGACTTTTCCAATATTTCAGCAATCTTCTTCATTAGGGTTTCATCAGAACCCTGCTTTACCATTCATTCGAAATCCACTGATGATCCTGAATGGATTTGCTTCGATAGCTTGACGAAATCAAACTTAGGTGCCATTTTTGGAGATTTTTACTTATTAAAACTTGAAGAACTGATTCGAGGACTCTTAGGGTTTTTGAGAGAGAAAAGTAGCTTGCTTTCTTTTGCTTGAAGATGAACAGTTTTTGAATGTGAGAGAGAAAACTGAAGAAAGTGTATATAAGGGTTATGAAAGGACGGGTCTTTGGATTTTGAAATTTGATCAAAATAAACACGTCAAACCGAATTTATTCCTTGCATTTAATGCGGCAATATTTATATCCAATCATATGCTTACTGTGCAGCTTTTGATTGTACCTGTAATTATTACGCTGACGTCATCCTTAAAAACATTCCCGCTCATTTAAAACGACTGTGTTTTTGTCACTTAGCTCATAAATGACTCAGCTTATCTCAATAATGACTTGATTCTTCTTCTCTCTTTTCATTAAGCGACTCAACTATCAGCTAACTCGATACAACTGACTTTTCGATACGGCTGTTTCACTTGGTTGTTGTGAAAAACTTGTTCAATTCTCACTTTCTCATCTTCCATCTCTTCTGATTGAGTCTTCTGAGTGTTCACTCAGCTCAATTAACCCTATCTCATTCTTAAGCTCTTCAAATCTTGATTCACATAGAGGCTTAGTGAATATATCGCCTAATCTGTTTATCAGTTGAGATATATTCCAAAGTGATGTCTTTCTTTTCAACATGATCTCTTATAAAATGATATCTCAAATCAATGTGCTTTGTTCTTGAATGCAACACAGATTCTTGAGTGATTGCAATAGCACTTGTGTTATCACACATAATTGGAATCTCCTTTTCTTCAATTTCATAATCTCTCAGTTGTTGTCTCATCCATAAGACTTGGGCACAACAGCTGCCCGCAACTATGTACTTTGCTTCAGCTGTGGATGTGGCTATTGAATTTTGCTTCTTGCTAAACTAGGAAACCAATCTGTTTCCAAGCATTTGACATGTACCAGAAGTACTCTTCCTGTCAACTTTACATCCAGCATAGTCAGAGTCTGAATAACCAATAAACTTGAATCCACCTTCATTTGGATACCATAAGCCAACTTCCTGGCATCCCTTCAAATATCTTAGGATTGTCTTAGTTGCAGTCATGTGGTTCTCCTTTGGTGCGATTGAAATCTTGCACATACACCTACCGCAAAGGTGATGTCCGGTCTCGGGTCATTAAATAGAAGCGATGATCCAATAAGTGCTCTATATCTTGTTTGATCTACGATTTTGCCATCTCATCCATGTCCATCTTGGTGATGTATTCATTGGTATTTTCACAGAAGACTTCTCTTCCATACCAAATTTTTTCATTAAATCTCTGGTGTACTTTGTTTGACTTATGAAAGTTCCATCCTTCAATTGCTTAACTTGAAGTCCTATGAAGAAAGTCAGCTCTCCCATCATGCTCATTTCAAATTTTCCTTGCATGAGGTTTGAGAACTTATCACACATCTCTCTATTTGTGGATCCAAAAATGATATCATCCACATATATTTGAACAAGTAGTATACTCTCTCCATCTTGAATTCTGAAGAGTGTTCTGTCCACTTTTCCTTTGGTGAATCCATTGTCAGTTAGAAATAAGGACATTGTATCTTACCATGCTCTTGGTGCTTGTTTCAATCCATATAATGCTTTCTTGAGCTTGTACACCTTATCTCCAATAGTCTTCTGCTCAAAACCTGGAGATTGTTCAACATAGACTTCTTTCTCTAATAGTCCATTCAAGAATGCACTTTTCACATCCATTTGATATACAGTGAAGTTCTTGTGTGCAGCATAGGCAAGAGACATCCTTATTGCTTCTAATCTTGCAACAGGAGCAAAGGTTTCATCAAAATCTATTCCCTCTTCTTGGCAATACCCTTTGGCTACCAATCTTGCTTTGTTTCTTACCACAGATCCTTCCTCATTCATCTTATTTCTGAAAACCCATTTTGTGCCAATAACATTTTGATGGGTTGGCCTCTGCACCAATACCCATACTTTGTTCCTTTCAAACTGATTCAGCTCTTCTTGCATGGCTTGAATCCAATGTGTGTCTTCCAGTGCTTGAGACACTGTTCACTTGGTTTTATACCATTGATTTGGGCTTCCTAGACTTGAGTTTTGTGTTGTTTTGAATATTTTGAGTCATTTGAGTAGCCAAGCCATGTTGAGAGCCAATTATATTGAGTTTATAGTCATAGTAATGAATTGTGTATCAAAAGAAGTACAAACGAGCAAACAACGAGAGATTGATTTGAAGAAACGTCCAAACGCGTCTGAAATTTCCATCACTGGCAGTGTTTTGTATTTTGGCCATAACTCTCTCTACAAAATTGATATTGAGATGATTCAAGAGGCTATGTAAAGCTAAGAGATAGAGAAACAACTTTGATGAAGGGCGCAAAATCAAATTCGGAATGTGTTGGGCGCTAAAACCAGGCGGGCGCTGCAGCGCCTTGTCACCTATAGCGGCAGTCAGCGCAGACAGGCTTACACCCCAAAATTAAAGTTGGCGCCCTTGCCATCATCCCGGCGCCGCAGCACCCTCGGGCGGAATTTCCTATGTTCCTCCACCTTTTTCTTGAACTTTTGAGGGGCTATAAAGGGAAGATGGGAGCCTTGATCTAGAGAAGGAGAGGTGCGGAAAGACCCAAAACACAAGAAACACATCAATTTCATCAAGGAAGAATCAAGGGAAGAATTGGGTCGAATCGGAGCTTGAGGATTGAAGATTAATCCGGAGATTATCCATTTCCTAAGTTTTCTCATTCTTTGTGCTTTAATCTTTCATTTTAGCTTGTCATAAATATGAACAATTTGTCTATGAGTTGTTTATTTGTAATGAGTAGCTAAACATCTTGTGATTTCCGGGTTTTGGAATTAGATTAATTGAACTCTTGTTGATTGTTTTAATCTTAATTGAAGTTATTGTCTTGAAGCCTATTTGAGTACTTTGTTCTTATTCTTGTTTTCTCATTTGGCCAATGATTTAGCATGTTTGATATATTGATTCATAATTCGAGAGATGAGTTTCAATATTAGATCTTGAGTACTTGACATGAATATTTGCATAATCGAGAGGTTTGTGAATATTTGTGAGGATATTTGATCTTTTGTGCATTTGGGAGTTGTGTATCTTATGTTGAGTAGAGATGCTAACATAGATATTTCAATCTACACTTTATATACATCTCAAGAGGGAGGATAAGATACCGTTGTGATCGTCTTATAGGTGTGTTGATAATAACTTTGGTTTTGATTAAATCATAAAACTAGAGGAATATTAATTGAAACCATAACCCGGGAATCTATTTCATTCCCTTGATAATTCCATATTTATTTTCATCTTGTGTTTTTATGGTTATTCTTGTCTTTACTTCCACAACAATCATCCAATTTCGATCGTCTAAATAAAAATAAGACTATTTTGGTTCAATACTTGGCGCACTAATTTATTAGTCTCCGTGGATACGACCTTGCTTACCATATTCTATAAACTACACCGTACACTTGCAGTGAAGCTAAAAATAAGGCTAACAAGTTTTTGGCGCGTTCTTGTCGACTAATACAATTTTTGGTGCTAATATTGCGATAGATAGAATTATTCTTAATTTAGACATTTTTTTTATTTTATTTCATTTTTCTTTTGTAAATTCTACTTCTACAATGCTTGATTTGTTTCTTTGAATTGGTATAGGTGCACCCGTTCGGATGGAAGAAGTCAATTATTTCAATAACTGGAATTTCTACAGTTATTGGAATAATCCTACTCCTACACACTATTGTTCAGATTGGAGGAATTATGAAGATTTTTCATATGCTAATACGGAGAATGTGATTCCACCACCATCAAGCTTCAATGTAATAAATGGGTTTACCGATGCAGAGGCAAAACCATCTTTGGAAGATGCCCTTATTTCATTCATGAATCAAACGACTTCATTCATGAGTCAAATAAATTTATTCATGAGGGAAATGAGAAATAGCATTACCAAGAACGAAGCAAAGATGGACAAGATGAAGTTGCAATTGACACAATTGGCCAATACTATGGATTCACAATTGAAAAATCTCGAGACTCAAATGGGCCAATTAGTTACAATTGTTGGTGGGCAACAACAAAAGAGCCAGTTTTTGAGCACCACCGAAGTCAACTCAAAGGAACAATATAGTGTCATTCATCGAAGGAATGATACCGAATACGAGGAGTTGAAGATCCTGGAAGAGCAAGAAAGTTCAGAACCACACACAGATTGTATGTCTATGCACGGTCAAATAGTATGTGGCGCCGAAAAGGAACAAAAACAGGACAAGGAACACACAACCTAATCGTGTACGAATGAGCAGTTCGTGCGAGATATTATAAGGAAGTTGTTCCAGAACGAGAAAAACACTGATCATACGTATGCAAACGAACAACATACACGTAAACCAGATCAGTATATTCCTACGCCAGGACTCAAATCCTCTCTTGGACACCCTAAGTATGCATTATTAGGTGCAAGTAAGGCAAATATGGCACTTGACCATGACCCAAAGCAGCTAATATATGCATTCAAGGGAGGCACCAATTCATATGTCGAGCTATAGACGGTAAATCTAGCGCTTGTTGGGAGGCAACCCAATGGTAACTTCACATTTTTCTTTCTTGAAATTCTATCTTTTCCCTTGTTTCGATATAATTTCATTCAAGTTTGGGGGGAGAGTTAGTATTTTGATTTGAAATGTGTGAGTATTTTGATTTGAAGTGTGTAAAAAAAAAATTGCATTTGTTTGTGTGTTTTCATATAGTTGCATGTAGAGCATTTTAAGTTGCATTTGCATTAGTAGCATGTTTACAGTTTTAGCATGTTTATTGCTTTCATAGATTTTAGAGAGTGAGTTAATCTCTTGATTGTAACTTGTGATTGATTTTGAAAATTTTGTATTGTTTGGATTGAGTGTTGAGCATGAGTTGATTGAGCCATGAAAAGATAACATTGAGCATGTTAAGATGGAAAACTTGGTTTGATGCTTTGAATTACATATTTACAAGCCTGTGAGCTTTTGAGCCTTTACTGCTTTCATCATATGCAGTCTTGTTTGTGATTTGAGTGTATCATTCATGTTGTTAGAATTCTATAACTTGCTCTGGTATCTCTATCAAATTCACATGTTGTTTGTGAATAATTAAGGCCATTTTTGTTAGCCCTTCCAGCCTTTTGCTTAGCTAATGATGTTGAAATCCCTAGTTAGCCAACTTGAGCCCATTGCTTAATTGTTGATAGCCACAATTCAAGACCTAACTTGATATATTTGTTACCCTACACTTGAGCGTATATCATTTGAGTAAAGGGATTAAATGAGGTTGAATGGGTGAAATCAAAATTTTAGAAGATAATGTTAGGGTTGGTTAATGGGAACAAAAGAGAGAAAAAGGAGATATGAAATGTTGAAAACTCATATAAGAGTCCAAAAAAAAAAAATTGTTCGATGAATGAGTTTTCTTTGAATGAACTTGGAGGTTAAGAATTGTAATGTGAATGGTTGAGTTTACAAAATAAAGGGGATGGAGATAAGAAGAGTTGGTGAAAATGAGAGGTAATTTGAGTAGCATATTGAGCTTTAATGTAGATGAATTATATGCTCACCGGTCTATACGCACGAGTTTGAGTCACTCTATCCATATTTTCCTACCCCAACCAAAGAGCCTTCATTACAACCAAAGGAAAAAGTCCTTTTTGATTCACAATTTTGCATACATTCTAGTGGCGGAGATATGAGACGAATTGCAAACTTATGGTAATTTTACGACATTGAATTGATTTGAGCGTAAACACGTCCTATATTCATTCGAGATGAGAGTATACACTTGATCTTTGAGAGACGTGATTCTTAGCATTTACAATGGTTTCCTTGATGTATGCTCTATGTTAAATGTTTGCGGCTTGGTTGATTCGTTGCTTGACACCTATGATGAACAATACGAATTTTATGGAGTTATTGTGCGTTCTACTTTTCATTACTCCCAGTCATGTTTTATCTTGTTTTTAAAAGCATTGACCGGGACGGCAAACAGTTTAAGTTTGGGGGTATTTGTTCACTTGGTTTTATACCATTGATATGGGCTTCCTAGACTTGAGTTTTGTGTTGTTTTTGAGTATTTTGAGTCATTTGAGTAGCCAAGCCATGTTGAGAGCCAATTATATTGAGTTTATAGTCATAGTAATGAATTGTGTATCAAAAGAAGTACAAACGAGCAAACAACGAGAGATTGATTTGAAGAAACGTCCTAACGCGTCTGAAATTTCCATCACTAGCAGTGTTTTGTATTTTGGCCATAACTCTCTCTACAAATTTGATATTGAGATGATTCAAGTGGCTGTGGAAAGCTAAGAGATAGAGCTACAACTTTGATTAAGGGCTAAAAATCAAATTCGAATGTGTTGGGCGCTAAAACCGGACGGAGGCTGCAGCCTTCACCCCTATGCTGCGGCGCAGCCGTCACCCTAGCGCTGCATTTGGCAGTTCAGGGCTTTCACCCCAAAACTAAAGTTGGGCGCCGCGGCTCATCCCTGCGCCCCTTGGCTCACAGGTGGAATTTCCTATGTTCCTCTACCTTTTTCTTGAACTTTTGAGGGGCTATAAAGGGAAGATGGGAGCCTTGATCTAGAGGAGGAGAGGTCTGGAAAAGACCCAAGAACACAAGAAACACATCAATTTCATCAAGGAAGAATCAATGGAAGAATCGGGTCGAATCGGAGCTTGAGGATTGAAGATTAATCCGAGATTATCCATTTCCTAAGTTTTCTCATTCTTTGTGCTTTAATCTTTCATTTTAGCTTGTCATAAATATGAACAATTTGTCTATGAGTTGTTTATTTGTAATGAGTAGCTAAACATCTTGTGATTTCCGGGTTTTGGAAGTAGATTAATTGAACTCTTGTTGATTGTTTTAATCTTAATTGAAGTTATTGTCTTGAAGCCTATTTGAGTACTTTGTTCTTATTCTTTTTTCTCATTTGGCCAATGATTTAGCATGTTTGATATATTGATTCATAATTCGAGAGATGAGTTTCAATATTAGATCTTGAGTACTTGACATGAATATTTGCATAATCGAGAGGTTTGTGAATATTTGTGAGGATATTTGATCTTTTGTGCATTTGGGAGTTGTGTATCTTATGTTGAGTAGAGATGCTAACATAGATATTTCAATCTACACTTTATATACATCTCAAGAGGGAGGATAAAATACCGCTGTGATCGTCTTATAGGTGTGTTGATAATAACTTTGGTTTTGATTAAATCATAAAACTAGAGGAATATTAATTGAAACCATAACCCGGGAATCTATTTCATTCCCTTGATAATTCCATATTTATTTTCATCTTGTGTTTTTATGGTTATTCTTGTCTTTACTTCCACAACAATCATCTAATTTCGATCGTCTAAATAAAAATAAGACTATTTTGGTTCAATACTTGGCGCACTAATTTATTAGTCTCCGTGGATACGACCTTGCTTACCATATTCTATAAACTACACCGTACACTTGTGGTGAAGCTAAAATTAAGGCTAACAAGTTTTTGGCGCCGTTGCCGGGGACTAATACAATTTTTGGTGCTAATATTGCGATAGATAGAATTATTCTTAATTTAGATATTTTTTATTTTTATTTCATTTTTCTTTTGTAAATTCTACTTCTACAATGCTTGATTTGTTTCTTTGAATTGGTATAGGTGCACCCGTTCGGATGGAAGAAGTCAATTATTTCAATAACTCGGAATTTCTACGATTATTGGAATAATCCTACTCCTACACACTATTGTTGATTGGAGGAATTATGAAGATTTTTCATATGCTAATACGGAGAATGTGATTCCACCACCATCAAGCTTCAATGTAATAAATGGGTTTACCGATGCAGAGGCAAAACCATCTTTGGAAGATGCCCTTATTTCATTCATGAATCAAACGACTTCATTCATGAGTCAAATAAATTTATTCATGAGGGAAATGAGAAATAGCATTACCAAGAACGAAGCAAAGATGGACAAGATGAAGTTGCCATTGACACAATTGGCCAATACTATGGATTCACAATTGAAAAATCTCGAGACTCAAATGGGCCAATTAGTTACAATTGTTGGTGGGCAACAACAAAAAAGCCGCTTTTTAGCACCACCGAAGTCAACTCAAAGGAACAATATAGTGTCATTCATCGAAGGAATGATACCGAATACGAGGAGTTGAAGATCCTGGAAGAGCAAGAAAGTTCGAACCACACACAGTTGTATGTCTATGCACGGTCAAATAGTATGTGGCGCCGAAAAGGAACAAAAATAGGACAAGGAACACACAATCTAATCGTGTACGAATGGGCGTTCGTGCGAGATATTATAAGAAAGTTGTTCCCGAGCAGAAAAACACTCGATCATACGTATGCAAACGAACAACATACACGTAAACCGGATCGGTAGATATTCCTACGCCAGACTCAAATCCTCTCTTGGACACCCTAAGTATGAATTATTAGGTGCAAGTAAGGCAAATATGGCACTTGACCATGACCCAAAGCAACTAATATATGCATTCAAGGAGGCACCAATTCATACGTCGAGCTATAGACGGTAAATCTAGCGCTTGTTGGGAGGCAACCCAATGGTAACTTCACATTTTTTTCTTTCTTGAAATTCTATCTTTTCCTTGTTTCGATATAATTTCATTCAAGTTTGGGGAGAGTTAGTATTTTGATTTGAAATGTGTGAGTATTTTGATTTGAAGTGTGTAAAAAAAAAAAAAAATTGCATTTGTTAGTGTGTTTTCATATAGTTGCATGTAGAGCATTTTAAGTTGCATTTGCATTAGTAGCATGTTTACAGTTTTAGCATTTTTATTGCTTTCATAGATTTTAGAGAGTGAGTTAATCTCTTGATTGTAACTTGTGATTGATTTTGAAAATTTTGTATTGTTTGGATTGAGTGTTGAGCATGAGTTGATTGAGCCATGAATAGATAACATTGAGCATGTTAAGATGGAAAACTTGGTTTGATGCTTTGAATTACATATTTACAAGCCTCTGAGCTTTTGAGCCTTTTACTTTGCTTTCATCATATGCGATCTTGTTTGTGATTTGAGTGTATCATTCATGTTGTTAGAATTCTATAACTTGCTCTGGTATCTCTATCAAAGTCACATGTTGTTTGTGAATTGTGAAAATAATTAAGGCCATTTTTGTTAGCCCTTTCAGCCTTTTGCTTACCTAATGATGTTGAAATCCCTAGTTAGCCAACTTGAGCCCATTGCTTAATTGTTGATAGCCACAATTCAAGACCTAACTTGATATATTTGTTACCCTACACTTGAGCGTATATCATTTGAGTAAAGGGATTAAATGAGGTTGAATGGGTGAAATCAAAATTTTAGAAGATAATGTTAGGGTTGGTTAATGGGAACAAAAGACAGAAAAAGGAGATATGAAATGTTGAAAACTCATATAAGAGTCCAAAAAAAAAAACATTGTTCGATGAATGAGTTTTCTTTGAATGAACTTGGAGGTTAAGAATTGTAATGTGAATGGTTGAGTTTACAAAATAAAGGGGATAGAGATAAGAAGAGTTGGTGAAAATGAGAGGTAATTTGAGTAGCATTTTGAGCTTTAATGTAGATGAATTATATGCTCACCGGTCTATACGCACGAGTTTGAGTCACTCTATCCATATTTTTCTACCCCAACCAAAGAGCCTTCATTACAACCAAAGGAAAAAGTCCTTTTTGATTCACAATTTTGCATACATTCTAGTGGCGGAGATATGAGACGAATTGCAAACCTATGGTAATTTTACGACATTGAATTGATTTGAGCGTAAACACGTCCTATATTCATTCGAGATGGGAGTATACACTTGATCTTTAAGAGACGTGATTCTTAGCATTTACCATGGTTTCCTTGATGTATGCTCTATGTTAAATGTTTGCGGCTTGGTTGATTCGTTGCTTGACACCTATGATGAACAATACGAATTTTATGGAGTTATTGTGCGTTCTACTTTTCATTACTCCCAGTCATGTTTTATCTTGTTTTTAAAAGCATTGACCGGGATGGCCAACAGTTTAAGTTTGGGGGTATTTGTTCACTTGGTTTTATACCATTGATATGGGCTTCCTAGACATGAGTTTTGTGTTGTTTTTGAGTATTTTGAGTCATTTGAGTAGCCAAGCTATGTTGAGAGCTAATTATATTGAGTTTATAGTCATAGTAATGAATTGTGTATCAAAAGAAGTACAAACGAGCAAACAACGAGAGATTGATTTGAAGAAACGTCCAAACGCGTCTGAAATTTCCATCACTAGCAGTGTTTCGTATTTTGGCCATAACTCTCTCTACAAATTTGATATTGAGATGATTCAAGTGGATATGGAAAGCTAAGAGATAGAGCTACAACTTTGATGAAGGGCTATAAATCAAATTCGAATGTGTTGGGCGCTAAAAGATTTCGCTGCAGCAACTTTCCGTCACCTAGCGCACCACACCTATGCACTGCAGCCCCTCAGTCAGAGACTTTCACCCCAAAATTAAAGTTGGGCGCCGCAGCGCTCATCCCGGGCGCCGCAGCGCCCCTGGGCGGAATTTCCTGTGTTCCTCCACCTTTTTCTTGAACTTTTGAGGGGCTATAAAGGGAAGATGGGAGCCTTGATCTAGAGGAGGAGAGGTCTGGAAAAGACCCAAGAACACAAGAAACACATCAATTTCATCAAGGAAGAATCAAGGGAAGAATCGGGTCGAATCGGAGCTTGAGGATTGAAGATTAATCCAGAGATTATCCATTTCCCTAAGTTTTCTCATTCTTTGTGCTTTAATCTTTCATTTTAGCTTGTCATAAATATGAACAATTTGTCTATGAGTTGTTTAATTGTAATGAGTAGCTAAACATCTTGTGATTTCCGGGTTTTGGAAGTAGATTAATTGAACTCTTGTTGATTGTTTTAATCTTAATTGAAGTTATTGTCTTGAAGCCTATTTGAGTACTTTGTTCTTATTCTTGTTTTCTCATTTGGCCAATGATTTAGCATGTTTGATATATTGATTCATAATTCGAGAGATGAGTTTCAATATTAGATCTTGAGTACTTGACATGAATATTTGCATAATGGAGAGGTTTGTGAATATTTGTGAGGATATTTGATCTTTTGTGCATTTGGGAGTTGTGTATCTTATGTTGAGTAGAGATGCTAACATAGATATTTCAATCTACACTTTATATACATCTCAAGAGGAGGATAAAATACCGTTGTGATCGTCTTATAGGTGTGTTGATAATAACTTTGGTTTTGATTAAATCATAAAACTAGAGGAATATTAATTGAAACCATAACCCGGGAATCCATTTCATTCCCTTGATGATTCCATATTTATTTTCATCTTGTGTTTTTATGGTTATTCTTGTCTTTACTTCCACAACAATCATCCAATTTCGATCGTCTAAATAAAAATAAGACTATTTTGGTTCAATACTTGGCGCACTAATTTATTAGTCTCCGTGGATATGACCTTGCTTACCCTATTCTATAAACTACACCGTACACTTGCGGTGAAGCTAAAAATAAGGCTAATAGACACATCTTTTGGCTCTATTTGAGAAATAAAGCAAGTTAACATTGCTTCTTCTTTGAGCTCGATCCTGGTTCTTACACCATCTCTAACATCTCCAATAACATCTCTGGATCTGGTTCTTTCATCATCATTCAGCTGTAGACTTTCCAGCTGTCTTTGAGATTCAGCTATCCTATCTTCATCTTGGTTGATTACTCTTACTTCAGCTTCAACATAAGGACTCTTCTTTATAGTTGGCTGATTCAGTTTATCAGCTAACTCTTCAATGTCTTCTCCATTCACATTAGGTTCATCAAAAAACACATGAATAGACTCTTCTGTGACCATAGTCCTCTTGTTCACCACTCTGTAGGCTTTGCTCTCAGCTGAGTATACCAAAAGGATACCTTCATCAGCCTTAGCATCAAAAGCCTTTAGATTATTCTTGCCATTGTTGTGGATGAAGCATTTACATCCAAATATTTTAAAATATGCAACATTTGGCTTTCTCCCTGTCCATATCTCATAGGCATTTTTGGTCAATTGCCTGTTTATCATGCATCTATTTTGAGTATAGCATGCAGTGTTGATGGCTTCAGCCCAAAATCTCTTAGGCAAGCCAGCTTCAGCTAGCATGGTCCTTGCAGCTTCTTTGGGAGTTATGTTCCTTCTTTCAGCTACTCTATTCTGTTGTGGAGTTCTTGCTGCAGATAACTCATGAGCAATACCATTTTCAACACAATACTGAGTTATTATTTCATTGACAAACTCAGTTCCTCTATCAGATCTTATTTTTATAATGGTTTGGCTCTTTTCATTTTGAACGCTTTTCATCAGCTGAGTTAACTTCTGCAACGTTTCCTTCTTTTTGCACATGAAGATTGTCCATGTATATCTTGAGTAATCATCTACCACCACTGAGGTGTTTTTCTTTCCACTTATGTTGGCTGGTTCAACAGGACCAAATAAATTCATATGCAATAGATGCAATATCCTTGTTGAAGAAGGACTAGGCTTCTTCTTGAATGAAGATTTAATTTGCTTTCCCATCTGGCATGCATCACATACACTTTTCTTCTTGTACACTGAGTCTGGCAATCCTTCCACAAGATCTATCCTTGCAAGCTTGTTGATTGTCTTGAAGTTCAGATGACTCAGCTTCTTGTGCCATAGCCAACTTGATTCGGCTGTGTTTTTTCCTAACAGACAGGTGCTTGGTGTGGCAGTAGACCAGTCTACCACATACATATTCTTCTGTCTTGATCCTTGCAGCACTATTTCATTTGAATCAGTATCTTTAATCTGGCATAAACCAACATTGAATCCAACATTGTAGCCCTTGTCACAGAGTTGGCTGATGCTTAACAGATTAAAGTTGAGACCTTCAACATAAGCAACATCTGTGATTTCCAATCCATTTTTCTTGATAGATCCTGTGCCTTTGATTTCCCCTGGAGCTTCATTTCCTCAAAATATGACTTTTGCACCTCTAATCTCCTTGAATCTTGACAAATTTTTCTTGTTTCTGTCATATGTCCGGAATGACCACTATCCATGTACCAGGTTCCTTGGCACTCGGTTGTTCCTTGAACCCGCAATCAAGTAAATTAGTTTTTAGGTACCCATACTTGCCTAGTCCTAAGGGGTTAGTGTTGTAAGATGAT
Source organism: Rehmannia glutinosa (assembly GCA_016081115.2). Taxonomy (NCBI): domain Eukaryota; kingdom Viridiplantae; phylum Streptophyta; class Magnoliopsida; order Lamiales; family Orobanchaceae; genus Rehmannia; species Rehmannia glutinosa. The sequence goes on along the minus strand of CM071937.1, from coordinate 61,662,937 downwards.
CCAACCAACCTATAGCCAAATTATTCGACTCTAAGAGGTTGCCATCTATCTCGTGCCATTATCATAATTCACTTTGGAAAATTGCTTGGGGTTTTAGGTTCATACAGTTGTCTCTTTTGTATGTATGTCTGTGTGTGTGTTTTAGTAATTGTTTTTTTTAGGTAGTTGTGATATTTATGAGTGTAGTGCCTGGGTGCATGTGTGTGTTGATAATAGCTCTTTTTCCTTTGGAATGACCTTTCCGAGGTATAGGTCTTTGCCATCTGTGCTTGTATTCCATTGGTCTTTCTTGATTTTTCACATTATTCCAATCACCAAGGCTTGGGTAGTTTCTACCATTCCCATCATATGTGTTTCTTTGATAAAACTTAGGGGTTTTTGGTAGCTCTGTTTATTCTTCACATAGTACTTTCTATTTGGAGTTTGATGAGGAACTCTCTGATTTCTTCTCACTTGTTGTCTCAAAGATACTCAATCGGTCATTTTCCTTTCCCTTTATATCCAAGGCCAGTTTGTTTGTGATTGTGCTTTGGAATTAATGTGGGTGCAACATTTGGTGTTTTGGGTTTTTGAGATGCTTCATTACTTGAAGATCCTTTTTCCAAAATCACTTTAGGAGTTTCACCGTGGACAAAGGAGTTGAATCCTATGCTTTTTATCTCCACATTCTTTTACACTCATGATAAGGTCATCTAATGATTTGGATGCCTTTGTAAATGAGGCAATTACATTTTTAAGATCATTTTCTCTCTTTTCTATAGAAGCTATCTCTGCTATTAGTTTGGCATTCTCGGCCTTGACTCTTTGTTCTCATCGGCTATGTGACTTAGAGTACTCGGCTCATTAGTCACCGTGTGAGTTTTGGCTTTTGAGTGGGCCGTTTTTTCCTCATTTATAAGTGTGTGTGAGGATTTTATGTGCTCAAAGTCTTTCATCATTTTTCCTAATGAATCATAAAGATCGAGTGGGTGATGAAGTGTAAGTGTCACAATCACTCTCACTTGAATCAATGAGATGAGTTAGAGTGTACCTCATCTTCTTGGTCCAGTTGATCTTGTTCTTTAGCCATAAGACGGATCATTGTTTCTTATTCGAGAATCACTTGACTAGTCGACTTCACTACTCTCTCGAGTTTCTTTCGCTTCTTTAGACTTAGTTGTCTCGGCGATCTCGGCTAACATGGTTTTCTTCTTTTCTGTCTTCTTTCTCTCTCAAGACTTTTCTTTCTTCTTCATTCCTGTATTTATTGACTGGTGGATAGGAACAGTCAATTGCAAAATGTCCTGGTTGTCTGCAATTCCGACACAGGTTCTCAGCTCTTTGATCAGCTCTTTCTGTCCTTGTGTTATCAGCTCTCTGATACTCAACTCTTTGATGCTCAGCTCTCTTAGGTGGCCTGTCTTCCCTTGACTTGGAGGGAGCTGAATGTCTCCTGGAGGTTTCACCTTTGTTTCTTTTATAGTTCTTATTGAAGAACTTGTTGAATCTTTTAACCATTAGGGCAATCTCATCCTGGTCTATGGCTTCCTTGACTTCAGCTCTCTTTCCATCCTTGACTATAAGTGCAGCTGTCTTGGGTACAGCTATCTCCTCTTGCTCTTTTCTTCTCATCTCAAACTCATAGGCTTTGAGATCTGAGAATAGCTCATGATTGGATGTTGTTGTGAGGTTCGTTGAATGTCTCAGGGCCATGACCTTCATTTCCCATTCAGCTGGGAGGCTTCTCAGAATCTTCATACACATTTCCTTTTGTGTATAATCTTTCCCAAGTGCTGATAGCTCATTTGTGATTTCAGATGAATCGGCATCCATTGATCCAAGGTTTCACCTGTAAGCATTTTAAAATTTTCAAATTTTTGTGTACAAAGAATAATAATTTATTTTCTTTAATTTGCTCAGATCCTTCACAAATTAAAGTTAATCTATCCCAGATTTCTTTTGCAGATTTGCGAGATTTGACTTTATTGAACATTGCTTTGTTCAATGTCTTGTAGAGAATGTCCTTGGCAACATTGTCCAAGTTGTATATTTTTCTGTCATTGTTAGTCCACTCGGTCCTTGGCTTTTCCACCATGGTCGTTCTTTTTCTTCATCTCCCTTCGCTACTACAAAATTTATTCTTACAATCGTGTTCACCTTAAGTATTTGCAGTGGCCCATCCTCTATCACTAGACACATTTCATCATTTGAAGTAGATAGATGAGCCTGCTTACGAATTTTCCAGTCATCAAATTCCTCAAAAGTGATCAAAGAAATACGTGTCAAATTTGCTTCCATGATAATAAATTTTCTAAGAATGAAAGATTTTGAAAATACAAGTGTTAAAAATCTTTTAGAAAAGATTAGAGATCTAGTTCAAGAACGGTCGTAGGCTCAATGAACCAACCGCTCGATACCACTTGTAGGTCCCAAGGGGTGTGAGTAAGGTTTAGAAGGGGGGTGAATAAACCTTACCAAATTTTCGATTTAGTCCTTTTAAAGAAATTACAGAGTTAACACAAACAACTAAGTTCTTGAGGGACAACTAAGTTGGTTATTCAAATAGATTAGCCACTCAACACTCGATAGAGCCGTTGATAGAATAACTCGGATGTTTAGCTGAAACTTAACTTGGTCGTGTTTGGTTTTATCAAATGGAAGACTTAACACCCTTTGATTTGTTTTAAACTTGTTTTAACACTTGATTTTAGCACTAAGTTATTAATCAGTTTTGATAGCAAATAAGTTTGTCAGCACATATAAAGTAGATATGCAGAAATATAAATGTGCTGAAAAATAAATAACACAGTTGATTTTTATAGAGGTTCGAAGATGGGGTAATTCTTCTAATCCTCTCTTCTCCAACTCCTGGAGGAATCCACTAAGTAATAGATCAGTTTACAAAGTGGTAAACGATCCCCAGAGACGACGCTTGGTCAGTCACACAAAATGGCTTCTCATCCGACTCGGCTTCTTCACGTGGCAGGCGTGCTTTGCATACTTTGACTCACTTTCTCAAGCTCTTGGATTTGATCATGAAGCCCTCCAATAACTTGATACTGGTTCGACCTAGAACTTCCTACAATTCTCCTTGGAAAGTAGACCCCTTTTGATTCTTCAAAAGTTTTCTCTTCAACAGTTTGAAGTTATCTTTCCTTCACAGCTTTGTGTTGGATTGATTTCCTTCGATTTTTAGGCTTGAGGATTTGCATGAATATCTTTGATAATGTTTGCAGGTTTACAACTTAAATATTGCTTGCTTGTTCGTGATTCAGGTAACCTCTTCTCAATGAGTTTCCTCAGCCTTTTATAGTGAACTTTCAAAAATCTGCCGTTGAAGAGATAGGCTGATTTTCAAAAGACGCTTGTGTTCGTTGGTTTGTCTTTTCTTGGTCTTCAATCTTGAGATGTAGACCTTTCCTCGTATTAAATGAATGTGCGGCTTTTCGTGTTCGACACGAGTGCGATGCTTCCCATTGGTTTATTCCTTTTGCACGCTTAGGATGAGCACTTTAAGACACAGGCAACATGGAAGTATTACTTATTTAAGTAATGTTCTTGACTTACGTACAACGGATTCTTTTCGATTAACTCCTCTTGACTATCGCCTATTTCCCCGGTGACTTGAGTCGCTCCAATCATTTGAAGACTCATCATCACTTTCAACTTATGACTTGGCTTCTTAAGATGACTTTGACTGATACTTCCCCACAATGTTTCTCGGTGATACATCTTCGATCAAGTTCTTGATCTTCCTTCTTGGCCGTACTCAGTTGTTCCACACGATGGAGTCTTCACTTCAGTCTTCAGTTGACTTCTTGTATTTCCAGGCTTAGCTGACTTGACTCAGCTTTTCCAGCCCTATCTATTACAATAAGTATTACAAGGAAAATGGGGTGCCAACTTTCTACTTTAAGTTTTACATAGCATTCATCAAAATCTACAAAATAAATTTCCCAACAGCCAAGTACCATTAAGTCGAAACAATGAAAAGAGAAGCGAGTCAAGTCATAAATGAAGAAAGTCAAGCATTTAAGAGCTAAGTGACAAAATGAGGTCATTGTCCTCGAGCAGGAATGTTTTTAGACATGACGTCAACGTCATTAGTGGCGTCAGTCAAAAGTTGTGACGGTTTATCCATGATTGGATATAAATATTGCTGCATTTAATGTTGGAAAATTAATGCGGATTTGATCTTTTAATCTCAACTATTGATATTATTATATATTTTTGTTGGGAAATTAATTCTTAGATTTTGATGAATGCCATGTAAAACTTAGAATAGAAAGTTGGCACCCCATTTTTCTGTTGTAAATTGCATTGTAATAGATAGGGCTGGTCGAGCTGAGTCAAGTCAGCTATGCCTGAACATGCAAGAAGACAACCGGAGACTAGAAGGAAGACTCACATTTGTGAGGCGGTGAGTATGGCAAAGAAGAAAGACAAACTCGATCAAGGAGCAAAATGAGATGCGGTGAGTGAAGTATCGATCAAGTCAACTCAAGATAGCCATGTCTCAAGTTGAAGTGATAGAAGAGTCATCCAATGATTGGAAATCCACTCAAGTCACCTGGGAAATTAAGAAAATGCGATCAAGTCGAGATAATCGAAAGAGATCCGTTGCCTGAAATCAAGAGAATTACTTAAACAAGTAATACCTCCATACTACCTTTCTTGAAGTGCTCGATCCCGAGCGAGCATGCAAAAGGAATAAACCAATGGGAAGCATCGCACCGTGTCGAACTCGAAAAGTCAAGAATCGTTCATACGAGGAAACGTAAATTCCAAGGACTGCAACAAGACAAGCCAACGACCACAAGTGTCTTTTGAAAATAAGCCTATCTCTTCAACGGGAAAATTTTCAAAAGAACGTTATAAATGGCTGAGGAGTTTATTTAAGAAGAGGTTACCTTGACAACCAAAACCACGAACATTCAAGCTAACATTTGAACTGTAATTCAAGATCAATCCTCAAGTCTACATTACGAAGGAAATCAATCCAACACTCACCTGTGAATGAAAGACAACTTCAATCAGTTGAAGAGGAAACAATTTAAAGAATCAAGGGGTCTACATTCCACGGAGGACTGTAGGAAGGTTCAAGGTCGAACTAGTCTCAAGTTTTTGGAGGGCTTCGTGATCAAATCCAAGGAGCTTGAGCAAGTGGGCTGTAGTAGCAAAAGCAAAATGCCTGTGAAAGAAGCCGAGTCGTCAAAGAAGCCACTGTGTGACCAAGGCATCTCCGGACTAAGTCCCAAAGGATCAAGTCAACTATGTGATCAAGACTTGTATCGGATATTAACCACTCTGTATATTGATCAATACTTAGTGGATTCCTCCAGGAGTTGGAGAAGAGAGGAATAGAAGAATTACCCCATCTTCGAACCTCTATAAAAACTTATTGTGTCATTTACATTTCAGCACTTTAATTTTTGCATATTATATCTGCTGACATATTTGCTATCCAATTGATAATTAACTAAGTGCTAAAACCAAGTATTAAAACAAACTTAACCAAATTCAAGGGTGTTAAGTCTTCCGCCAAAAAACATATCACAGTCGAGTTAAGTCTTTAGTCAAAATTTGAGTTATTCTATCCACAAAAGATCAGTCCGTTGAGTGACTAACTCTTCCGATTAACTAACTTAGTTGTCCTTCAAGGACTCAAATGCGATATATTAACTCAACTTTTTAAAAGGACTAAATTCGAAAAGTTGGTAAGGTTTATTCAACCCCCTTCTAAACCTTACACTCACACCCCTTGGGACCTACAGTGCTATCAGAGCGGTTGGTTCATTGAGCCTTCCGCACTGGTTACTGAACTAGATCTCCAAATTTTTCAAAGTTTGTTTTAGTACTCAATCATTCAAAACTCTTTTATTCAAGAAAGTTATTATCATGGAAGCAAATTTGACACGCATCCCTATGTTCACAATTGAAGAATTTGATGATTGGAAAATTCGTATGCGAGCTCATCTATCAAAGATTACACGATGAGATGTGGATAGTGATAGAAGATGGGCCACTCCAAATCTTAAAAGTGAACACAAACGCAAGGAGAGTCTGCAAAATGAAGGAGAATAAGATCTTTGCTCCCGGACCAAAGAATGGTTGAAAAACCAAGAGTTTGATGGACAAATGATGACAGGAAAAGATATAACTTGGACAATATGGCCAAGGACATTCTTTACAAAACTCTAGACAAAGCCATGTTCAACAAAGTCAAATCATGCAAAACGGCAAAAGAAATCTGGGACAAGCTAACCTTGATTTGCGAAGGCTCAGAGCAAATCAAAGAAAATAAACTATATGTGGTTGTACAAAAATTTGAAAACTTTAAGATGCTTGCAGGAGAAACCTTGGAACAGCTGGATGCTCGGTTCACAGAAATCACCAATGAACTGTCTGCACTTGGAAAAGAATATACACAAAAGGAAATGTGTATGAAGATTCTAAGAAGCCTCCCAACTGAGTGGGATATGAAGGTCATGGCCATGAGACATTCCATGGACCTATCAAAAACATCCAACCATGAGCTATTCTCAGATCTCAAAGCCTACGAATTTGAGCTGAGAAGAAAAGACCAAGAAGAGAGTTGTGCCCAAACAAATTTGCTCTAATTGTTAAGGATGGCAAGAGAGTTGAGGTCAAAGAGTCATTGACCAAGAGGAAATTGCACTGATGGTTAAAAGGTTTAACAAGTTCTTCAATAAGAATTACAAAAGAAGCAAAGGTGAATCCTCCAGAAGACACTCAGCTCCATCCAAGTCAAGGGAAGAAAGACCACCCAAGAGAGCAGAGCATCAAAAAGTTGAATATCAAAGAGTGACAATCCAAGAATGGAAAGAATCGATCAAAAAGTTGAAAATCTATCTTTGAACTGCAGCAACCCGGTCACTATGCCATTGAATGCCCATATCATGTAGTCAACAAATACGAAATGAAGAGGAAAGAAGAGTCTTGAGGAAAGAAGACAGGAAAAGAGAAAGGCAATGTTGGCTGCAGAGAGGCTGACGATCAAAAGTCAAAAGACACAAAGAGACTCGGAGAGTAGTGAAGTGACTACTCAAGTGACTCACGAAGAAGAAGCCTTGATCTGTCTAATGGCTAAAGAACAAAACCAACTCGACCAAGAAGATGAGGTACACTCTAAATCATCACACTCGAATACTAGTGATAGTGATTGTGACACACACACTTCATCACCCACTCGATCTTTATGACTCATTAGGCAAAATGATGAAAGATTTTGAACACATTAAATCCTCACACACACTACTAAATGAGGAAAACAACCTACTTAAGAGCCAAAACTCACAAATGAGTACTCTAAGTCAAATAGTGATGAGAATAAAAGTCTAAAAATTTGAAAATGCTAAGTTAATAGCGAGAGATAGTTGCTATAGAAAAGAGGAGAATGACCTCAAAAATGTGATAGCCTCATTCACTAAGGCATCCAAATCATTGGATGATCTTATTATGAGTCAAAGAGAATGTGGAGACAAGACAGGGCTTAGGATTTAATTCCTCTCGTGCTATGTTAAGCTCCAAAGTGATTTTGGAAAAAGGATCTTCAAGTAATGAAGTATCTCTAAAATCCAAAACTCCAAATGGTGCACACACATTTATTCCAAAGCACAATCACAAGCAAACGGCCTTGGTTATAAAGGAAAAGGAAAACGGCCGATTGAGTATGCTTGAGGACAAGCGAGAAGAAATCCAAAGAGTTCCTCAAAACTCCAAACAGAGATACTCTCTAAAGAAGAAACAGAGCTACCAAAAGCCCCATAAATTCTATAAAAGAAACACATATGATGGGAATGGTAGAAAATATCCAAGCCAAGATTGGAACAATGTGAACTATCAAAGAAAGATCTATGGAATACAAGCTGAAAGTGGCAAAGGCCTAGAACTCAAAGAAAGGCCATTCCAAAGGAATAAGAGCTATCATCAAGCACACATATGCACCTAGGCACTACACTCGGAGATTTCACAACTACCCAAAGAAGGCAATTGTTAAAACACATACACAGCATACGACAAAAGAGACGGATGTATGAACCTAGAACCCCAAGCAATTTGCCAAAATTAATTATGATTATGGCAATCGATAGATGGCAACCCCTTAGAGTCAAATCAATTGGCTATAGGTTAGTTGGATCATCTTACAATACTAACCCCTTAGGACCCGATAAGTATGGGTACCTAAAACCTAATTTCCTTGATTGCGGGTTCAAGGAGCAGCTGAGTACCAAGGAACCTGGTACATGGATAGTGGCTGTTCCAGACACATGACAGGAAACAAGAAACATTTATCAAAATTCAAGGATGTTAGAGGTGCAAAAGTCATATTTGGAGGGAATGAAGCTCCGGGAGTAATAAGAGGCATTGGATCCATCAAGAAAAATGGATTAGAAATTACAGATGTTGCATATGTTGAAGGCCTCAATTTCAACTTGCTAAGCATAAGTCAACTCTGTGACAAAGGCTACAATGTTGGATTCAATATGGGTGTATGCCAAATCAAGGATCTTTGAAACTAATGAAATAGTGTTGCAAGGATGCGACAAAAGAACATGTATGTGGTAGATTGGTCAATCATGCTACACCAAGCACTTGTCTCTAGCAAAGAGCACAAATCAAGTTGGTTGTGGCACAAGAAGGTAGTCACCCGAATTTCAAAACTATTAACAAACTTGCAAGAAGTAATCTTGTGGAAGGACTTCCGGACTCGAGTATACAAGAAGGAAAGTATATGTGATGCATGTCGGAAGGGAAAACAGATCAAATCATCATTCAAAGAAAAGACATGTTCATCTTCAACTAGAATATTGCACCTACATATGGATCTATTTGGTCCTAGGTTGAACCACCAAAGATAAGTGGGTAGAAATACACCTTGGTAGTAGTAGATGACTACTCAAGATATACATGGACAATATTCATGTGTAAGACGAAAGAAACTCTGCGAAAACTACCACAAATGATGAAGAGAATCCAAAATGAGAAGAGTCAAACCATTATCAAAATAAGATCGTGAGGAACTTAGTTTGTCAATGGAATAATAACTCAGTACTGTATTGAAAATGGTATTGGTCATGAATTATCTGCAGCAAGGACTCCACAACAAAATGGAGTTGCGAAAGAAGGAATAGAACTCTCAAAAAAGCGGAAGGACTATGTTAGCTAAAGGCGAAGCGTGCTAAAAGATTTTGGGTTTGAAGCATAAACACAAAGATGCTATACTCAAAATAGATGCATGATAAACAGACAACTGACAAAGACTCCCTATGAGATTTGGACAGGGAGAAAGCCAAATGTTGCATACTTTAGAATATTTGGATGCAAATGCTTCATCCATAACAATGGCAAAGATAATTTAAAGGCTTTTGATGCTAAAGCTGATGAAGGTATCTTCTTAGGATACTCACCAAAAAGCAAAGCCTACAAAGTGCTCAACAAGAGGACAATGGTTACGAAGAATCCATCCATGTGGTGTTTGATGAACCAAATATAAATGGAGAAAACATTGAAGAGTCACCGGTTTGATAATTTGAATCAACCAACCATCCATGAGAAGAGTCCCTATGTTGAAGGCAAGGAGTTATAAGTCCGGATGAAGAAGAGATAGTGAGTCTCAAAGACAATTGGAAAATCTGCAGCTAAGTGATGATGAGAGAGTTGATCAAAATAACACAAAAGTGCAAGAGGATCAATCCAGCTAACTTACTCCAACCTTTGATATAAGATGGTTTGAGAGACCATCCACGAGAACTAATCATTGGAGATGTAAGAGAAGGTGTGAAAACTAGATCCAGAACTCAACAAGAAGCAATGTTTACTTGCTTCATCTCACAAAAAGAGCCAAAAGATGTGTCACAAGCATTGGATGACACACATTGGATTCAAGCTATGCAAGAAGAGCTGATCCAGTTTGAGAGGAATAAAGTGTGGGAATTGGTTCAAAGACCTACCCATCAAAACGTTATTGGCACTAAATGGGTGTTCAGAAACAAGATGAATGAGGAAGGTTCTGTGGTGAGAAACAAAGCAAGATTGGTAGCCAAAGGGTATTTCCAAGAAGAATGAATAGATTTTGATGAAACTTTTGCTCCTGTAGCAATATTGGAAGTTATAAGGATGTTTCTTGCCTATGCAGCTCACAGGAACTTTATTGTATATCAAATAGATGTAAAGAGTGCATTCCTTAATGGATTATTAGAAGAAGAAGTATATGTTGAACAACCTCCAGGATTTGAGCAGAAGACTCTTGGAGATAAGGTATACAAACTCAAGAAAGCTTTATATGGATTGAAACAGGCACCCAGAGCATGGTATGATACATTGTCACAATTCCTGACTGAGAACGGATTCACAAAAGGTAAAGTGGATAGAAGACTCTTCAGAATTCAAGATGGGAAGAGTATACTGCTTGTTCAAATATATGTTGATGACATCATCTTTGGATCCACAAACAAAGAGCTGTGTGATAAATTCTCAAATCTTATGCAAAGCAAATTTGAAATGAGCATGATGGGAGAGCTGACATTCTTCCTTGGACTCCAAGTGAAACAGCTGAAGGATGGAACCTTCATAAGTCAGACAAAATATACCAGAGATTTAAAGAAGAAATTTGGTATGGAAGAGAAGTCTTCTGTGAAAATACCAATGAACACATCGATCAACGGATATGGATGCGGATGGCAAGCTGTAGATCAAACAAGATCACGAGAGCACTTATTGGATCATTGCTCTATCTCACAGCAAGCAGGCCAAACATCACCTTTGCAGTAGGTGTATGTGCAAGATTTCAATCTGCCCCAAAAGAAAGCCACATGACTGCAGCCAAGCGAATCTTGAGACCTAGATCTCTGCCCAAAAACATTGAGTACATAGATCCAGGCAAGAAAGGAGGGATCTATTGGACTGGATTTGACGAAGTAGCCAACCTGCAAGTGGCTAAGAACAATGTTGAGTATGTGAAGAGAATTGAAGAGGAAAATAAAAGACAAACTCAGCTATGGGAGGAAAGACAAGAAAGACTGAGAAGAGATGAAGCTGCCCGGAAGGCGTATGAGAAAAATAAGGCAGCTGAAGATGAGAAGAAGAGAAAGAGGTTAGAAGATGACAGAGCTGAAGGAGATGAAAGAAGGAGGAAGCGAAGGAGATGAAGTGTTGTTGTCCACCCCTTCATGTATTTTACTATGTAAGTACATTTTATGTAAGTCTTCTGTATATCGAATAAAATTGTACAATTTTTATACTTGTGTAGATATAGAACAGCATAGTTACTTTAAGTTCCATTTAAGCTCTGATACACCTTGTAAACAGCTATGTAAAGAACAAGAATGTTATGATCAATAAAAGATTGATTCTACGCATACATTCCATGATTCTGCATTGTTTGTATGTATCTTTGTTGTTACTTTATTGTATGAATGTTTTAAGTTTTGGCATCATCAAAAAGGGGAAATTGTTGGGAAATTAATTCTTAGATTTTGATGAATGCCATGTAAAACTTAGAATAGAAAGTTGGCACCCCATTTTTCTTTGTAAATTGCATTGTAATAGATAGGGGCTTGGTTGAGTGAGTCAAGTCGGCTATGCCCGAACATGCAAGAAGATAATCGAGACTAGAAGGAAGACTCATTTGTGATGCGATTGAGTGAAGTATCGATCAAGTCAACTCAAGATAGCCATGTCTCAAGTTGAAGTGATAGAAGAGTCATCCATGATTGGAAGGCGACTCAAGTCACCTGGGAAATTAAGAAAATGCGGTCAGTCGAGATAATCAAAGAGAGATCCGTTGCACAGAAATCAAGAGAATTACTTAAACAAGTAATACCTCCATACTACCTTTCTTGAAGTGCTCAGTCCCAGAAGCATGCAAAAGGAATAAACCAATGGGAAGCACTGCACCGTGTCAGAACTCTGAAAAGCTGAAGAATCGTTCATACGAGGAAACGTAAATTCCAAGGACTGCAACAAGACAAGCCAACGACCACAAGTGTCTTTTGAAAATAAGCCTATCTCTTCAACGGGAAAATTTTCAAAAGAACACTATAAAAGGCTGAGGAGTTTATTTGAGAAGAGGTTACCTTGACAACCAAAACCACGAACATTCAAGCTAACATTTGAACTGTAACCAAAAATGTTCTCAAGTTATTCAAGATCAATCCTCAAGCCTACATTACGAAGGAAATCAATCCAACACTCACCTGTGAAGGAAAGACAACTTCAATCAGTTGAAGATGAAACAATTTGATGAATCAAGGGGTCTACATTCCACGGAGGACCGGTAGGAAGGTTCAAGGTCAAACCAGTCTCAAGTTTTGGAGGGCTTCGTGATCAAATCCAAGGAGCTTGAGCAAGTGGGTTGTAGTAGCAAAGCAGATGCCCCGTGAAGAAGCCGAGTGGTACGAGAAGCCACCGTGTGTGACCAAGGCATCTCCAGATCGAGTCCCAAAGGATCAAGTCACCGTGTGTGATCAAGACTTGTATCTGGACATTAACCACTCGTATATTGATCAATACTTAGTGGATTCCTCCGAGTTGGAGAAGAGAGGAGTAGAAGAATTACCCCATCTTCGAACCTCTATAAAAACTTATTGTGTCATTTATATTTCAAAGACTTTAATTTTTGCATATTATATCTCACGACATATTTTCTATCCAATTGATAATTAACTAAGTGCTAAAACCAAGTATTAAAACAAACTTAACCAAATTCAAGGGTGTTAGGTCTTCCAAAAAAACATATCACAATCGAGTTAAGTCTTTAGTCAAAGCAATTTGAGTTATTCTATCAACGGCTCGAGTCAGTGCTGAGAGTGACTAACTCTGGATTAACTAACTTAGTTGTCCTTCAAGGACTCAGATTTGTGATATATTAACTCTGAACTTTTTAAAAGGACTAAGTTCAAAAGTTGGTAAGGTTTATTCAACCCCACCCCTTCTAAACCTTACACTCACACCCCTTGGGACCTGCACTTTTCAAATTCTAAAAACCGTCATTTCATATCACATATATAGAGAAATTTTATTTTCTCTCTCCTCACTTTCACTCTCTTGCACTCGAAGAATCCCAAAAACTCTCTCTGCAAAGAAACTCCACCTAGTTCATCGTACTCATTTTGAAGATCGAAATAACATATACTTAGAACTTTGTTAAGCTTGCTGAGAAAATCCACACTGGCGCTGTCGTGGATTTCGAAGGCCTTGTCAAACAGGGCATTGACAAGGACCTCACTGAGAAGATTGCACAGAAGCTTGACAATAAGTGGCTATGTATTATGTGAGCACCTCGGTTCATGATGATGAGATTCTTTTGTCTGTGAACGAAAAGGTCTTCAAGTTAGCTTGTGGTGACTTGGCCGAGTACAATTTTCTCCTACAAGTGGTTTTAAAGATTTGACTGTAAGGATGTCGATTTGGTTGCGGCTTGGAAAGAGATAGCCAATCCTGGGAATAATGAGAAGCTCAACTACTCAGCTCTAAATAAGCTTATAAAAGATGACTACCACAAGCTCATGGATGTGGTGGCCAAATGCATTGACATGAAGTTTGGCTTATTCAATCAGCTCTCACACACTAAGAAGCTGATTATAATGGCAGCCATAATGGAGAAGATGGAGGTGAACTGGGCTGAGTTCATTTTTGGAAAGCTGTGCCAAAACGTGCTCAACGTGAAGATAGCTTATGGCAAGTTCATAAATTCCCTTGGTTATGGACTCATCCTAGGTCGTTTGATGGAGAAGAAGGGTGTGCCCCTGTGCAATGGGAAATCCTTCCATGCCAAAAAAAAGGATGTTCAACGATAACCTACCAGGTGCCCAGAAGCAGGGCCATGCTAAGAAGGTTGGTACCTCTGAGGAGGAATCAACTAAGCATGTCCCCGAGACACGATTGTTTCGTTGACCCTCTCACCGAAGCCTATTCCAACTTCCTTCCCTATGGTTAGAAAGAAGAGGACAGGATGTGCCTCGCAAGCCACCGGGAAGAAGCGAGGAAAGGCGTGAGTTAGCTTCGGTGGCGGAGGAACAAGAAGAAGAGAAGAAGTTCCTCTTAGGAGGACCGGGAGGAGGCTTGTAGGACTACTACCAAAGTTTTTGCGCTACCTGAGTCCGCCACAACCGAGATTGAGAAAGTCATGTTGTCGATGAGCAACATAAATCAAAGGATATGGATGGTGAAAAAACCTTGTCCAAATAACTCAAGCGGTTGTTAGCCATATATATCTCGAACAAGACACAACCGATACACTCACTTGCAATCACAATGAAAAAGACACACTAATACAACCAAACATACGATTGAACAAGACACACGTGATACAATGAATGATGATGATAGTCATTATACCTCGGCTCGATCTTTCACGGGTACTAAGGTGGAGAAGGCTTCTATAGAGCCTATGCAAGAAGACAATGATGATGATGGCGTTCATGCATTATCTCCAAGATACCCGGACATTAAAGATAGGTTTCGCCATGGAGAGCATGGAAGGCGAGTGGCGGCCAGAATTCAATTTGAAAGGCCCGATATGATAGATGAGGAGGAATACCTCCTCTAGGATTTTTAGGCAATGTACACATCCGCTCTTGCTCTTGACTAGGATTTTTGCCTTTGTCTGTTGTATGAAAAAGAAGGACAATGAGAAGGCTAAAGAACTGAAAAAGGGAAATTCCGAGTAAGTGAGTCCCACGAGATGCCTATTTAGGGCAGCAGTTGCGGAGATCCCTGATATCGAAACCAGTGGAAGCAGCAGCGATGTGGAAATCTTGGATGCAACTGATCCAGTCGAGAAGGTCGAGCTATAACAAGCACTTATGGAGTCCAGAGTGATGCATGAGCAATCCGTACTTAGGGGTCCTGGAGAATCATCTAGCCAAATTTCTCCAACCATCGATATTATTGACATGGTAAGGACAATTGAAGCCACAGCCTCACTAGCTCACTCTGAAGGACCATTCACGGAGGATGGCGATGAAGTTAGGGATGAAGATGTAGTGGGAAACCCAACTGAACCAAACTATATGAAAGATGTTGAGACAACTGTCCAAACGGCTGAAAACTCAAAGGTAACAACCGAGTCTCAAGTGTCAGTTAACCCCACTGCTCGTGATTCAGCTAGTGAGCCAGCTGAGAGGGGAACTGGACACACTACAGTCGGGTTGGAGGAGGCTGTAGGATACGTAAATAAATTTAAGATAGGAGGCAAATGTGAGATGCCAAAAGAATAGCTGAGTGGAATTAACGACGCTTTGACTGTTAAAACTGTCTCTACTGAGATTCCAACTGCACTGCAGGCCGAGGACACTTCTCAAACAACTGAGGGACATGATGGACAGTAGACCAATTCAACTTGTAATAGTTAGGTATCTATAAGTTGAGTGGAAGCAACCAAGTTGAAAGATGTAGAAGTCGATCGAAGACCAAGGTGAAGAATCAGTTGAGTGGCAGCTGAGTGAAGTGAAGACAAGTCTCAGTCAAGTGCTTAGAAGGTTGTTTCTGTCAGCTGACAGATAGTTAAATTGTTCTTACATGATTGGAGCTGACTCACGACAAAGGGGTAAAGCAGCAGTCAAAATCAAAGCCAACTGTGATGGATCTGTTGCACACAAGTCAAGGATATTACTTATTATAGTAATACCTACATACTGCAGTGCTCATCTCAGAAGCGTGCGAAGAAAATAAACCAATGGGAAGCACTGCGCATGTGTCAGAACCTGAAAAGCTGTAGAGTTCAACTAAACTAGGATATGTCACCATCATTTGCTGCAGATTAAGAAAAGACAAGCAACGACCTCAAAGTGTAGTTTGAAATATACATATATTTCTTCAACGGATATATTTTTCAAACAAACACTATAAAAGGCTAAGAAATGAATGCAAGCAAAGCAATAGACACTAACCTGCAAAGCAAGAGCAAAACTCTCTCAAGCATTCTATTCAAGTCCTCAAGCCTAAACTCGAAGGAAATCAATCCAACACGCTCAGTGAAGGAAAGACAACTTCAAAGTATGGCAGGAATACCACTTTTTAGTTCGACCACTACATAGGAGTGATAGCGAAGCCAAACCATATTATTGAAGAGGAAAACTTGTTTAAAAGAACAAGGGGTCTACACATCCAAGGTTTAAGGAGGTGTAGTGAGGTTCAAGTTCGAACCAGAAGCTTTGGACTCATTGGAGGGCTATGTGAACAAATCCAAGAGTTTGAAGGAGCTGAATTAGCAAGACAACTGTTTTGTGAAGAAGCTGAGTCCTAGAAGGAAAGCTAGCTATGTGATCAAGGCCTAGCTTGCACTGTGACCATCTTGTAACAAAGTCACAGTTACATTAGTGGATTTCTTCAGGGGTTGGAGAAGAGTGGATTAGAGAAATTACCCCATCCTTGAACCACTATAAAAATTACTTTGTATCTTTTGCATTCAGTACTTACTTTCTTGCATATTCTTAATGTTATTTGTTATATTTTCCTATGTCAACTGATAATAACTAAGCTTAAAACAAGTGTTGAAAAACGTATTTCAAACAAATGGTGAAAGTCTTCCGCTGTAAAAACCAATTCTGCTGATTTTCTAAAGAGTTAACTGAATCAGCTGAGTTATCTTATCAACAGCTCAGTTGAGTCTTTTGAGTGGATAACTCTGTTGTGATGATAAACCAAGCTGTCTACCAAGGACCCAGCTGACTTGAGAGAACTCTAAATTTAAAAAGGACTAAAATCGAAAATTTGGTAAAGTCTATTCAACCCGCCCCCCTTTTAGACTTTACTTTATCACCCCTTAGGACCTACATTCTTTTACTTTGCATAGTCAATTTTCATTACATCATTTGAGATAAATTATCTTATGGTATTATGTATCCAAAAATGTGTTGTGACTTACGATTATACGTGTTTTTATGTGCCCTTCAAATAGTTCCTTGACTATCACATTTAATCATCACAAAAGATGCATGCTTATTCCAATATGGAATATCCTTTATAAAATTACAAAGCAAATCTACTTCTTCACATGCTTTGTCTAAAGCTATGAACTCGGATTCAATGATTGACCGAGCTATACATGTTTGCTTTGTGGACTTCCAAGACAATGCACTACCTCCAATGATGAATATGTAACCACTAGTGGAATATGAATATCTTGAATCCAAAATACAATCAGTATCACTATACGTTTTAAGTATAATTACATATCTCGCGTAGTATATCATATAGTCTAGGGTATATTTCAAGTACTTTAAGACCCTAGTTAACGTTTTTCTATACTAATGGCTTGGATTGCTCGTGAACCTAATCAACTTTTTATAGGGTAAGCCAACTCAAAATAGGGTAGATTAAGTCTGGATGTGTATAATTTGTTATATAAAAAAAGGACTGCCTATAATACATGACTACTCCAACTAAGAATTTGGTTCTGCTTTGTTAGCTACTGGATTTACATTTAATTCAATAGGTGTCTCTGGTAGTGGACCGTCATATGCATTGAATTTCTTAAGTACTTTCTCCATATAGTGACATGGTGGTATTCTGACAAGATATCTATCAAGAGTTCTACTAATTTTGATCCCAATGATCATATCGCAAGACCCCATGTCCTTCATGTAAAAGTCCATTTTTAAAATTCTTTCAATATTCATGATACAACCATGACTACTGACCATGATTACTAAGTCGTCTACTATAGAGAAACTATGATGATTGTGTCTATTGTCCAATTGACATACACACATTCATAACACTTGTTGATTTTGGATCCATTTGACAACATTGTATTGTGAAATTTAAGATGCCACTATTTCAAGCTTGCTTAAGTCCGTACAATGACCTTATCACCTTGCATACCTTTTTCTCTCAATTAGATGAAACAAACCTTCTACGTTGTTCCATGTATATTTCTTTATCTATTTCTCCATTAAAAAATGAAGACTTCACATTGATCTAGTGAATCTCAAAATTTGCAACGCAGCAATCGCAATAAGCACATGAATTATATATTATCCTTGCTATTAGAGAATTAATGTCGAAAAATCATACTCATCATATTATTTAAAACCTTTGGCCACTAGATGGGATTTGTACTTATTCATCGTTTTATCTACTTTATACTTCGTTTTTAAGATCCACTTACATCCTAAAGGTTTATGACTGGATGGGAGATTAACCAAGTCTCAAGTATGATTTTGCATAATGTACTTGATTTCACTATTGATAGCTTCGTGAACGGAGCGTCTAGACTACTCAAAGTCTCTTTATTCGGTTCAGATCATCATTAAACATGAATGTTATGAAGTCAAGTCCAAAAAACAAAGCAGTCTTAGACCTCTTCTGCAAATGCCTAAGTTCTTTACTACTTTATATTGAACGACTTGCAACTTCATAAGTTCTTTTGTTATTACTCACTTCTATCTTTTCCTTACAAGTGTAGATATTCTCTAAGGATATCAACATTTCTTGTACAAATACCCTCATTAATTTCTGGATTTTCTGACTTGTGTACAAAGAACTGATATTTATTAGTATTGTATGCGTATCTCACAAAGATATAGTAGATCAATTTTGGTCCAATTTTAACTTGTTTGCTTTAAGGTATCGCTACCTTTTATTAAACACCCCTTCAATTTTAGGTATTTTTAAGAAGGATTAAATTTATTTATTTTTTTTATTCTTAAGGAGTCTTATCTTTACCTTTTAATGGTATTTTGTTCCAGATGTAGTTTGTTAGGATAGTTTCACCCCACATGTTCTGGATAACTGGGAACTAATCAAGATGACATTCATCATCTCTATATGAGTCCGGTTCTTGTGTTCGGCAACATTGTTAAAGTGTGGTGCATGTAGAGTTGTTGTTTGATGAATTCTACTCACTGAGAACATAATTTGTCAGACGGTGCAACAAAGATCCGCCTCTATCACTCGAATAATCTTAATCTAACTCGCCATGTTGATTTTTAACTTAATTTTTACAATTTTCGAAATCTTCCAATGCTTCATCTTTGTTTCTTAACAAGTATAAATAACAAAAGCTTGTGCACCCATTAATAAAAGGAATGAAATACTTTTTACCACCTCTAATTTGTACAAATATTAGATCACACACATGAGTGTGTATTAACTTTATAGGTGAAGTGATTCTTTCAACCGAATGATCCACTACAAGAAAAATGCTCATAGACATCGGTTTTTAGCCGATGTCTATGTGAAAATCGACCCATGTTGTAATCGGTGATGTTAAATGTATGCATATTTAACATCGGTTTTAAGCATATAAAAAACGATGTTATATTAAAAAGACATCGTTTTGCAACCGATGCTGTTAACTTGCGATTTGCTAGCTTTTTTCTAAGCGTCATCAGTTTTTGACCGATGTTGTTGGCTACCTTCAAGATCGGTTGAGAGATTAGTTTTGCATCGATGTTATAAGAGCTTAATACATCGATTTGTAACCGTTTTTGTTTCTAACAAAAATGATGTTAAAATGTTGGGTTGAACATCGATTTTGTTAGGAACAAAATCGGTTAGAAACCGATGTGTTAAACTTTTTAGAAAAGGGCCATAAACCAAATGTTATTATGTTGGGTTGAACATCAATCACTTAATACAACACAATAAATCCAAATCCAAATTCATCACAAATGTCAAATATTGTCAAATACAACTTAATCCAAAAATAAATCATTATACAATCGATAACCATGAGAGTTGACCAACAAGTTAAAAGAAAACTAAGATTCACGCCAAATCCACTACAAATTAGACAAAAGCTGGTATACTAAAACAAAATAAAATGAGAACAAATGACGGCGATCACCAAAATTATGAACATCCATCGATTCTCTTTAGCTCTTATCTACTGCATATTTGCATATTCTGTATAATTAATATATCAAAGAATTAAAGAAAGAGCTAGAAATTGATAATTGGATAATATTTAGCTAGCATCGCAAAGTCAAGTAGAGTATCATAATCACACTAAAAAGATAAAAAAACACACAATGTATTCTAGTCTATAACAAAACTATGTTCATAAGCTGACACCAAATTGACACGGATTGCCCACATTAGAATAAAAACAATAAAGGACTTTGAAGGAAAAAAATCTTACTGCCAAATGCATAAACATTTACACTTATCTTTTGTAATAATAAAGCACAATTCACCGATCAAAAAAAAAACACAATTCACAATTATTGTACCATATAGAAATAATACATAAAGTATTCTAGCCCAGAACAAAAACACATACATATTAGCACAAGCACACTAGAAAACAACTTGCCAAAATTAACCAATCAAAAAATGGAAGTAATGGAATATTAAATTAGGGTGTTGACATTCTTCTTTTTCAACTTCTTACCATATTGAGGAATCAAATTAAGCTCAACAATCTTTCTATCTTTCTGAGATCCTAGTAAAAGACCCCTCTTGCTCATTATCTTGAGCACTATTGCTACTTCTACTTATAAAACCCCTCCATTTCTATCTTATTTAGCATGTTGTCTAAAATATTGGTCCAAACATAACATTACCATAAATTTCTAAATAATTTTGGTTCATTACTAATTGTTCATCAGTTCCCTGGAGATGACATAATGGTAGAGATATAAAGTAATCGGTGCTAGTATTTAAAGGGGAGGCATGTATAAGTACAAAAAACTTAATTCTTCTATACTCAGATTACTCTTAGAAGTTCTAATTAATTGCTCTCAACTACTTGTGACATTTTTGAATCTATTCTAGTAATTATTATATGTTTTTCTTCTATCTATTTAGTTGTTTATTTCTATTATGGCATGATTGGTATGAATGAATGGAATTAGGTTGGAATGGAATGAATATAGGAATGGAATAATATTAGGAATGGAATGATGTAGTATTACTATTCCTACGATTGGTATGTACAAGGAATGGAAAAATGAATGGATGACAATTTTTTACTTGATTTAATATCTTGATTGGTAATTATAAATTAATGATAGTAATTGAGAAAAATAATTTTAAAGTATCAAATTCTCTTAAATAAGATTTTTTAAATAAATTTTATTAAATATATTATTCGTAAATTGATATAAGATTTAATGTGTGCTAACTAATATATATATATATATATATATATATGATATCAAAAATATTTAATATAATATTTTTTAGGGATAATTACAAAAACACCCCTGAGATTTGGGCTAATTACAAAAAAATCTAGAGATGTTTTAAAATTACAAAAAACCTATTAGGTTTGATTATGTAGTAAATTTAAGGGGGTAAATATAGTACTTTTATAAATATCAGGGGGATTTTGATATTCTTTTGCTTATGAAGGGGGAAAATATAAGACAGAATCAAACCTCAAGGGGTTTTTTGTAATTTTAAAAAAACTCTGGGTTTTTATGTAATTATCCCAAACCTCAGGGGCATTTTTGTAATTATCTCTATTTTTTTATAAGAAAATATAGAAAATCAACAAAATAATTCTATATCAAAATTTTGATTTAACTATTGAATATTGATAGAAATTAACTATGATTTATTAAAAGATTAAATATAACTTATATTTAAATTATAAATAATTGTTTTTGTTTATAACACTACTTTTTGAAAATATAGATTATATCCAAAAATTTTAGTCATTTATAGAAAGATAATTTTATTAAAAATAAAATTTGAGTCATTCTTGATGATTGGGAATAGCTAAACCCATGGGGGAGAGGAGGTATGGTAATTCCCTTACTTTTGGGAATAGGGATTTTCATGGAAATGAGTATTCTTATTACTAAAGCATACCAAGCGTGTGAATGGGAATGAAACAAGGAATGTTCATTCCATTCCTATCCCATTCCCATATACCAATCATGCCATATTAGTTTATTAACAAGTTGGCTGAAAGTTTCTCTCATAATTCTTCGTCACTTTCAATTATGAGCTTGAATGAATATAATGACTTTCGTTTGTCAATGGTAACTCTGGATATGAATGAAATATAACTTGCTAGGTGATTATCTTTAGTGAGGATAATAGTATCTATAAGTTAATTTGCTCAGAGAAGCTGTTCATGATGTAAGTGAAAAATACAATATTTTTCTTAAGCATATTTTTTTTTTCAAAAACTAATTTTGTGATTAAATTATATTTATTGCCTTTTCTTTTTCTTGAATTTGACAGTAGGCAGAAGAGAAAGCGAGGCCATTGCAGCCACACGGCTTCTTTGTTCAGTTGGGTTAAGGATATAATCCTTCAAAAACGATTTGGGCAATAAAACTGATACTGGTCTATGTCAACATCGAACGCAAACAACTCAGAATTTTTAGTTTGTAGTGGCGTTTCATCATACGGAGGTATGTTCCTTTTTTTTTTCTTTGTATATCATTCTTTTTTCTCTATATGTAGAACAAGTTCAAGTGCAGATCGTACCTCCCAAAATGGTTTAACGGTTCGACTCCCTTCACTGTATCCCCCAGTATATTGTGTGGTTTTCCCCAAATCATCAACATCAATATCATAATCCCCACCTGAAAGCAACTGCAAAAGAATACTTAGATCAACATGAAACGCAACTCCGGACGAAATAGAATTTTGTACAATATAAAAGTTGAAGGCATAACCACATGCTCATCCTAATTATATTGCCAAGTCCTAATAAAATACAAAGCTCACTACTACAAAAATGCTAATAGACAGCGGTTTTAATCAGTTGTCTAATAGTAAAAAAGTCGTTGTTAGAGCCAACGGCGTTAAAAGTGTGAACTTTTGACAGCGGCTGAGAACCGTGTTGTTTCTTTTAAAGACACTGGTTTAATTAAACCGTCTCTTAGATATAAAATATCCGCTTTCTAAGACCCTGATGTTAAAAGTTTATGTTTTTGACACGGTTTAGAACTGCTGTCTTTAAAGGAATACACACCGGTTTTAAACCGATGTTGTTTTATCTAAAGACACCGGCTCAAATCCGGTGTCTATAGTAAATAGAAATCACATGTTCACACCGGCTTTAAATCAGTGTCGTTTAATTCAAAGACATCGGTTAAAAACCATCATAAATTCACTACCAAATAAACATGAAATCCAATTTCACCAAACAAAAAATGCATTAATACTAAAGTCACCAAGATCCAAAATCCAATAAAGAATACTAGAGTAGCGAAGTTTTCTTTCCATGAAGCAACTACAAATACATAATCCAATTCCATTGCTCCAGTCATTAAAGCTTTCAAAAAATTTCTAACTACCCAAACATGTGATCTTGCACGCATCTAGCCCACTCCAAACACACCTCATCACTTTCAACTTTAGAGTGCAATTAAAGTCTCAAATAACTACAGGAGCATAATCCCAAAGCTTAGAAACAACATGTGCCTTGTCCAGAAGCACCCTGATCTGACGGAAAAAAATGAAGTGCAAGAAATATGTAAATAGGAACATGCATTTCAAAATGACTCAAACATTTCATTATATAAACTACAAGTTATGACAACCTACAGATGAAAGTATGAACATCACAATAACTTTAATTCAATTTTGGAACTCCAGATAAGATAGCTACAACAAGACCAAAGTTCCATAAAGTTGACTGTTGGATAAATGATTAAGTAAATAGCTAGTATTGAGCAACACCTGCCGAACCTTAACCACACCTTAACCACAGACACTACATACTGAGTAAGTCTTAAGAGAGAAAAAGAAAGAAGAAGAAAAAAAATCAAGCTAGACAACCCAAGCAATTTATTGGAAATTGTTACAAAAGATAGAAGAATGGGATTAAAGGATCATATATTTATATTTTACTTGACAGTGATAGATTGTAATGTTGATTTTTATATGACAATGTGTGACTAGAGTTCATTGTCATTCCTATTTTAATTGGGTATAATTACAAAAAATACCCGTGAGGTTTAGCATAAATACAAAAATCTCCAATTGTCTTTCAAAATTACAAATACCCCATTAAGGTTTGTATTTACCTAACAAATACCTATCTTGAGGGTACATTGATGGTGCAACTTGTAAGATAAAAACTAATATCAAGGTGGCATGTGTAATTCTAAAAGATGACTGGATTTTTTGTAATTAGACTAAACCTTAGGGGATAGTTTTTGCAATTAACCCTTTCAATTACCGTGTGCTACTTTTTCTTCAAATTAGAAATTTTCCATACCTCTTTTTACTGATATCTTGTTAATCCCACATTTTTAAGAAAAACCTAATGTAACGCCCCGATATTTTGAACTATAAAATGTGTGCAAAAATTCATTTTGCCGTATACTTTTTTTTTCCATAAGAAACATGAGAAAGACAACTCGTTATATCGAGTCATTTCATTTTCAAAAGAATAATAATTACAACGTGTGACGCCCACCTCTACCACTACACTACTAAGCAGTATAAAACGTGAAATTTGACAACGTAAACCCTATATGTCAGTACATTTTTTTTCCTGTGATATTTTAACGACGAACAAGCAGGATCACTTTACTTATAAGAAAATGACAACCCATATCCATAAGCAAATAAGTAACAAACACTGTTATTAAACACAACAGACATCCATGTGACCAAACACACATCACCCAGATATTTACATGTACATATTTACATAAGAGTTTTCAAAAGAGGGTACAACCCTAAACCAAAATATAATACAGGACCAAAAAGGGAAAGGTGACCCATCAACATAGCCCAACAGGTCGCCATCCATATCCATGATCCGCAAAACCTGAAGGAACTCGGATCGCACAAGATAAGCCAAAAGCTCGAGGCATTCATATGCTCACCGCAATGCATGAACTACATGAGCTAAAGCTCAGCAAGTAAAAATCATGCATGTCCAAAGAATAATGATGCTTTTCCAACATGTAATGCTAACATGTAAAATCCATGAATCAAAATACTTTATTCAAAATCATTTTCTTTCATTTGGGCCCCCAACCCAACTACCATGCACCGGAAAAGAGCTCTCACACACAAAGAATAATCAAATGGCCAATAATATCGGATGGGATCTACGTGTGGACCATCCTCCCGCGGCTTGACCAAGCCAAGGTCCCTACTTGCGTCCTTGTGTCCGCCAAGAAGTATCATACCCGCAGGCCACATAGGTACTCATAGATGGACCATCCTCCCCCCGACCCACCAAGAGCCCATCTCTTATCTAGCTCTGTGTTCACCGGAAGTATCCCACCGCTATACCTAAATATATATCATAAGCACGCCCAGCGTGCCTCGGTTACACTAGCAGTGGTCAACAAACAACCATTTTCTTCAAGAAAATATTTTCGTCAGCGAATATCCTCTTGTAATATGCATGCACATGCAAATACTGTGAATGGTATGTTCAATGGCTCACCAAGCACCATATTGCAACAATGTACATGCCAATTATGCAACATATAATATCCACGTATATTCAACAAGATACCACAATCACATATAATACAGTCAATTCAAACAATACTATGTTCATGCATTACAGTTGCAGATGGATTTTTACTTACCTCATGGGACGTACTTACTGCATGATCATGTATAATTGTAACCCTCCATCTTTAGGTGTGAACAATCTGTGTCGATACAAAGTATTAATTTCTAATATTCAGTAATTCTTCTTAATCTCTTAAAAGGCCTAAATTCTTAAACCTAACTAGTTAATCATTTAACCTTGAAACATATACTTTAAGTCCTGAAGCATATATCATTCTAATATTACATTAATTAAAGAACATCAGAAAGTCTAGCTAATGATTGAATAAATTTATTTAATTCAAAAACACTTATTAATTTTTATATAATCTTACTCAGTTTATGTAGCCTCTCTAGCAAGATAAATAATCCTAATCATCATTTCCATTATTCCTACTAATTAAGTTTAATATACAATCCCATCATGATTATATAAAGGTATATAACTCAAATAAATTATCTTGTTGTAACTACAGTATCTAACTTACGTAAATACATCTATCTTTGCTCTCTTAATTAACAAATAAATAAAGAAAAGAATATGCAAAATCACTTCTAAAGTTATGAAAATGCTCACCAATATATACTTGAGCCAATTTTTGATACCACTCTCTCCCCGTCACTTGTATATATATTTTTTTTTCCTTTTCCTTCCTTGCCCCGGTTTTTCGACTCGCTCTTGGTGTCTTTCTTATCTTTCTTATTTTTACTTACCCGTGTATGTGTTATTAGGGGTGGGCATTCGGATTCGGGTATCGAGTACCCGACCCGACCCGATCGGGTATTACCCGATCGGATCGAGTATTTTTTATAAATTTTCGGGTTTAGGGTACCCGATACCCGATAAGTAAAATATCGGGTCGGGGGTCGGGTATTAAAAAAATACCCGACCGGGTATCGGATACCCGATAAATTAAAACCCTAAAAAAATAATTCACAAGTCCCACAACCAGTCAACCACAGCCCACTCCATCCCCAGTCTCCAGTCCAACCTTGTTCTTCTTCTCTCTGTCTCATTTTTCTTCTTCTCTCGCCGTCCACAGCTCGCCGCTCGGTCGCCTCACACACAGCCCTCCACCGCCCCACATTTCCACCTCCACGCACCACACACAGGGTGACGCCCAACATAGCTTCTCTGCCTACGACTTGAATAGACAGTAAAATCCACTAAAAGTATGATAAAAAAGTGCTAATAAATGGATTTGCTCGTTTCTTCTTACCAAGTTGTATGCAAATGCAAAATTAAAAGATAGCTAATTTTTCAAAAAAAAAAAACCCGAAATTGATAACCCGCGGGTACCCGATTTTTTCGGGTAGGGGTCGGGTACCCAAAATAGCTACCCGATTTTTTCGGGTACCAGACCCGAATACCCGACTACCCGGCCCGATGCCCACCCTATGTGTTATTGTTCAAAACCAATAGATTTATCATTCCCTCGTTTAAGGTGATGTGGTGTGTATATATTATATTATATATATTTCACCATATCTGTTTACAATTTAGTAGGATAAGTTTTAGTTTGCAGATATACATTAACTATGTTACAACCCAAGTGTTGGGTACACGTGGGGTCATGTGTAGTTTATATGTGCAAATTATACATATAATAATTATACTTTATTATTATTACTATTGGATTATTATTATTATTATTATTATTATTATTATTATTATTTTAATAAAACTATTATTCTTAAATAATATAAAATCTTACTATCAGGTTCTCGATCATAAATTATCTTAATCCGTTCAATCAAAGTGTTCGCCTTTTGTGTTTTTCGATACCCACATTATTGCCACTTTTCACCCCTAAGTTTACCACGTGTAATCTAGTAACTCTTTGAATAGCTACCACGTGTAACATAATAGCTAGCATGTAATAATCCGACAACTAAATACTTAATTTTTTTTTCCAATTACTTAAATTAGTAATCTAACGACTAATCACTATAAGTGAGTTCCAAAATTATAAAAGTAGCCATGTCATATAAAAAAAATCACATTATGCAAATAGCACATAAATCACATGTAATGCACAGACTATATTTCACAGACTATATTGGACAGGTGAGTAGTGAGAGGCTCGGGTATTACATCCTCCCCTCCTTATAAAAATTTCGGCCTCGAAATTTTACTTACCGGAATAGATCAGGGTACTTAGCTCTCATTTCGTCTTCTCTTTCCCAAGTAGTTTTCTCTACTGATTGATTCCTCCAAAGTACTTTAACTAATGGGATTTCCTTATTCATGAGTTTCTTTACTTCTCGTAACAATATCCCCACAGGTATCTCTTCGTAGCTCAAATCCGTTTTTAACTCTATCGGCTCGTTTGTCAAAATGTGAGATGGGTTTGCAATATATTTCCTCAACATAGAAACATGGAATACATCATGAATTTGAGACATTGACGCAGGTAAGTTAAGTCTGTAAGCCACATCATCAATTCTCTCAGTAATATGAAACGGACCTATGTATGTAGGACTAAGTTTTCCTTTCTTTCCAAATCGCATTACCCCTTTCATCGGTGCCACCTTAAGAAACACTCGATCGCTCGTAAAATTCTAACATTCTTCTTCTTTGTCCGAGTAGCTTTTACTCTGTCGACTGAGCGGTTTCCATTCTTTGTCGAATTTGCGTCACAACCTCTGTCATTTCTCGAATCATATCTGGGCCTAGAAGTTTCCTTTCACCAATTTCATCCCAGTGTACCAGCGATCTACACTTTCTACCGTATAATGCTTCATAGGGAGCCATCCCGATTGTGGCTTGATAGTCATTTGTTATAGGAGAATTCTATCAAAGGTAGATGCTTACTCCACTTCTCCTGAAAATCTAGAACACAAGCTCTAAGCATATCTTCTAGAGTTTGTATCGTTCGCTCCGATTGTCCGTCGGTTTGAGGGTGATAAGCGATGCTAAACGATAATCGTGTCCCTAGTGCTTTCGTAGACTCCTCCGTAATTAGATAAGAATCTAGAGTCTCTATCTCAAACAATGGATAGTGGCACACCATGAAGTCTAACCACTTCTTATATATAAAGTTGTGTGTATCGATCCATGGAATAGGTAGAACAAATAGGAATAAAATGAGCGGATTTGGTTAATCTATCAATGATCACCCAAATAGCATTGTGTCCCTTGATTGTTTTGGGCAAACCTGTCACAAAATCCATGACGATCCTTTCCCATTTCCATTCCGGAATAGGTAGTGGTCGCAATGTTCCAGCTGGCCTTTTGTGTTCCGCCTTTATTTGTTGACAGGTTAAACATTGTTCCACGTATTGGACGATATCCCCTTTTATGCCTGGCCACCAGTAATGCGTCTTCAAATCTCTGTACATTTTAGTAGCTCCTGGATATACAGAATATGGCGTTGAATGCGCTTCTACTAGAACATCCTCTCGAAGATTTTCCTTGTTGGGCACGTATAGCCGTTCTTTAAATCGAAGTACTCCATCCTCAGATATTTTGAAGTCAGAAGACACTCCCGAGGCAATATCTTCCTTTACTTTAACATAGTAATAATCACCTTGTTGTTCCTGTTGAATTCGATCAAGTAGCGTCGGTCGGAGTGTTAACGCTGCTAATTTAGCTTCTATGGATCCTAATGATACAATCTCAACGTTCATTTTCTGGAGATCCATTAACTCTGATTTCTGAATTTGAATCGCAATTGCGTTGCTTTGTGTTGATTTTCGGTTCAATGCATCTGCTACAACATTAGCTTTACCAGGATGATAGTTGATCACACAATCATAATCTTTCACTAATTCCAACCAACGACGTTGTCGCATATTTAGTTCTTTTTGTGTGAAGAAGTACTTTAAGCTCTTGTGATCTGTGTAGATCTCACATCGTTCCCCGTATAGGTAATGCCTCCATATTTTAAGTGCAAATACCACTGCAGCAAGCTCTAAATCATGCGTTGGGTAGTTCTTTTCATAGTCCTTCAATTGTCTAGACGCATACGCAGTCACCTTACCGTTTTGCATCAATACGCATCCTAGGCCATTCTTCGACGCGTCACTATAAACTACAAAACCTCCAAGACTGATGGAATTGATAGAATAGGTCTTTGAGTCAATCTCTTTTTCGATTCTTGAAAACTTCGTCCGCTTGCCTCCGTCCATTTGAATGCGACACTTTTTCTCGGTCAATTGCGTTAAAGGCGAAGCAATCTTGGAGAATCCTTCCACAAACCGACAATAATAGCCAGCTAACCCCATAAAACTACGTATTTCTGAAGGATTTGTAGGTTGTGGCCAATTATTGATAGCTTCTATTTTACTTGGATCAACAGAGATTCCTGCTCCGGACACAACATGTCCCAAGAATGCTACTCGATCTAACCGACTCGCATTTCTTAAATTTAGCATATAATTGTTTAAACCTTTAGCATATTTTGTTCTCGAGTGACCAAGATATCATCGATGAAAACAATAACAAATTTATCTAGAAAGTCTTTAAATACCCGATTCATCAAGTCCATGAAAGCATCGGCATTCATTAACTTCCATCACCAAAAATTCATAGTGTCCATACTTTTATTTTGGGTATATCATCTTCTTTTATTTTCATTGATGGTACCGGATCGTAAGTCGATCTTCAAAATACACAGCACCTTGAAGTTTATCGAGCAAATCGTCGATCCGAGGTAGCGGTATTTATTCTTGATTGTGACTTTGTTCAATTCTCGGTAGTCGATACACAATCTCATCGTACCATCCTTCTTTCGCACGAATAGACCGCGCACCCCATGGCGAGAAGTTAGGTCTAATGAAACCTTTATCTAGCAACTCCCGCAATTGTGTCTTTAGTTCTTTCATTTCCAATGGAGCCATACGATATGGGGCTTTAGAGATTGAGACGTTCCTGAATCAAATCAATAACAAACTCGATCTCGCGGTCGGTGGTAATCCGGGAAGATCATCCGGAAATACATCTAATACTCTCTCGCTATTGGAACTTCATCAAGAGTTGGTTGGTGTTGTTCATCGATGCTCATGACACTTACCAGGTATCCTCACGGCCAAAGATCCAACAAATGTTGCGCTTTAGATCGATATTATTGGAAATCTAAAACGTGTCGTGATTCCAACAAAGGTGAATGGATCTTCCCTTGAGGTCGAAAGGTTCTTGTCTTTTCGACAATCGATTGTAGCACCATATTTTGATAACCAATCCATACCCATATGATATCGTAGTCATTCATGGCTAACACAATTAGATCAAAGATAAAGTTCTCTATTTTCAATTGGAATAGCACAAGCTTTCAAAATTTGATTTGTTTGTTTAGAATCTCCCGAGGAATTGTTACATTGTAACCCACTTGCTACATCGGTGTCCTACCCGGTCTCCTCACATACTTAGTGGATGCAAATGAATGTGACGCTCCCGAATCAAATAGTACGAATGTTGGGGTGTCAAAGATAAGAAGTTTACCCGTAACCACCGATGGGTTTGCCTCTGCGTGCTTCCTCTCGTGATAGTAAATGCTCTGGTTGGCACATTCTTTTGTCCTGTAGGGGTTCAGCCTATTTGGGCACGCACTAGCAAAATGTCCTGGCATCCCACACGTAAAACATCTCTTGTTATCTACCATGCAGCTTCCAGTATGTTGAGTCTTGCACCGAAGGCAAAAAGGTAGTGCTATAGGTGCCTTACCCTGATCAGCCCTTTCACGCTTATTTTGTTCCCATTGTTGTTGTCATTGGTGTGGTTGAAAGTTAGGTCTCTGTTGCTGTTGGACTTGGAAAACTCTCTTCTTTGGGTTTCCAACCCATCTATGTCCCTGTCCCTGTTTGAATTGACGTCTAGCTTCCTGGGCACGAAAAATCCTTAATTCACATTTGTTTCGCCACCAAGGCTCTCTCAAAGAACATGTGATTACGTTACTCCTTGAATTCCTGCCATACTGACATCTCTATACAATTCTGGCCTTAGTCCTTCAAGGAATATTTCTACTTTTAGTGCGTCAGTGCTAACCATATGAGTATCAAACCTGGACAATTCTTCAAATTTGCGAATATAGTCCCCGACCGTCATAGTTCCCTGACGTAGTTGTATGAATTCGTTCATCTTCATTATACGAATAGGAGCCGTGAAGTACTTGTTTCTGAATAGTTCTTTGAATCTTTCCCAGGTCATTGTTGTGACATCTTCTATGCTCTTTATCGTATCCCACCAATGTCCCGCACTTCCACGAAGCATAAACGAGGCACACATTACTTTTTCTTCTTCTGGGGCCCTACTGTATTGAAACATGTTATCTAAAGTCCTTAGCCAGTCTTCTCTAGCAGCTAGGATCTACTGCATCTTCAAAGGTTGGTGGATTTAGCTTTCGGAATCTTTCCCCCACTATCTCGATTTGATCCGCCCTTTGGTGTGGTTGATTCATTTCTGCTCTTTGTTCTCCAGCTATATCTCTCTGATGGATGAGTTGTTGAATTTGTTCGATTGTCATTTGGATGAGCTCCGTGAGTCGATTTATGACATTATCTCGATCACCCATTGGTATAAGTGTCTCCCCTCCTTGGTTTCTATCCCCACCACTACTCTCGCCTCTAGTTCTCACCATGACTGAAACACTGTCTTAGGATAACCTAATAGCACATGGCCAATATAATTTGATGAAACATAAAATGCATCGGACAATAAAGAAAAACTTATCGGCATTGCCGCTCCACAAGTTTTGAGTTCATGTATATGGATAGTCTAGAACCCGTAGTCGGGCTCTAATACCACTCGTGACGCCCACCCCTACTACTACACTACTAAGCGGATAAAACGTGAAACTTGACAATGCAAACCCTATATACCAAGACATTTTTTTTTTTTTCTCGTGATATTTTAACGACGAACAAGCGGGATCACTTTACTTATAAGAAAATGACAACCCATATCCATAAGCAAAGAAGTAACAAACACTCGTTATTAAACACAATGACATCCATGTGACCAAACACATAACCCACATCACCCAACTATTTACATGTACATATTTACATAAGAGTTTTCAAAAGAGGGTACAACCCTAAACCAAAACATAATACAGACCAAAAAGGAAAGGTGACCCATCAACATAGCCAACAGTCGTCATCCATATCCATGATCCGCAAAACCTGAAGGAACTCGGCCATCGCACAAAAAGCCAAAAGCTCGTGCATTCCTATGCTCACCGCAATGCATGAACTACATGAGCTAAAGCTCAATAAGTAAAAATCCATGCATGTCCAAAGAATAATGATGCTTTTCCAACATGTAATGCTAACATGTAAAATCCATGAATCAAAATACTTTATTCAAAATCATTTTCTTTCATTTGGGCCCCTAACCCAACTACCATGACCGGAAAAGAGCTCGCACACAAAGAATAATCAAATGGCCAATAATATCGGTATGGATCTACGTGTGGACCCTCCTCCCGCTTGCCCAAGGTCCCCTACTTGCGTCCTTGTGTCCGCCAAGAAGTATCCCACCCAGGCCACACATAGTACTCACTCGTAGATGGACCATCATCCTCCGTGACCCACCAAGAGCTCATCTCCTATCTAGCTCTGTGTTCACCGGGGAAGTATCCCACCGCTATACCTAAATATATATCATAAGCACGCCCGGCGTGCCTCAAGCACTAGCAGCCGTCAACAAACAACCATTTTCTTCAAGAAAATATTTTCGTGGCATGCGAATATCCTCTTGTAATATGCATGCACATGCAAATCCGTGAATGATATGTTCAATGGCTCACTAAGCACCATATTGCAATAATGTACATGCCAATTATGCAACATATAATATCCACGTATATTCAACAAGATACCACGATCACATATAATACAAATAATTCAAACAATACTATGTTCATGCATTACGATTTGCGATGGATTTTTACTTAACTCATGGGACGTACTTCTTCGCATGATCATGTATAATTGTAACCCTCCATCTTTAGGTGTGAACAATGCGTGTCGATACAAAGTATTAATTTCTAATATTCAAGTATACATATTAATTCTTCTTAATCTCTTAAAAGGCCTAAATTCTTAAACCTAACTAGTTAATCATTTAACCTTGAAACATATACTTTAAGTCCTGAAGCATATATCATTCTAATATTACATTAATTAAAGAACATCAGAAAGTCTAGCTAATGATTGAATAAATTTATTTAATTCAAAAACACTTATTAATTTTTATATAATCTTACTCAGTTTCTGTAGCCTCTCTAGCAAGATAAATAATCCTAATCATCATTTCCATTATTCCTACTAATTAAGTTTAATATACAATCCCATCATGATTATATAAAGGTATATAACTCAAATAAATTATCTTGTTGTAACTACAGTATCTAACTTACGTAAATACATCTATCTTTGCTCTCTTAATTAACAAATAAATAAAGAAAAGAATATGCAAAATCACTTCTAAAGTTATGAAAATGCTCACCAATATATACTTGAGCCAATTTTTGATACCACTCTCTCCCCGTCACTTGTATATATATTTTTTTTCCTTTTCCTTCCTTGCCCCGGTTTTTCGACTCGCTCTTGGTGTCTTTCTTATCTTTCTTATTTTTACTTACCCGTGTATGTGTTATTGTTCAAAACCAATAGATTTATCATTCCCTCGTTTAAGGCGGTGTGGTGTGTATATATTATATTATATATTTCACCATATCTGTATACAATTTAGTAGGATAAGTTTTAATTTGCAGATATACATTAGCTATGTTACAACCCAAGTGTTGGGTACACGTGGGGTCACGTGTAGTTTATATGTGCAAATTATACATATAATAATTATACTTTATTATTATTACTATTGGATTATTATTATTGTTATTATTATTATTATTATTATTTTAATAAAACTATTATTCTTATTTAATATAAAATCTTACTATCAGGTTCTCGATCATAAATTATCTTAATCCGTTTCAATCAAAGTGTTCCCATTTTGTGTTTTTCGATACCCACATTATTGCCACTTTTCACCCATAAGTTTACCACGTGTAATCTAGTAACTCTTTGAATAGCTACCACGTGTAACATAATAGCTAGCATGTAATAATCGGACAACTAAATACTTAACTTTTTTTCCAATTACTTAAATTAGTAATCTAACGACTAATCACTATAAGTGAGTTCCAAAATTATAAAAGTAGCCATGTCATATAAAAAAATCACATTATGCAAATAGCACATAAATAACATGTAATGCACGGACTATATTGGACAGGTGAGTAGTGAGAGGCTCGGGTATTACACAACGGAAGCAGTCGCATAACAAAATTTGAATAAATTTGATATCATATAATTCTAAAAGACCATTTGACAGTGAAAGACTTTGAAAAATATCGCGTTCATACTTTTATTTATAAGAGAAAATAGACCTGTTAATATATTTCATTCAAAATTCAATAAAGAATAAATGAAACAAATTATAAAATGTAGAAAATTCATATATTCATTTATTTCTAAGAAATTCGTACATTTACTAATTTATAAAAAAATATCCCTTTTAGTCTATTTGCATAAGTAAACTTAGAAAATCGTAATTTGTTTATCAATTTATTATTCAATTGAAAAACAACATTTAAAAATAAAAACATTACTCCAATAGTTTCATAGGCCATCGTCATTATCCACCGACCAATAACCACTTTGAGACTCCTTAACCTCGAAAAGTTGGTTATATATGGGGTGAGCGACACAACTCGATGGAGTATAAATTGTCCAAAGCTAAATACACGATATCTCACATGTATGCAAATACAATCCAATAGGACATATCATAGATCTTTTGAAAAACCGTAGACATAGACAATATGTAGCACTGCGCAGAGTTCCACCCGAGGGATACATCGACCCCGACCTCTTGAGTCCCCTCGGCTCAATAGGGCTAAGAATCGTCTTCTGCATTCATGCAAAATAATCTAATCATATAACAAGGACAATAAAGTTTAGAAAACAAACCCTGACTTCAAACGTAGCTTGAAAATAAGTAGGACTTAAAAGTGCTCGGATGCAAGCACGCCTAATCCTTGCTCGATAAATCGCCTAACCATAGGAATATAATACTAATCAAAACCTTGAAATATTCTAAACTTAAAATTAATAGAACATAAAATAAGATTAAACTAAATTGGATTTGATGATCAAAAATTTGGAATTTGTTTGGTCAAAATATGAGTTGGTCGATTTTAAAGTAAAGAAATGGACTGATTTTGAAATATTAGAAATCTAGTTGGGGCAATATGTGATTTTTGGAAAAATTGGACACTGAACCTGAATATAGCACCCTCAATTGAGAAAAGTTAAATCCCAAAAAGCCAAATCCTCCCTAAATTACTCAATTCCCTAATTCCTCAACTTGCAGCAAAATCTCCCATTCCTCTCAATCTCGTCTTCTCGATATCAGTAAACTCCCTTCTTCCTCTTTTATGTATCTCCTCCCTGTATCTCTTTCTCTCTCTTATTCTTTTGTCATCAAATTGAGGTTGGAAATCCCTAATTCGCAAGAAGTCAGCCAAACTCTGAAATTCCCGTCAAGGTGGCTTCACAGAGGCGTGTTTCGGGCAGTGACGGGTTGACGGGATTTTGGGTTTTCCGCCAGCGGCGGAGTTCTGCGGCGGCGGTTCGATATTTTAGATGGATTTGGTTTTCCGACGGATTATAGGTGGTGATTTTGGGCAGAGGTGAATTACGGTATTCATCAGGCTAGCTCGTGATTAGAGATTGAGTTTGATGTTAGCAATGGTAGAATTTGTTGTGGTTTTGGAGATGGATTGCATTTAGTCTGATTGTTTGAGGTTGAAACCGAATTACGGGGCTGACTTGGTGTTCTCTTGTGGGCTGCCGGAAAGGTTGGAATTTGGAACTGATATGGGCTACTATATAAATAAGTTTGTTTTCGAAAATCACATAGGAATAGGATTCTAAAATATGATTTAAAGATAAGTTAAATCCGATTAAAAGATAAGTTGAGAGTTTTGATTTTTTTTTAAAGATTTGTTGTGAGATGATAAGAATGAAGATAACAATAAAGCTTGAGATTGAGAGGGTCTACGGGCATGGCTGTACGCGGTGATTATGGTGGTGGCTGGTGGTTTGTTGTGTTTTGTAATCTCATGGGTTCTCTTTAAAAAGAGTTTAAGGTTCAAGAATCCTAAGAGAACATAGACTCTAAAATTTGATTAATAGATAAGGCTAATCAGCTATTTTAAATTTTCTGGTAAATTGATAAGAAAGATAAAAGATTTTCACATAATTTAAAATCGTGGAAGTATCTATCTGAAATCTTTAGAGTTTAACTGGAGAGAAAATTGATAGTGGACTAAAATAACAATAGGCTAAACTTGGGCTTGTTAACAAAGAATATACAATGGGTTAAAGTAATAATGGGCTAAAATAATATTGGATTAAACTTGAGCTTGGGCTAATAAAAGTGAATAATGGCTAAAGTAATATGGATTGGCATGAATTTCGGCTAATAAGATTTTTGGGCTTAAGAAAAATGGATTAAAACAATAATAAGAGATTAAGCCCCTAAATAACTAAAAATTCTCATCTAATAATATCACAATTTTAATAAAAGGCCTAAATAAAATCTCGGATATTACACCTAAAATCACCCTTCAACATGTTAAAAGAAGAACAATTAAAATACAATCAAAGACATAACAGAAAAATTACTATCATATAATCAACCAATACACCAGAAACATTGATCGGAAAAATCATCTGATAAAACTTCGTTTGATCATTTTTAATTTCCAGACAAGTAATTAAGTTTTCATTAAGCACATGAAAACATGGTTATAAAATGATAGTCAGCAATTCTAATGGCTAAGGAAAAAAAAATATTCAAGAAAAGCAACCAATCAACCCTTTTTGCTTCTCTAACCACAACTTTTCTGATTGAATTTCCTTTCAAAACTTTGGCACTGTACAGATTTTCTGCCCTTTTAGCTTTATCCTCAGCAAGTGATCATATATAATGAGAAAAATGATAATAAATAAATAAATTATCATTAAAAAAAAGGATAAATATTGTTAACAACCCCAACTATACAAGGTTTTTACACTTTGCCACCGAACTTTAAAACGATACAGCTTTGCAACCTGAACTTTACAAAATTTTGCACTTTGGTTAAAATTCCAAATTTACCCCCTGGATTTATGAAAGTCGAATTGCGCTTTACCCTCTAAACTTTAAAGTTGTTGCACTTTTGCAACCTGGACGATAAATTTCATTGCATTTTCCTTGATTACTCCCAAAGGTCTTACGATCCTCGAAAATGGTATCGTAGCTTCTGTGGTTTATTAAGAACTTTTAGTTAAATTTATTATATTTATGTAATTAACAATTGGTGAGGAGAATTTTACTCCGAGATTATGGATCCGGACCGATGTCCGAGATGTACCACTACAGACATATCGTCAAATATTGACGATGTATGCACAAGAACACTGACCAGGTTTCATATATCAGGAATACCAACATGAAGAAAAGGAATGGCGAGAGCCGACGGGGAAACCTTAAGCAATGTAAAATGCGAGCGAATATTATAGCGCTTCGGATGCTTAACTGCACTTATATGTTCACTTGATGAACCTTCAAGAAACGGTTCATGAAAATTCCCATCGAACAATGATTCCCGATGGAGTACCTGAAGTGGAACGAGATACTTCCAGACAAATCTAAGTTCTCCAAGATCTTAGAGAAGTCCAAGACGGCGGTGCGACTTATGGCAACCGCCATATTCATCTACCAAAGACAAGTTCATCGGATCCAACTGGATGGAGACGATGGTGAAATATCGTAAGAAACTCTCAACTCCTTCATGATATTCGAAACGAGTCAAGAACCCGGAGGACAGGCCGAGTTCATCCTGGGAGGAAAACGATTGATTTTGGAACGGTACCTATTTACACCAAAAGGGAAACCAACCGGTTATACGAAAGATGACATGAGGAGAAGCTAATTGCTCTAATCAAAGGAAAATCCATCACAACTTAAAAAGATGGATTTGGAAAAGATGAATCTTAAAGATCTACATGACCGCGTAATCCTTCATGGATTAGGTATTGTAGATTTAAAGATGAATGCGGTGAGGAATCAACTTTGGTTACCTATGACCCACAAGGTAGACCAATTCCTCCACCACCGCCACCATTAATCCTAACGTCGAAGAAAGTACGGGTTCACATCATGGAGCTCGGGGCGAGAGGATGCCATATCTTTGGGATTTCACGACGGAGTGATCCACTTTCAGGGACAGGAGGTCGAAACCCTCTTGCAGAACTGACAACCTACCGGAAGGCCGAATGTTTATCGACGCCTTTATGGAAGATCGCACCTCGACCCAATACATCCGTATGGGTTGATGTTAAATCGACATACCGATTTTAAAAACAGAGAAGTTCTCATTGACGAATGGGCTTGACTATGAGAATTTCAAAGAGAACCCTCGATCTTACAAAGGATTCATTCATATTACTCCTTGAAATGAGTCTTGAAGGATCGGTGAAGATTGCTCGATATGACCGATGCTAGTACGAAAAGTTCGGTCACATCGGGAATCACTTAAAGGAATTGTCGATGGTATGGCAAAACTATTCAAAATCCAATTCATCGGCAAAGTTATTTCAAGGATTAGAGGATGAAAAAGAAAGAAATATAAACAAGCCCTCTATAGCCGGAATTATTTGGATATTTGTCATATTGACGAATATATCAAGTTGTTCACCGAATACCTGGTGGAAATCCAAGATTGAGGAAAAAGAAGTCGCACAACTATTCTTTGCGAGATTCCAAGTCCCCGGAGAGAAATGCTTATCGGGAATACAAGGGTGGAGTGGTAGAAATCGTGGCCGTAAAAAAATGTCTTTTCTAAAGGCCAAGTTATCCGAATGGTGCTATCAAGCGACTCCGCACAAGAATTACAAGAGATTAAGAGGAATTAACAAAGCGGTTCATCTATGTCATGCGTGGATAATGATATCCCAACATTGTGGGAGGTCAAATCCAAGCGGCACAAGAAGAAGAAGGAGAGAAGCCATCCATACCGCCGAGAAAGCAACAACAAAAGAAGCGGTCTTCATGGAGACCTAGAAGGTTCTGTCAAAACAAAAAGCCCGGTTATAAATCGGGGCAAAGACCGATCAGACCAAGCGGGAGTAGAGAGCCTCATCATCGTGTTCTAATCAAGCAAGTACCAAAGAAATCCAGGACGGAGAACTTTCGGGCGTGCTCACACTGAGCTAATGAAAGTTTCAAAGATCAGTAATTGGCCGGACATGCGGAGCAAGAGGGCATATCTCAACGGATTGCCCGGATAATCAAAAACGAGGAGTCGAGACGGTTCGAGGCCACACCGAAATCGAAGAAGCCGTCTATTATCGGAGGATTTAATACAGTGTATCAATTTGAGGATATTCCCTCGGATGAAAGCATCTATGAAGAAGAGATCTATTCTCGATGATGGAAGTAACTCCACTCGTAATCGAGTGAAGAAGAAATTCTTCACAGACAAATCGGGAGGATATGTCGTGATTCCTCTCTCACACGACGGTTTCTCATAAAACTCTTATGAGAATCATGAAGGAAGATCCAAAGCTTCAAGTCTATGACGGATTTACAATCGGAGCTATGGAAAAAGCATTGATAAGATTGGGTTTCGTAATGAAAAACACCAAATTATTCACAGGGTAACAAATCGAGAACTTGCCATTCCGATGGAGTTTACCTGAACTTGATCGAGATGCAGCTTGGTTCCTATTAGAGAAATACAGAGATCAAAAGCGAGTTAAAAGAGAAGTTGCAAATACACTCTCATGGATTCACATTGGAGCCATAAGAGTCATTATTAAGGCAACATTCAAGGAAGGAATAGATTCGCCACTCAATCTTGCTATTTTTGACAAGCGAATCTCACATCTCAAGGATTCATGCCTGGAGCGGTTCTGAGAAATTTGTATGCGGGGAAATCGGCATTTAATGTCTATCCTAGAATTGCATACAATTTGGGAGATCGAGACTTCAAGAGAGTCCTAACCCTTCATCAAGATTTCAAAAGAGTCGATTTGATGAAAGAAGGAAATAGGCCTTACTCGATCACATACAAGATTTCCTATGCTCTCTCGAATACCCATCATTCAAGTATTCTTGAGAAAGGAATTTATTGAAGTCCCAAGAATCTTTGAGGACTTTGCCAGAGTGGTGTTACTGAAAATCATTGAATCTCCAACTATTAAGGAGATTGATATGATAATTCAAGATCAACCACTTCAACAAAAGCCTCGAGTCTCGA
This sequence comes from Rehmannia glutinosa, assembly GCA_016081115.2. Taxonomy (NCBI): domain Eukaryota; kingdom Viridiplantae; phylum Streptophyta; class Magnoliopsida; order Lamiales; family Orobanchaceae; genus Rehmannia; species Rehmannia glutinosa. The sequence goes on along the minus strand of CM071937.1, from coordinate 61,622,186 downwards.
GTTGAGCACAGAAGGATGTCTTTCCAAGACAGAATGGTGAGTAGCAAAGCCGTGGGAAGAAAGGAGACCAAGTAATGATTCAAACGCATCCCGATGTGTTTAAAACAAACAGAGAGCCGAAATGTCCGAGAAAGATGGCGAGAGGTTGAAGTAATATTCGACATCACTCAAAAGGATAACATTTTTCCTTGTGATGTTCTATATTATCTCCAACAACCAATCGTTGGAAGGTATCGAAGGAAGCCAAGATAGGAGAAATTGAGCTTACTATCACAGAGTTGCAGGAAAAATCCCGGAACAATTAATACTGGGAATTGAATTTCTTGAGGAGCATAAACCTCGGGAAAGATTACAAGATGGAATGGAGTTCACAGTGGCTAATAAAAGATACGAATCATATGACCACTAGTCCATTCTCCATATACATTTCTATTGGAATGTTATATGTCAATACAAGGCCGAGTATTTCGCGCCTATATTGATTCAGTCGGAATATGTACCGCAGGATGTTTTTCCTAAAGAAATTGGAGAAGATTTACCACCCATTGCAGAAGAGATTTCTCTAAAAGGATTCTTATCCTTAACAGGGAATTAAACAAGCGAAAATAATGATCGGAGGCGCGTGGCAAGCTCACCCGGGTACAAAGTAAAGACACCACCAATCTATTTCCATGATACAGTGCGGATATTTTGCTAGGAAACAATTTCCCCGCAAACATTCAAGCGGTTCACACAAGAGAACGAGACGAGAAGACTTATTTTCACAACCTTATGTGATCATAAGATTATTGTCCGTAGATCGCAGGAAAGCATTTTACGTAAAAATGCCCATTAATTTTCGCAGCAAAGCGTGGTGATGAAGCCAAACTTCGCAATCCAAAAATGGCGGATCGAAGGAAATTTGGTGAAGCTTTATTATCCCATGATTTGGTTCCATCCGTAAGGATCGGAAGATATGGGATAATAACTTGTATTCATTCGAGTACAAGGAGAAGAACGAGTCACTCCGGAAGCTTAAGTTGCGAGACTATGGATGAGTCTAATGGAGAATCCACAAAGTGATGTAACCATAGAAGAACAAATATCACTCGAGGATATCAAGAAGAAAATCCAAAGGAATTATAATGAAGATCCTTTGGCTTGGTGGGGACAAGAACGAGCTCAAAGCTTCCTTAAAGGTTAAACCTGGAAAGGAGTACGAGTTCGTAAGATTCAAACCAATCCTTATGAACCAGGAGGATCGTGAGGATATGCGAGAAGATACTTAAGGAACATCTTGACCTTAAGTTAATTTCACCAGGAGTTTCTCCATACAAAGATCCGGGTTCTTAGTCAGAAACCATGGAGAAATTAAAAGAGGAAAGCCAAGACTTGTTATTAATTACAAGGGAATTAATAACATTTTGGAGTTCGACGGATACTATATCCCGAGTAGAGAACATCCGTTAATCAGTATCAAAGGTGCCAAGATATTCTCAAAGTTCGATTCAAAGTCCGGATTCTACCAGATTAAGATGGAGGAAGAAAGTAAGAAGTTTACGACTTTCTCTACACCACAGGGGACACTATATTTGGAACGTGATGCCTATGGGATTGGCTAACGCACCCCGATATATCAAAGGAAGATGGATAATCTCTTCAAAGATTATTTCGCCATGTTCGTGTACATCGATGACATTTTGATCGCATCAAAGAACATGAAGGAGCATCTTAAACATTTGGAAATATTTTCGATGTTTGTCATAAAGAAGGATTAGTGCTTTCGGAGAAGAAGCGATTGCAACAAGATTTATTGAATTCCTAGGAATTGAGATCGACGAATCTGAATCATCCTACAAAGTCATATTGTAGAAAAGATACGGGATTTCCGATCTACACCGAAAGACAAGAAGACTTGAGTTTTCTTGGAGTTGTTAACTTTTGGGAATGTTCATTAACAATCTAGCATACTACGGAAGGTGTTTAGCCCATTACTTAAAAAAAGATGCGCTTTTCAAATGGGAGAATGAACATCAAGAAGAATTAAGCAACTTAAAGAAGTTTGTAAAAAGCTTCCAAAACTTGCGATTCCCAAGACGAGGACGAACTGGTTCTATATACGGATGCCAAAGATGATTGGTGGCGCGATTCTTACTAAGGTCACACCAAATGAAGAAGTGCCATGCAGATATTGCGGTTTATTCACCCCTAGTGAAGCAACCGGTGGCATATTAACGAAAAGAATTCTTTGCGATCGTAAAGGCTTTTAAAAATGGCCTCTATTTTCTACAAGGCTAAAAAGTTTACTTTAAAATTGATAATTCAAGTGTCGAGGCTTTTCCGAAAAACAAAATTGAATCAAAACCGAAAAGGCTCGATTACTTAGATGGCAAGGCTGAATGTCAATATTATGATTATGATATTGTCATTATAAAATCTCATGAAAATATTCTTGCAGATTTCTTGACACGAGATGGAAGGACGCGTTCGTTTTGGCGTCCTTAAACGAGTAAGACATCTCGGGAAAACCTGGAGAGTCTAGAACGAGATTTTGGGGCGTTATGTCTCAATGCGTTCTTGCCGGACGACTTCAACAGTGACACCAAAATCCGTTTCTAGTCAAATACGAGCATGCCATTCGCTCAAGGACAATTGTTCTTAGCGCTGCAAAGGGCCTCTTTCCAGGCCGCATCTCCTACGGTGCAAAAAGGGGCCGAGAGAGTACGGGCTCTAACCCTGAGGTTATGGATTCAAGTACCATAATCACAAGTGTTTTTGCGGTGATGCATCCCCAAGGATGTACAAATCAGAACTAATGTTGAAGCTCCGTGTCACAACCCGAGTCTTCAAGTCAACCCAAAGACTGGGGTAAAGAGGGAGAGTTGAATCTTAGGCCACGCATGTGCAAATCTAAGGTTCAAACCTGACGAGATTAAGATTTCTCCTCCTTGGTATATCGGCGGAATGGGAGAAACTAGTTACAAGACAAGGTATTAACCCGGAAAACAATGGTTGATATCTCGAGGCAAGTATCCCGAGTTTGGATGAAACCAGAAGTCATCCTAATGAAGTACATGAATGGTATACTTTTGGAGCTTTAGCTTCAATCTATACCGTGTCACCAGGATTCCCAGAAATTTCAAAATTACCGAAACGGATTGGGGAAGCGATTAATAAAACTGGGGGCGATAATCCACACTTGGCCGAGGAGATATTTTAGAATCGTATTTTATCGGTGCGGCTCCCGAACCAAATGAAGAAAGGCTTTAATGAGGCTTTTCATTTCATCAAGCTAAGAAGACCGGATGGAAATGCTTTAAAATATTATTAAAGCGGCTTCACCTTTAAGAACCCGAATGTTAGTAGGAGCATTTTCCTCAAGACGGCAAGCTTCTACCGCATTTGAGCATGGGGTCTTTGGGTTTGTCTAATCGAAATGGACAAAGTCAAATATCCATTCAAGTTCTTCCGAATTGACGAATGGATCTTTCCTTTTGAATTCGATGACTGGATCAACCACGGGGTTTGCGGAAGAACTCTTCAAACCAAAAGAAGAATTCTCTGGAAAACAAGATTCCAAAGCAAAGAAACTTATCGGAAATTCAGTAATATGGCACATGTTGGCCGATGGATCGACCGGATCATCAAGCATGCCCGAACAAGGAACCCGAGTTTGGGAAAGGTTTTCACCCAAACCCGACCGACAAGACCAGCACCGAAAGGACAAGGGCCCACTCACAAAAACGCGTTTTCCTGGGGACCACGCAAACCAACTTTTAGAAGATTCCCACAACTTTCATGGGGCCGAGTCACGCGGAAGAAAAAGAAAACCAAAATGGCGAGGTAATAATCGAGATATGACGTAAGCGGTGACGTCGTAAGTATCAAGAAGATTTGAAGTCCGCCTTTCAAATTCGGACTTACATCTAGAAAAGGCGAGATTTGAAGGAAGGCGAGGACATCGAACATTTTCCTTAGTTTTCTTATAATAAATTCGAGAGAAAATTTGTAATATTTTGAGTGTTTTAGTTTTTAAGTTTTTATGTATTTAGAGTGCAAGCCTCATCCATCCATGAGAGGCTAAACCAAAAGATTCTCCTCCCAAAAGGAGATTACTAATGTAATAAATATTTCTATAAGTTCTTAATAAAAAGAGGCTTTTACTTCAACATGTGTTCATAATGTTCTATTAATTCATCCCCTTTAAAGAATTACTTTTACGCTGAGTAGAAACGAACCAAGCAATGTCTTTGAGCGAAGTTTACGAAGGAGTCGGATAACTTGCGCATCATCTTCCCCGAGGGTGAGGTTGAATGGTGGAGCCGTTTTGTCAAACGATCCGGGGCGATAATTTTCCGATCGGTGGCTTTGCGAACCACTTAACCCTGTCTTTTTTCGGCAAAAGAGGTATGAATTTTAAGGGATTTATTAATTTTACGGAAGCATGTTGGGCCTGATATGGTCGTAATGGACTATTTTCATTTTCAGTCTAAAGACCCAATTTATATACGGATAAGTACTTGAAATAGGATCTTGATAGAAGTATGTCTTGTTGAGTTTATAGGCTGGAAACCTGACATGATCCATTTAAAACCTCGAATAGAGACTGGATCTAAGTAGGTGTAACAACCACGAACAAAACAAGTTACAGAAATATCGGGTTCTTATTTCTCGAAAAATCCGAAAATTAAATTGATTATGGAGTAAAAATTTTATGATTATTGTAGAATGCAATATATTTATTCTTATGGAGCAGTTTGCCTCGAATTAGAGTTTAAAGGGATAACTAGAACTATTGTTTTTAAAGAATACATGCCTAGGGGTAAAATGGTCCAAAGGTGGCAAAAGGTAACTATTTTCATAATTCGGGGTGCAAAGTGTTACGAATCAAAGTTTAGGTGGTGAAGCATAAAAAGGGGTAAAGTCGGGGTGGCAAATAATAATTATCTCTTAAAAAAATAAGTAGAAAACTAACCTGCTTTTCGTTACATAAACCTCGATACTCTTCCAAATAACCATCCAAGAAAGCTCTCTCATTTGAAAAGCACCTGCAACCAAGAATTCTGAATTCTTGTTATTGTCCAACTCTTTATACAAAATTAACAAAAAGGACTCCCAAACATTTCACAAAACACTTAACACGCATCATTTCACAAAACAAAACAATCATTTCCTCTAAATCTCCAGAATATTTCAAGGAAAATATTACCCCAATTAATTTGCATGCGCACCAAGAATGAGACATAGAAACAACAACTCACTTAAACCCCTATGCTAATAGAAAAAACTTTCCTCAAATCCAGACTGAGAGTTAACAAGAGAATAGTACTTTGGGTTCGAGATTGCCAACGTAGATGGTGGCGTCTTGGTTGCGCTTGGCGGAGTGTTGGTCAAGAAGATTTTCCCCAACATAAGGCCAAAAGATAAAACGTTTTCTTCTCTTTCCTTGTGTTTCTTCATTGTAACTAGTGCTACACTAAGAGGTACTCTCTGATTCTTTGGAGGCTGTAAATGAAAACATACAATTCATATAGTGCACTATTGAGTTTAATGTGTGTTGAAACAACATAAGGACATATGAGTTCTCTTGTAAAGCAGTGTGGGTACTAATCAGACACTTCAAGCGCATAGATATAATAGATACAAAATCACTTATTAAAATACAAGATATTTACAAGTATCCATATATTTAAGTATCCAAAAGCTTATTTACAAGTATACAGATATTCTCTCTAATAGACAGTAATAACAACAATAGTGCAATTAAATCATACCAACACACCTCCTTGAATAGATGAAATTTCTTCTCATAGAAGTGTTTTGTTGATTAGGAGAGGCAACTGTAAAAAAGTAAGTGTTAAATCAGCATATCCATTCCTCGATTTGGCACCAGACACTATTGTAGCACATCCATTTCCTTTATATGCAAAAATAAAAACTAGGCATTATGTATCTTTACCAAAATGAAAACCGTGGAAAAAAAAGCAGCCAAATCTAATTGTACAACACTGAAACTAAAGATATAAAATGGAAGGTAGGGATAAAGAAAATCACCAAACCACTTGTAGGTGAACAAACATGTTCCAAAGTAGGAAAGTGTAAGCTCCTTGTCGCCATTAACTACATCTTCTCCAATAATTTATGTTCCATCTTCGTCAATGAATGGTACGCCAGCCTGTGAAGAGGCTTTAGGGGTTCTTTACCAGGTTCAATTTTCATGTTTACAATAAATTGATAAATGTATTAAGAAAGAAAAAGCTAGGCAAAAATCAACAAGAGAATGCCATAGAAATCAATTTCCAAAAGTTACCTTACATATATAGTTCAGTTCCAAGTATGGAATTACATAATAATAGAGTTCGAAAAATTTCAAATACATCTTACTACCCCAGCAACAATAATACAGGCAACTCAATGATTAAAAATCCTCCAATTAAGCAATTACACGTTCAACTTAATAAACTTTCAAAGTATATCTGGATAAGACAAACTCTGGATTTCTGCTCCAAATTACAAAGTGTCAACATCCTCTTTAGAATTTTATATTGCCAAAAGGCCCAAAACAAAACTGGAACAAGTTGTATACCATCAAAGAACACCGTTTGGTCTGTGTCATTAATCATTATCTCCGGACAGAATTAGTGTTTTGATTATGTAATAAGGTTGTCAGTTGTCACCCAGTGGGCAGCTGCTAAAAGGACAAGAGTATATGACACACAGAAACTGCACTTGACTAAGCCTCAGAGCATCTCTCAGACAATGAAATTGAGATAAACAAAATGTATCCTTCAATTTTAGATAATTTGTTACAACAACTATATAAGCAAGATAGTGAAATAGAGATGGCTAACCATGTAAGTCTGACGAAAGACAGGCAAATACATGAGATCCTCAGACTCGCCCCAAGCTCTGATCAGCTGCATCATCCTCACCCTAATCCCGTGCTCCGTCCTCGAATCCTCAATCAATTTCACCATATCCTCCACCACCTTCTCCGACGCCACCTCGGAAAACACCTTCTCACAATTCGAAGTGCAGGTATCCAGCAAATCAAGGCTGGGCCGCTGGCTCACCGGATTCTTCCCCTGCACCAGCTTCCTCTTGATTGCTCTAACGATCTCAGTGCCGTCATACTCCTCGCGGCTGATCATGGTGCAAATTCGGAGGTTGAGACCCCAGTTGGGCTCCTCCATGGACTCGTCCGTGGCCTCGTCGACCATCTTCGATTCGGGGGTTGGGGTTTGGAGGATTTCCTTCATTTTAGAGCTGATGGTGCGCCCCATCTGGGTGCCGCTCGTCTTGATTCGCTCGCCTAAGCAGGACGAAGCCAGTTTCAGTTTTGATAAATCGAGCGTCTCTATGGAATTTGGGATTTTCGAGATAGGATTGTGGAGATATTTTTTGAAGTTTTTTGGTCGTGAAACGTGTTCGTCAGTTTTTCTGTTTGGGAAGAGAGAGAGAGAGAGAGAGAGAGAGAGAGAGAGAGAGTTCCAGACGGTCGGAGATGAGACATTAGCAGATGGAGAGACATAACTGAGCACCGGAGAGATGGAACAGAGCACGAGTCTTACGGGAAAGAAGAATGGGACAATATCTGAAGAAACTTAATTAAGGATGAGGGTTTATTTGTGTTTTTCTTTTTTATTTTAGTTTGAGGGTTTATTTGTGTTTTTTCTTTTGATCAGTTATGAAATTCTCTGTCTTTTTTATATGTAAAACTCTAAGACTTTTTTTAATTTAATTAACTATAAAATGTTATGTAAATTTAAAATATCCAATTAAATATAAAATTTCATTTGTAAAATCTATTTAAAACTTATATATATATAACTAGAAAAAAATCTATAAGTTTTTAAATAATTAAAGACACCGGTTTTAGAACGGTGTCTAAAAATCTGGTTTTTAAATAATTAAAGACATTGGTTTTAGAATAGTGTCAAAACAACTGCTGGCAAATCTAAATAAATAGACTCCGGTTCCAAAATCCAATGCCAAAACTGCTGTCGATTTAGGGATTGTTTTACAATAGACACCGGTTCTGGGAAATCGCTGTTTATTATCAAAAGAGAGCACTAATTAGACACAGGTTTATTTTATAACCGCTGTTATATGGGAAAAGACAGCAGAAAAGTCATAAAACCATTGTCTTTGTAGTGGTGTCTATCACCAGTTTTCTTGTAGTGGCTGCTCGAAGGGCCATTATTAGTTGTTTAATATCAGTTAGTTAAGGGCCATTATACTCAAAAAGTTCTCGTCTTGAGTTTTTAGGTCACCAAAAATTGGAAAATTTGCCGGAAAAATCTACGTGTCCACATTTCCAGTAAAATCTCCTGATGTGGAAACCAATTTCACTTATGTGGACACATTCTAGTGCGTTTTTCTTTCTTGAGCTTTGTCCCGATTAACAAGCCAACTCAATTATAGGATGTCTACATAAATGAAATTAGTCTATATCAGCGGATTTGGCCGAAAATATGGTATGGATTATGAATATTTCTGGCGATTTCTTCGATTTTCGGGAATCAAAAGACTGAAAGAGGTTTTTTTAAAAATTACGGGTCTTCTTTGAAAATCTTGATTTTTGCAGGACTATTATTGCAAGTCCCCTGTAGTTTACAAGGCTAAAATTGCAATTTACCCCAAAAGCAATGAAAGTGTGCATAAATTATATAAATTAATGAGCACATCTGGAAAAAACTAACACACACCACGAGAAAAATAAAGTACTTAAGCATGATTAAAACTGAAAATGAATTATTACAGCAGAAAATTGTTAAAGAAAATGGCCAACTACACTTCAAGAACACAGAAAAAACACAAGCCCATGAACATGATCAACATTATAGAAATGACTACAATCAAGAAACACACATGAAACATGTATTTTTTTTTACCAATGAAAATTACACAAGACTGGCTGAGAAAGTTACCTGGCTTCAAGAAGCTCAAAGTGTAGAATTTGTGTCTCTAAATTCTGATGATGACCAGAAAAGCCATCTTTCTGTAAATAATAAAAGCAAAATAGTTTAGACCAGATTGACTTTCAGGGTCAATGAGTCTTCCACTGATCAGGGATTCATGATGCAAATAATATTGTAAAATATCATTGCTCAGGATCACCCTCTCCAAATTCCACTTATTTTCAAGTGCACAAGGATAAGAAACAAAAAGATCATATGTAGTTTGATAAGACCAGCTCTAAGAGGTGCAGCATAACCAAGGTTCTTTGCAAAAGCGTTGGCCTTCGTGACAAAAACAAGATATCCAACTCAAACAAAAAAAATGAGTACTTAATTATAAGAAATTTGACTCGAGATCAATGTAGGAATAAACCATAACAAGGCTATACCTGGAACTCAAATGCCCTGCTTACAAGATTAAGTGAAAAGCTCACAAGATGTTGGAGACGTATCATAGATCCAACTTAGAAAATAAAAACCTCAGATAAAATCCTCAAATTGGGGAAACCAACTCCAACTAATCATCAAAGGTAATTAGGTAAAGCAATCAGTAATACACTTTAGTCAGATAATATAATCAGAAATCAACTCATAGATCCACACATGCAGAGCATCCAAAAAGTACAGATCATATTAATATATAGAGGGGTTTAAATGGCTCACAATGCAAGGATCAAACTCGAGAAACTCAGAACTGTAATCCTTGCGTCGACTCTCCCAGGCTTCCCGCACATATAAATTTCACATCATTTACTAAAAATCATCCTCATTCAATACATCCAACACACAGGAAATACAAAAGAATAACACTACGCCAAGTAATAGAGTAACAACATAGCAAATTAAGTGCATCTCTAGGAACAATTGTGGAATGAAGGTCCATTTATAGAATTAAAAGAACTCTTTTAAGCTTCTCTCTAAGAAATCCATTGCTATTACTAAGAGTTTGGGACCATTTTGAAAAGTGATTTAGAACTAGAACTCCCTTAAACTTATATACCAAAACAAAAATTAGAAAATAAATCAGTACAAATCGTTGCTCTTTCATTTCTTTTCTGCAACTAACAATTTTTTTTTTCCTACAACCAACAATTTTTTATTGTCTCTGTAGTCAAGACCGCTTGCGCCCGCCACCTTCTCGATATCAACGCCGATGACAGATTCAGAATCACAACCCTTCTCCCTTTTGAAAAAGAAGGGTGTATTTAGAAGTTTGGTGGAGTATTAAGGGTGTTTAAGACTTTTAAACTAATGGAAATTATTTAATTAAATAGAGGGGGTGTATTTAGAAAAATAAGGGGTGTAAATAGCGCTCTCCTTGAAGAAAATCGGAAAACAAATACGAGACAAAGTTGAATCGCATGCAACGTAGCGTCTAGAAAACCACACACGTAACACACAGTGAAGGACGACCGCCTTGTGTAGACATTCGAGTAATTATGAAAGTGCAGAAATGGCTTATGAGACAACTAATAATTTCGCAAATGGATTTCTAAACCCATAAAAATCACACACACAAAGAAAGTGAAAACCCATATATGCAAAAGATACGAGCATGTACATGTAATTGTACAATAATAAATCAAAAGAAAAAGAAAGAGAGAAAAAAGAAGCAAAAAAAAATACAAAGATGGCGTAAGGAGAGACGAAGATGTTGTTGAGGGCAATTTTGATGAACTCACTTAGACGTTGGTGGGTCGACTTAGTGGGCCGGTGAGGTGGGAGGTGAAAAGTGTTAATTTGGGGGAATTTTCTTTAAAAAAAGATATATTTGGGGTAAATGGAAATAGTTTTATTTTAAATTGAAAATAATTAATATAACATCAAATTTCAAACAAATAATGTTAACAAAGTGATGTTATAAACTAATAAAGGTTGGACAAAGACATCTATGAAGTAACCGATCTCAAAATAGATGTTAAAGCAAGAAAGGGTTGACCAAAGACATCTCGCTCTAAAAACGATGTGTAATAGCGAAAAAATCCGATCATACACATCGCTTCACTTAAAATATGATGTTGTATAGTATAAGACATCATGAAATTCGTGAAACAGGTGTCTTTTAAGCGATGTCTTTGAGCATTTTTCTTGTAGTGTGATACGACAACTTAGCAATTTTTGCTTTAACGCGCAAAACTTCACATTTGTTTTGTGAGTTTTGTTTACCAATGTTCAAAATCTACATCTAACAATCATTATATAGCATTTATACTAACAAGTCATAATCTAATATGTTATAAATTATAGTACTCAAGTACATAAACATAAGTAGAAACATTCTTATTCATGTTCTCGTTATTACGATGTACAATCATTATATTCATTTTCAATAGTCTTTTGTCTAGATAATCTCTACCAAGGAACTATTCAAACTTATTAAGTACAAACTTTTTAGACTAAAAACGAGTCTAAACCCATGTTGACCAAATCCACGATTCTCCAAAAACCGCATTCTTTTAGATGTATGAAACATGCAACACATCCTTCACCTCAACCCCATGCTCAAAGTCACTTTAGCAACATTAGGAGAAACATGACGCCATGTGGAGCTTTATTCAAATGGAGGTATTGTAGGAGGAGAAAGTCTCCTTACCCCGAACACACATGGAAAATGGAAATGATATCTAGAAACTATTAATTTGAGCTATCCACCAAATTAGCTTCAAACACGACAACTGGCATGTTAATGGTAGTCAATTCCTTATGCTCCACCATATTGGCATTGTACTGCTGCTTGGTTTACTTCTTCTTGGGTTGACGACAATCTTTTGTCATGTAGTTCAGTTTGCCATAGTTGTAGCAGTTCCTTCGAAAGTTTCCATTTTTTGGTTTCTTGCCTTTGTTGTTAGGACTTTTCTTGTTTTTACTTCACGAACCATGCTCAATCAAGTTGGTTTTGGACTCCATGAGAGTTTCCCAAACTTGGAGTCAATCCTCATATTGTCTTCCTCAATTCTGAATTTGAGAATAAGATCACCTAGTCTCGTTTTCTTGCGCTTCTGTTTGAGAGAGCTTTTGAGAGTTCCTCATTTTAGGGGCAATTTTTCAATCAAGGCATTAACTTGGAATACATACGACAAGGCCATTCCATTAGAAGAGATCTCATGTAGGATTAACTGGAATTGTTGAAATTGTTCCATCTTCGTTTTTAATCAACCATTAAGAAATCCAAAACTTGTTGACCACAAATTTCTTGGTTTTGGCATCCTTAATTTTGTATTCTTCTCCAAACATTGCAACAACTATTTGGAGGATTTCACCACGCAATGCACACTGTAAAAGTGCATAATAAGTCTGTTAAAGATATAGATCGAGCACAAGAAGTTACCTATGTGTTTGGAAAACTATGAGCAATGCACACTGTAAAAGTGCATAATAAGTCTGTTAAGGATATAGATCGAGCACAAGAAGTTACCCATGTGTTAGGAAAACTATGTATTGGGAAGTTGGCACCCTAATGCTTATGTAATTTTGTGTTCTTCTCCAAACATTCCAACAACTATTTTTTGTATAGATTTTGATGATGCTTAGAAAACTATGTATTAGGAAGCTGACACCCTAATGTTTATGTTATTTCTCAGTTTGAGTAGGAGCAATGATTGGGGTACTAGAATTGCTTGCCATCGTGAATGTATACTATATGTCTTGTGATTGTTGGAAAAATAACTAGCTATTACAGGATTTCTTCAAAAATCTTATGGATTGCAACTTAAGAAATCAGAAAGTCGGTTATTGTGTAAAGATGCATACATCCCGACTAATGCTCGTGGTTTTGACGCAGTGTACCCAAAGATGAAGTAACTTACGTGGCTGGATAATCGACGTAGAGAATATGTATGGATTTTTCTGTAGTATCACTTGTAGCAACACCTCTATTTCACTCTATTCTACAATCGGTCGTGGCCCAAGCCCAAACCCACACCCATGCCCTTGCCCGATCGAGTCGGCCGACCGAGCAGAAAGCAAGCGGGCGCGTCGTGCGCCGCATATGGCCCATAGGTGGTTATCTACATGTGTTATGATTTGTCTAAGTCATAACACCTTCTAGTATATACACTAGAATAAACAAATCTCTCAAACCAATGTGGGATGGGGCTTAATACTTAAACCTTTATATTCCCTTTAAAAAATGCTCATTCGAGTGGACAGCTTGGTATATTTAATTTCTCACTTACCGAAATTCGTATTTGAGATCTTAAACACACTATGATGATTTACTAAGAACATAGATTAGCATTATGCCATTTAATTCCTTCGTAGTTAAATATTTTAGCCAATGAAAACTTGATCAAAGTCTGGTCAAACACACATTTTATAAAACCAATTTCCAGCCTACATTAAATAATTTACCGAAAAGTGATTTTCAGTATCTATACATTAGTTTTTTAACCAAAATTTATTAGATTTTTTACTTTTTTTTCTTCGTTTTATGTGTGGAATGAAAGAGCATAACACTCAGTGTGGATGTTTGTAAATGCATACCCATAACAATTGACAAACAACAAGAAGATTATATATTAAATTTATATATAAATTAAAAAATTTAATCTAACAAATTCAGGATGAAACGTAGTAGTTATATATGTATATATGGAGGGAAATATTACTAAAGCATATTTATCATACGTTTCGCTTACCAGTGGCAGTGTCGTGCTTGTTAGCTCTAGGCATGATGACCTAATGCATTAGTCAAAACAAGTGAAAATCTAATATATGTATATATGGAGGGGGTTATATGAGACTACCTCCTAGGGTGAGTCATAGGGACCAATCCTAGCCACTATCTAGATTTTTCAATGGTTGGGATTTTAGAGCTAAAATTTCAGATTAAATGATGGTAATTAGAGAAAGGGGTAAATTAGTCATCTTACAAAATTACCCAACAATAATGGGATTCTGTTCACTATTATGATCACACATTCTCTCCAAATCGATACAGCAAAATCAGCGTGAACAAATCTCTTCCTCTTTCTTCTTCGAACGCTTTTCATGATATAACGCGAACATGTCTCCCTCGCTGATTAGAACACCATTTTTGCTGCGTAATTTTGTGAAGAAACAATCGCATATCATGATGCATGCGAAGAGATGAACAACATATTTGAAGAAGGATTATACACATCGCTTGGAGAAGGTATGTACGACATTCATCACATTATGTAGTTATAAAATCAATATCGCATGTAATGTGTATATCTATGAATGATTATCACTACAGATGATTCTAATCTGAAACGCAATTCATAATGCTAAAAAAACTCTCAAAAAACCTCTATAGTCATAAATCTGCATATGAAGGTAATGGTTTCTACTTACGTAGTATCGTCATACTGCTTATGAAAACCATTACTTCGTTAGAGTGTTAAAAAATTGCAAAACATTATCATGAAAGCATGCTCTCAAAAATCGTGCATGTGAATAATTAATTTGTTGCTTCTGAAGAAAAGAGTTTATGCTTATGTAATATTGTTATGTTGCTTGTAAACACATGTGTGTTTCATGAAAACATGATTGTTTATGAAGAAACTGAGTAGTGCATATTAACAAGCAATATACTGCTAAAATAACTTATTGTTACCTATATGCCAGGGAGCAGCATGAATATACCTCGAGAGCGACTTGAAATATCGAGTGACTCTACGAAGTACTGGATACCTGAATGTGAACAATAAATCAAACCTCAACAATTACGGCCAAATCGTTAGTTTTGATGTTCAAATAGGTACAACAAAACGCTTACGAGTGAAATAATACGCTGCGTCATACATTGTATGCAACAAAGAGGGTTCAAGAATGTTGCCAAATCATAGAAAGAGGATAACAATAAATCTAACGATACCGTGCAAGTTAAACTGCATACACTGAAACCTCCTGGACGAGTCGATACAATGCTCATTGTATATTCAAATATGTTGAAAATGGAGGATACAAGGTAAAACACTTGGAGGAGCGACACACACAAATCTCACACCGAGAAAAGTTCCAATTTTTTTGCAGGTTAACGAAACTCAATTTTGGACACCAAAGAATTCATTATAAATCTGTGCGAAGGCAAATATTGGCAATGCAAAATCCCATTGATTGTATACACAGATGGTTGGTGGGTACTTTAACGCAGGTGTCTTGCAAATTGATTTTAAGAATTTCAGAAGAGAGTTGAAAGCATATATTAGCAGGGCTGATGCACAACTAGTCATATATAGGTTTTTCAAGAAGATGGAAGTCAGTCCCGGTATGTCGTTCAACTACGATATCGAAAATGAACAATTGATCAGACTATTTTGGGCTGATACAATATGTAGGATAAATTACGCCATATTTGGAGATGTCATATCATTCGATGCAACATACAACACTAATAGGTAGCTAGGCCTAACCAATGCATTCATTATATTCTGTCTTGTTTGTATAGTGCTAACATGCAACATATGAAGAACATGATTTATGCATTCATTATATATGTCTTGCTTGTGTAGTGTTAACCTACTGCATATGAAGAGCATGATTTATGCAGTCAATCTATTTTGTCTTTCTTGTAAAGTGTTAACCTTCAGCATATGAAGCATATGATTTATGCATGTCTGAAGAAACTCATTTCGTGACAGATCTAATAAAATATTCTCCATGTACAAAATGGTGTTTGCTCTATTTACTGGCATAGATAATCATAAAAGATGTGTAACTTTTGTATCGTGGCTACTACTGAAGGAAGATGATGAATCCTACGTACAATTATTCCAAAATTTTGTCGAAGCAATGGGACGTGAGTCAATATACATTGTAACAGACCAAGACCCTGCGATGAAGGATGCGATAAGAAAGGTTTTCCAAAACACGATACATCGCTTATGTATGTGGCACATAATGGATAATGTAACTGTGAAGCTTGGGCACGCATTATTCAACGATGAACATTTCATGAAAACACTGAAAGACCGAGTCTGGAATAATTGCATCGAGCCAAAATATTTTGAAGAAAAATGGAGCAAGCTAATGAATGAATATAATTTGACTTCCCATGCATGGTTGAAGAATATTTTTGAGATTAGACGATCATTGATCCAACATATTTTAAAAATATTGAGTTGGGTGGACTACTTCAACCACATCCGATCCGAGAGTGCTAACAGATTGGTTTGGTAGTTTCATGAACCCCAAGTCAACTTGGTTGAATTTTTATGCACTATGAAAGTGCAATGGAAGCTCAAAGACATGCAACAGATAAATTGACCAATGAGACAGACATAAATGTTCCGATATGCAAGATAACATTGGTAATTGAAAAGCACGCAGCGTAAGTGTATACGATGACGATATTTTCCATTATGAGTTCAGAACTAGTGGCATCATGTTATAAATCGTATAATGTCAAACGTCAAGATGCTACGGATAACTTGTTTTGACTATATCAAAGACATTGGCATCAGAATGTGTACTTTTGTTTTCGATAAAATATGGGACTTGATGTTATGAAGCTGCAACATGTTCAGACAGATTGAACTGATATGCCATCACATCTTGATGTTGTTCAAGGAACTTGACAAAATTCAGGAAAAATACATACTCAATCGATGGATAAAAAATGCATCAGCTTCTTAGACTTTAAACATTGGATCAATTTGTCACTACACAAGTGGGAACGAAGTTGATACAGCGTTGCAAAAACTATGGTCTGATTTCCATTCTTGTGCAAGGATTGCAAAAGGCAACAAAGAACAATTGGGCGCTTTGGGAAAAATCATATTCAAGACCACAAACAGTTATTACTCATGCAACAAGGGATTAATCCAGGTATATTAAACAAGCAGATGTTGCTAGAGGACTTTGGTGGGACTACATAACAACTACAAGTTCAAGTTTTGTCACCAAAACATGCCAATAGCAAGGGTAGTGGTAGCCATGTTAAAAGCCGAATTCAAAGCCAAAAAGAGAAAGCAATCAAGGCAAGCAAAAAGCTAAAGAGAAATTGCGGGAAGTGTGGCGACATTGGGAACCACAATAGCCGGACCTGTAGCAAGCAAGCGTAGCACATGACTGTATAATAATTTTCAGTACATTATTTCCTTAGACATTATACATGAATATTTGGTTACAAAACTATGTTTTTTAAGTTGTTCTGGTTATAAACTTCATATGCAATAAACTTCAAGTACATAAGCAATGTATGAATGTTTCGTATGCAACACCTATAGATTTAGCTTAAAATCCAAAAAAGCTTATACATAAGCGTCCCCCATATATTACATATGCAACAAAATGTACTACATAAGCAAGAATTGTAAAATGTATGAATACTTTGATGATATAAGAAACATTGTTTGGAAAATAACAGTTATCTCTATGTAAGCACAAACAAGCTTCTCTATATGCGTACAAATTATCATTCACAAGCAACATACCTATTTAACATTCATAATCCCCCTCAAAATTGTTGTATTGCATATTTACACATGCATCAAACTAAGTCTACATTAGCATTGAGGTACAAATTACACAAATTGCTTATTGTAGAATTATACGATTGCAGATATAGTATTTATACATGAAAAATGTTAGTTATAAACCAGAGTAATCATACCATAAAATTTACACAAAAACATCATACCTACCCAAAAAAACTGAAAATGTACAATCCTACCTACATGTTTATCAAAAGATTTGCAACATGACAGCATAAAACAAAAAACACATCAAAATATCTTGTTCGAAATGGAGTTACAATATCAAATTCAAATTCTTGCAACTACTTCATCCACTGTACTTTTTTGCCTCGATAAAATTCTTCGCGTTGAGTTCGTTCATGTCAGCCAAAGCAATAGCAGCAGAGTACTTCGCCTGCATCATGTAAAATTGTGCATGATTTTTCTTCTTCAAACCACTATCCCGCTCCTCATGCCTCGCCCGCCTGTATGTTTCCATGTGGCGAATGGCAAAAACACCGCAATCCATCTTATTATAATTGTCCCTCCAGTCCATAGCCAAGCTCAGCACTTTAGAGTTCTGTATAAAACATGTAGCCAAAGTACAACCTTTGGACAAAATATACTGAGAAAAAATCTTGCGCTGCAAAAGTCACTGTACATGTGCATCAAAAACAACTTCATATGCACAAACTTTCAACTACATAAGCAATTATTGAACACTACATATGCAACACTACTACTAAACTTAGAATAGCAAAAAGTTATACATATGCAAAGATATAAATATTATATAAGCAACTCATCTATATTATACAAGCAAGCATTGCAATATGCAATAATTACACATACTAATCACAACACAAAGTGTTAAAATGCAATGAATGCATACTACACAAGCATGGATATTATACTGCAGATGCACAACAATTATCATACGTATGCAATGTAATTATATTGCATAAGCATATATAAAAGAAATATCCAAAAATTTAGGGAAAAGGTGCTCATACCAATCTTTCGGGAGGCGGTCGTCTTGTTAGTTTTTGTACCCACCACTGAAGAATTGTCCAAAATGTGGCATTGCTTATTCTTGACTTTGAAGCACAAGACGAAAAAATGCTCGCTTTTACAAATCGGAAAGAAGAACTGATAACAATGCACATAAAATAAATTAGAAAATATAAAACGCCAAAATGTAAATAATAATACAGAAAGAAAATCTAAATACCAAATCAAATGAATCAAGTCTTTTCGAACTTGTGTCGCCAAATTTCTCTCATTGAAACTAGTTGTGAATAACCCCAATGCATCTTTCATATCTCGATTCAAATTTTCTGACACAAATGTATATTGCCGCAAAATTTTGTAGTGATTACACTCTAACTATGAAAAAAAGATGTCTAATAATAAATACAAATGCAAACATACAATCGAGTATATTGTTGCAAAAAATCAACAGGAACTCTTTGCTCTTTAGGCCCTCCTTGTAATTAAGGATCCTGACCATATATCTATAACAAAGCAGCACACATACTCCCCTCCTTCAAAGATTTAACATAATCTCTCACCAATTGATATCCCCTGTTCTTAAAAATTACTTCAAGCCTCGTGAGTTAAAAAAAAACAGATGACACAATAATACACATTATGCTTCAAATATTATAAAAAACTTTAACATACATAAAACACTTATTGTCTCCAAGCGCGTCATTTTCCAATGCCACTTTGAAACCAACAACTCGTTTTTGTTCAAATTTGATTTCAAATCAATCACCTCACAAGAAATGAAGAAATTAGAGGGCAAGATTTTTTGGGAACTCTCTTCATTGTATAACCAATCTCACTAACTATCTGATTGTCATCCACGCCTCCTCCACCTCTTCGTCCCCATCATTACCTCTAACACAACCGCTCCCACTTGCAAAGATCCCCTACATTGCAACACAAAAGGATAAATATGTTACACATTAAAGATTCCATATATTTACAACAAGACTAATCTCAATATAAGAAAAACAAATTGTCACCCGTTTAATCTCTTGACCTCGATCATGTTCAACAATAGTTCCCTGGCATGTCACGGATAATCTCACGAGATATATCAACAACATTGCCCCATCCATCATTATGTGCATCCTGACTAACCCCAAGACTAAAGTTGGGCATATCCTCAATCATTTTTTTATACTTGTCCCTCCTGCCCACTGCACGTTCAATCTTTTTGATCGTCGTGATAGTCTCGTAGCTATTCCGTTAAAATCTCATTCTCTTGAGTCTCACTCATCTCATCATTATCATCCTCCACACCACCCTCGTTTTCTTGTGAAACAAATAAGTTTTATTACCGCTTTCTTGCACTTTGTTAAACTATGCATCCCCGGAAAAAAATTTGGCGCATTCTCCAACAATGTTATCATGTCAACAACATCCGCTTGCAAGACATGACAATTTCTCCAACATCCTCACATCATATTCCTAAAATCATATACGTAAAAACTTAAAAGTTGCAAAAAACAATTATTTTGATCTACATATGCAATAAGATTGTACTACACACGCAACACGATAACCTTACATAAGTAAGACTTTAAACATTATATGTAAAAAAAATCGGTACAACATAAGCAACAAATATGAACTACACATGCATGACCAAAACAATTGTTGAGTTAAATTCAACAATCAATCAACTTGTATTACATAAGCAATAACTCAACTACAATGCAACAAGGTTGTACAACACAAGCAACCACTTGTATTACGCAAGCAATATGATAACCTTAAATAATCAAGACTTTAAAAGTTACATGCAACAAACTTGTGTTACAAGCAATAAATCAACTACACATGCATGACAAACCCAATTCTTGCATTAAAATCAACATCAAACAAACCTGGACTACATCGGTAGAATATAAACTACAAAAGCAAAACAGTTAACTAAATAAGCGGTCATTGATTATTTCATTACTCAAACTACCAAAGGTAGCTTGGCCTTCAATGAAGGTCTCTCTCTCGAATACACGGTGGATCCCGGATGGACCCTCAACCTCGACCTCCAATTGCAATGGTTTGTCAACAAAACCCTTTTCCAAACTGCCTATGGCTAACTCCCTCGTTGTTCTATCCCTCAAGATCTATACGGTCCAAAAATAAAGACTCGGCAGCCTCTAGAACATCATGGACGTAAAAATAACTCGTCCATATAAAGAACTCCGCACAAGAGGAGAAAAACAATTAAAACTACACATACAACTATAAAAATAATCAGAAATGAAACTTAACTTACAAAAAAATTGCAATGGGCCGTTGAATTGTTTTTTCCGGCTTATTTCCCATTTATCCTTGGCCGAAACTAGAGTATTTAGAGTATACTCACACCAATTCAATTTATGGATGCTACCGACATCCTCTAAAGCTTTTCGTTATAAGTGCGTTTACGATCCTCACGGATTGTTCCTCACGGATTGTTCCCGATCACCAAACAATCGACCAAGACAAAGAAAGTGTCTCATAAACCAAGCTCCACCGCCCCGCAATCTCTCTCATCCGCCACATACCTCACAAACTCGTAATTTTATTGTTCGCCGCAAAAATTCCTTGCTATCGCTTTTGAGTAGCCGCACTCACCATCTCGATCTCATTTTTTCTCGATTTTGATCGGGCCGCTTGGGAATCCAAGAACGCGCTCAACATCAATCATGTCAATGTGGATCGATTTCCCATCCACCCATCTCAACCCACAACTAGGTGGATCAAAGTGTTTCACCAACCAAGATACCACCACCGGGGAATTCTTTGATTCTCATCTCTAGCAACCCCCAAATCCCATCTCCATAATGGCAAACCCTCGAGGGGTTCCACTTTTTCAATGACTTCATTCAACAACTTCAAAGACCTTGACCCACATCTTGATGTTCGGACTTCTTACCGTTTCCTTTACTCCTAGCTCCTTTACTTTTTAGCTTCTTCTCACAAAGATATTCATCTTGTCGAACATCACCGCCTTCACTACTCACATCTTTTCTTTTGCCTTTAGCCATTGTCTTCTTAAAATAATCACACCTATAATAAAAATATACATACACATAAAGCATTACAAAATATTCTTGTACACATTACAATTTCCCTACATATAATCATGTTTTGTTTTATACGCATACATTAAAAGATCATAAGCAAGACTATTGATTTACACAAGCAACATGCAAAAACTAACCAAGCATACTTGCAAAATACATAATCATATAAAAAAATAGTGAAAACATGGTGTTAACAAACGCACTCCACATAGAAACAACCAAATGATGCCTGTTACAAAAATCTAAAACTTCGCATGCAAATATTAATAACTTCTTAAGCAGTTACACAATTACATATGCATCGTAAACATTCAAACAAAAACATACATAGATAATAGAATTGCGGTGGAGTCAATATATTTGGCATTTCATAAGCACCATAAACAAACTAAACAAGCAACCCTAACAACTACGATAAGCAAATGAAAAATAGGCAACAATCATCAACCCCAATGTGCAACCTATATGAAAAACACACAACATCAACCCAAAAATCCATCCTTAACAACGAAAAACATAGATTGAATTTGCAAAAATCAAACGAAAAATGCAAACTAAACCTTCATAAACCCTATAAACCGACAACTACCTATAATCAAAACTTCAAAACATAACCGAGAGAGATTACAACTTACCTTCAAAACAACCGCAAACCCTTCAAAACAAATTGAACTGGAAGACTGAAAGTCGAAAATTGAACTCAAAGAATGAGAGAAAAGTTTTGAAATCAATCGCTAGAGAGAGAGAGAGAAGAGTAAAGACGTGAAGAGTGGGTGAATCGACGTGAAAGACGGAATGAAATCTCAATAACTGATTCTACAATGCAAAATGACCACCTTATCCTTCTTAATTGCTGAAACAAAAATAAACATAAAAATCCCTAAAAAAATCTGACCACCCAACATTGTTGATCTATGATTAAGATGTGTCCCCATGGACTCACCAAGTAGGAGGACCCATTTGATCCATATTATATATATATATATATATATATATATATATATATGGGAGGATCATGTGCGACATGGCTCTAGGTGAGACACAATAGATTAATCTCAACCATCCTCCACTATTAACCAATGGGTGTGATTTAATAGATAAAAAAATATATTAAAATAATAATTTAATCAACATAAGGGTAATAGGGAAAAATAACATAACAAGGTAGTTACAAAAATGGAATGAGATTAGAATCAAATCCCTTTCTCTCTCCTACAAATCTCAAACCCATGTGTTCTCTCTCTCTCTCTCTCTCTCTCTCTCTCTCTCTCTCTCTCTCTCTTAGTTCCTTCATTAACGCAACGCAAAAAATTTATCTTCCTACACGTCATTAACGATTTTTGCATATTTTACATAGAAAATAATATTGCGAAGAAATACTGCATAAATTACTATAAGTTATTACATATTTGAAACGATGCAACAAACATCAACTAACTATATATAAAACAAACTGTGAAGAAGCACTGCATAATTACTATAAGATGTTGCATATTTGAAACCATGCAACAAACATAGACTAACTATATATTAATTAGAAGGTATTTATACAGTGTGAAAAATTAAAAATACAGTTCATATACCCACCTATGCGTCATAAACTATGCAGTAAAAATCAACTAACTATTCATTATATAGAAACTACCTATGCAACGTGGAATAACTAAATACGCTGTACATTATACTTAACTATGTCTTATTGTCGTAAAATAATGTAACAAAAATGTATAAATATAAATTATTTAATTGTTATTTAAGCAGCGTAAGAACCCTAACTACTATAAAATAAAACAAATTGGAAAAAAAACCGATTCCTTAAATAACGCCATTAAATCGGGTATTCTGAATCTCAACCCATAAAAATGGTTTAAAAAAGTCAAATATACCAAAATCGCTGGATAATTGATTTGAATTACACAATTACAATTTTACCCTTAATTGAGCGGAAAAATAGGAAAATAAAACTGATTCAATCTCACCCAATGAGAATTGATAATTAATGGGTATGATGAGTTCACACTGCCTCACCCAGAGGAGGTGGTCTCATTTGAACCAAATCCTATATATATATATATAGCATGAGGATCTAGTGAGACCACATTTTATGGTGAGACAGTGTTGACTGATCTCAACCATCCGCTATTTACATCAAAGGCTAGGATTAATATAGGATATAATACATTAACCAACATACTAAATCCCCAATAAGGGGTAAAATTGTCATACAAAATATGTGGGGACCGTCTAATATGAAATCACTTATGGGAGAGAGAGAATCACGCTGGGAGAGAGAAAACGCGTATGTGCTCTGCGATGCAGTATACTGTATATTTAACATATATTTACGTATATGTAACGCTATTATACTGTATGTTTAAAATAAATTTACTGCATATTAAAATTGTCAAAAAAAATATGTGGGGACCGTGAATTAAGGAATCAGTTATAGACAGAGAGAGAATCACACTCCTTAACATGTGGGGACCGTGAATTAAGTAAATCAGTTATAGAGAGAGAGAGAGAGAGAGAGAGAAAGAGAATCACGCTCATTATCATACTGTGTATTTAACAAATATTTACTGTATATTTAACACTATTATACTATATGTGTTGGGAAATTAATTTTTAGATTTTGATGAATGCCATGTAAAACTTAGAATAGAAAGTTGGCACCTCATTTTTGTTGTAAATTGCATTGTAATAGATAGGGGTCGAAATGAGTTAAGTCACCTATGCCCAACTTGCAAGAAGTCGATGGAGACTAGAAGGAAGACTCACCGGAGGCAAGTGAGTGGCAAAGAAGAGAAGACATGAACCCGATCAAGAGCCGAGATGCACTGAGTGAAGTGTCGTCAAGTCAACTCAAGATAGCCAAGTCCTCAAGTTGAAGTGATGATGAGTCATCCATGATTGAAGTCGACTCAAGTCACCTGGAGAAGTCAAGGAAATGCGATGTTGTCGAGATAATCGAAAGAGATCCGCTGCCGTAAGTCAAGAAAATTACTTAAACAAGTAATACTTCCATATTGTCTTTCTTAAAGTGCTCACCCCACAAGCGTGCAACATGAATAAACCAATGGGAAGCTCGCACTGTGTCGAACTCAAAGTCAAGACTCATTCATACGAGGAAATGTCAATTCCAAGAATCGCAACAAGACAAGCTAACGACCATAAAAGTATCTTTTGAAAATTAACCTATCTCTTCAACGGGCAAATTTTCAAAAGAACACTATAAAAGGCCGAGAATCTATTTGAGAAGGTGTGAACTTTGTGACCTGAACTTTCAAGCTCTTATTCAAACTAATACCTACTCAAGACATTCAAGTTCAACCTCAAGCCTACATTACGGGCGAAATCAATCTAACACTCACCCGTGAAGGAAAGACGACTTCAATCGGTTGAAGAGGAAACATTTAAAAATCAAGGGTCTACATTCCACGAAGGATTGTAGAAAGGTTCAAGGTCGAACCGGACCTCAAGTTTTTGGAGGGCTTCGTGATCAAATCCAAGAAGCTTGAGCAAGCTGGTCAGAGAGTGCGCAACGCCTGCGGAAGAAGCCGAGTTGTAGAAGCCTCTTTATGACCAAGGCATCTCCCATCGAGTCCCAAAGGATCAAGTCACCGGTGATCAAGACTTGCATCCGGACCGATAACCACTTTTGTAGGTCCCAAGGGTGTGAGTGTAAGGTTTAGAGGGGGGTTGAATAAACCTTACCAACTTTTCGATTTAGTCCTTTTAAAATGTTCGAGTTAATACTTCACAAATGAGTCCTTGATGGACAACTAAGTTAGTTAATCAGCAGAGTTAGTCACTAAAAAACTCAATCGAGCTGCTGATAGAATAACTCAAATTTGTTTTGACTAAAGACTTAAGTCGATCGTGATATGTTTTCAGCCGAAGACTTAACACCCTTGAATTTGCTTAAGTTTGTTTTAATACTTGGTTTTAGAACTTAGTTAATTATCAATTGGATAGCAAATATGTCGTGAGATATGAAAATAATATGCGAAATTAAAGTCTTAAATGTAAATGACACAATAAGTTTTTATAGAGGTTCAAGATGGGGTAATTCTTCTACTCCTCTCTTCTCCAACTCCCCGGAGGAATCCACTAAGTATTGATCAATATACAGAGTGGTTAACAGTCCCGTATACAAGTCTTGATCACATAGCGACTTGATCCTTTGGGACTCGGGCCTGAGATGCCTTGGTCACACAGCTTGGCTTCTCGTGACGACTCCGAACTTTCTTCACAGGGCAAATGCGCTTTGCTACTACATCCCACTTGCTCAAGCTCCTTGGATTTGATCATGAAGCCCTCCAAAACTTGAGACTCGGTTCGATCTTGAACCTTCCTACAATCCTCCGTGGAATGTAGACCCTTGATTCTTCAAATGTTTCCTCTTCAACCGATAGAAGTTGTCTTTCCTTCACAAAGTGAGTGTTGGATTGATTTCTTCGTAATGTAGGCTTGAGGATTGATCTTGAATGACTTGAGAATATTTTTGGTTACAGCTTCAAATGTTAGCTTGAATGTTCGTGGTTCAAAGTTGTCAAGGTTAACCTTTTCTCAAATAAACTCCTCGACTTTTTATAGTGTTCTTTGAAAATTTGCCCGTTGAAGAGATAGGCTTATTTTCAAAAGACACTTGTGGTCGTTGTCTTGTCTTTGTTGCATCCTTGAATTTACGTTTCCTCGTATGAACGATTCTTCACCGAGTTCGATATGGTGTAGTGCTTCCCATTGGTTTATTCCTTTTGCATGCTTCTCGGGGATCGAGCACTTCAAGAAAGGTAGTATGGAGGTATTACTTGTTTAAGTAATTCTCTTGATTTCTCGTGGCCGATCTCTTTCGAGCTTATCTCGACTTGACCGCATTTTCTTAATTTCCCCAAGTGACTTCGAGTCGCCAATCATTGGATGACTCTTCTTCACTTACTTCAACTTGAAGCATGGCTATCTTGAGTGACTTGATGATACTTCACTCACCGCATCTCGCCTGCTCCTTCATTGAGTTCCCGTCTTTATCTTCTTTGCCACACTCGGTTGTCTCACAAACAGAGTCTTCCTTCTAGTCTCGGTTGTCCTCTTGCATGTTCGTGCATAGGTGACCACCCTATCTATTACAATGCAATTTACAACAAAAATGGGGTGCCAACTTTCTATTCTAAGTTTTACATGGCATTCATCAAAATCTAAAAATAATTTCCCAACAATTTCCCCACTTTTTTGATGATGCCAAAACTTAAAACATTCATTCAATAATTAAACAAAGAAGATACATACGCATAATGTAGAATCACGGAATGTATGCATAGAATCAATCTTTTATTGATCATAACATTCTTGTTCTTTACACGATTGTTTACATAGTGTATCGTGAGCATAAAATGACTTTAAAGTAACTATGTTGTTCTATATCTACACAAGTATAGAAATTGAACGATTTTATTCGATGTACGTAAGACTTACATAAAAATGTATTTACATAGTAAAATACATGAAGGGGTGACAACAACACTTCATCTCCTTCACGCTCCTTCTTTTATCTTCTTCACTCGTCTCTCTTCGTCCTTTTTCTCTTTTTCTCATCTTGACCACCTTCTTTTTCTCATACGCCTTTTCCTCGGCTTCATCTCTTCTCGCCTCTTTCTTTTTCTTTCCTCCCATAGCCGAGTTTGTCTTTTATTTTCCTCTTCAATTCTCTTCACATCAAGGTTGCGAAAATTGCTAGGCGCGATCGGGCAAGAATCGGGCGCTAGCGCCTGGGCACCTAAGCGCTAGGGCACCTAGAAAAGCCTAAGTTTTTCTTATTTTTTCATTTTTTTGTATTTTGGCCGATTAATTAAGACTAGACCGCCTGACCGATTTTTTTCCCGATTGTTTTCCTCGATTTTTGCGCCAGGCGGGTGCCTGCCGATTTTTGCCCCGGAACGATTTTTTTTTGGCCGATTTTGGGAAAATCGGTCGGCTTTAGGGCACCTAGCGCCCTAATCGGCGCTAAAGCCGATTTTTACAACATTGCTTCACATACTCAAAGATTGTTCTTAGCCACTTTGCAGGTTGGCTACTTCACAATCGGCCAATAGATCCCTCCTTTCTTGCCTCGGATCTATGTATTCAATGTTTTGAGGCGGATCTAGGTCTCAAACCTCTTCCTCCACCACTCGCTTCTTCCTCTACCTGCTCTCGGCGTGTATTGTCTATCGGGGCCTTTCTTTTTCCTCGAGTTGAGTGACTAGCAGAGTGACCAGCAGAGCGATCGCGATGTCTGGTCACCCCGCGCTTCTTCACATAGTTTGAGACCTTTTTCCCAAGACAAATCCTGTGCTTGAGCCATGGACATATTTGCGAAGTAACCTTCAAATGCGAGCATCTTGAATTCATCAACATCTTGCCTTGCCCGATCCAAATGGCATAGGTGTCTCGTCATTGGAATGCCTCCATGTTGTTTTTTTAAATGTTCATAACTCGCATCCATCTTTCCTTCCACTTCCTTCATCCTCGCTTCAATCGTCTTTCTCTTTTTCAAACCATAGGTACTGCAGAGTGTTGGAGTGGCGAGTCATCGGGAGTTTGCTTTGATGATATCACCAGTGATAAGACCTTGTTGGGGGTTTTAGCAATCATCAAGTCACATCTTTCGAACCTTCCCCCTCAGATTTTCCTTTCTTCTCTCTTATTACTTCTCACCGTCTTTTTCCCTTCACAACAAGGTCTTTCCTTCTCGGCTTCAGATCCCTTCAAAGACCTTTAGGTATTCCTCTTTCCCTTTTTGGCATCATCAAAGGAGAGAGGGACCCCTGAAACAAGCTAGCAAGCATGAAGTCTAGTCTGTGATAGGTGAGTTACTCGCCGAATCTGCTGCGAGTATGCCGCACGGAATTCGGAGCGGGTGGCGTTGATTCACCGCTACCAACTTCATCTCGGCCATGAGAAGGTGACCTTTCGATCCATTTTCTCCTCTACGCGCAGAGCTCTTTCTTATTATATTCACGCAGCACTTTATCTCTGTGGTGTGAGATTCATGCATTTGTTCGATGTGCTCTTGCATTTTTGTCTTTGCATCAACATTCTCACCGCCGGACTAGCAACTTGTTGAATAATGTCCTCAAATATCGAGCTTGTTCCACGCGCATTTCTCTTCTTTATTGCCACCATTCCCGATCTCGACTATTGTGCCTCGCAGACGGTAGTAAGGTTGGCGTCTCGTTATCCAACCTCATGTCCCGGTGAGGCCTGGTGCCTCTCCATCTTTTCAATCTCAAAAATAGGGCTTTGAAAACTTCCCGAACCTCAGTCTGTCACTTATGTCTCACCATGGCGGCAAAGCGTCAAAGTCATAGTCTGCTGAACAATGGTGTCTCGTTGGAATAACAGATCGGGTTTATGGAAGCGCTCTCGATCTCTACCGATTCTTCGGAGGTCGGGTACCTCAAGAGAGAAGGGAAATGATTCTACAAAAGGATCATCACGGGCAACGAATCGCTCAATGACAACTTGTGCTCGTGAAGTTCCCGGTGAGTCGATCCTGCAGCTTGAGGGAGCCTCGCGCTTGACTGACTGTTTGCCGGGTCTATTGTGAAGTTGACCCGACCAGGGAGCCTCACCGTCTCGAATGACTTTCATCTCAAATGGTTTTTCCACATGAGTTGACCGTCCCGGCCTTATCAAAAGCGTCATCGGATGATGATGAGATTTCCATGGGTGGCTCATCATCAAAGTTGAATGTTTGGCGAGTAGTCTTGAGGTCAGACTTACTCGTGGTTGGAACATCCTCAGCTGAGTCTTTTGGATCGGCAATAGGGGATGACTCAGCTTCATCTTCACCTTTGGATTCCAGAAAGGTTACATCAGATTATCCTGGGAATCGTGAAGAGCACTTATCTCCTTTTCGGATGGGTCAATGATAGCAGGAGGGATGTTCTGGCTTTCGCTCTTTTACCCTCCGAAGTCTCAACCTCCCGTTGGCCTTCATTACCTCCCGCAGCCTCATCTGCCGCAATGCAGGCCTGGACATCCCCTTCGACGGTCCGCCTATCTTGGGTCTTCGAGGTGGCATCCACCGGAGTCTCAACTCCGGGATTGCACTTTCATCGCCCAGTGTTAACTCCTCAGGGCGCTTCATTCATGTGCCTCGATCGCACGCAACGCTCATTGCTCGCAGAGCTTGGCATTTCACCGAGACGATCTTAATCGTCGAGCCTCTTTAGTGACAACTTACTATGTATCCGAGTTGTTGTTCCTTCTCCACTTCGCCTCCGAGATTCGTTGTGGAGTCACCGCAGATCCTCCGACCTTGCCGCAGCGGTGGAGGAGTTTTCCCACCGGCACACCAAATAAGTGACTTGGAATGGGCTCACTCGTCTCCGACTCCCGATTGTTCCATTGAGTATTCACTTGGGGCGGTGGTAAGACACCTTCATTAGGAGTCTCACCGGGGTCCCCACAATCCTGCTTTCATCGTCATTTCCTTAATACCTTCCTCCGAATGAGCCGGAAGTGGTGGCGAGACAACAGCAGGCAATATGCGCACCACCCCATGGGATCAATCTCCACCGTGATGTGGAGGACTTCCCTGGTCCCTCCATCATCCTTTGCTCATGTAGGATTACGATTCTTACATTTGCTTTGCCGCATTTGCAACTCTTCTCTCATGGGCAAAAGAAGGTTCGATCCTCTTCACCGGCCCGATAGACGCGGCGTGAGGATGTGTATGATCGGTGGTTCGATAAAGGGACAAATCGGCCTTTTCACGAGCCTCGCCTTCCTCTCGCAATCTCTCTTCTCCTTGTCCTTGAAGATCGCAAGATATTCAGGTAGCTTTTCTTCGTCCGGTCTTTGGGACCACATTGGTCAATCCGAGAAAGTTCAACCTTCTTCTTCTTCAATAAATTCGGTCTTTGGAATCGTTTCGGATCGACTAACTTCCATTTCCTCCATTCTCGCAGCATTTTGAATGTCAGGGTATGGTGGGATAGATCATCACATCATCATCATTGTCTTCGCCTTCTCCCGCCTTCTTGCTCGGGGATTGAGGGTAGCAAACTTTGCCGCTCGACATTCTCGTAGTTTCTGTTACGGCGGCGGAGACACAACCCTTTTCAATAGGTAATTCGATTGTCTCAAATGCATTTCTTGTTCTCAACCGTTCGTTCTCTGTTTGTCTTTGAGTTGCCTCTGTTGATCGGCCTCGGCAGATTTGGCCATTTCATCAATAACCTCCGAGACTCTTTCTCCAAATAGCCTCGGTATCTTTTCCAGCTGAGTAGTAGTAGATCAACGGTCTTCTCAAGCTCGGAGAGCTTGGAAAGTCTTCTTCTTCTTTTTGTTTTCACCGGAGGAACATCCGGTTCCACTTCCTCTTTCGTTGAAGGTAAGAGCCTTCGCAGATTGTCTTAGAGACAATTTTGCCCTTCTTCTTGTGGCAAGTCCTCTCTTCTTGATCACCGGAGAAGGGATTAATGGTTCCTTCTCCATCGGCCGCCGCAGGGGCGGAGAGACACGGGCTGCGGGAGTAGGTGACTCCTACGCAGGGCAGGGCAGTCGATTTCTTTCTTTCTTTGCAGGGGCAGCCTTTCTTGGGAGGAGGGGAGATGATGTATCTTGAGTCGTGGTCACCCCTCACTGTGACGCCTTTCGTTGCGTAAGCTCTCTTCTCAGGCGCCAGAGAGGTTTGATCGAAACATCTCTTTTTTTTACATGGAACGCTTTCCATGTCAAGAGAACTCCTTTTGCTTCCATCATCCTGCCAATCACTGCCGCACTCCGTGGAACCTCCAAACGCATGCATCCTCCTTGAAGGATTTATTCCCAACATTCTGAGTCCGTTGTATACAAGTCACCCATCTCACCTTCTTTTTCTTCAATGATCGCACCATTACGATCAATTTAGCTTGACAATCTGGTCAAAGCCGCCAAATTTGATGTCTATGCATTTGGCAACGATGTCCGATAATTTGTGTAGTCCTCTTTCAGCAGACTTTTCTTTAGTCAGATAGACCACTTTTGCAAGACAGGTGATTTGGCTACTTCTTCCAAGTAGCAAAAGTCAACATCGACTTTCATAAATCTCCTAAGCACTCCTTCCGCCGGCAAGAAAAGCGATGTTCGCTGATCCTTGGCAAGTAATGGTGAACTTCTTTTCCGTGAACAGAGGACTTGATGCCCTCATCGTGAACTTCGCCAGCGTTTAGAACTCGCCACGACTTCTTCCACGAGGTCATTGGAAACTCCATCGCCAAAAATGGTTTTAATCCGATTTTCCAGCTTCGCTATATTCTTCACAAGGTGTCAGTCGGACCCTGCTTAAGATGCTTTCGAAATCCACAAGAGACCAAAGTGGATTTGCTTTCCTACTTGACGAAATCATGAGTAGATGCCATTTCTAGATGTTTTACCAAACGAAACTTAGAAAATGAACTTGAGGATTTGTAGGGTTTTTGAGAGAAACTTTCTTTCTTTTGCCTTTGAGAGATGAAGTTTTGGTAAAGTGAGAGAAAATCGACGAAAATGATTTAAGTATGAGTCATGAAAGGACGTGCGGTGGTTTTTGAAATTTTGATCAAAATCAACGGCTTAGATTTTGCACGCCGATTAACCTTTAATCTCTCGTATTTAATGCGGTAGCATTTATATCCAATAATAAGCTTTGTGTGCAACTTTTGATCGTATTCGCCATAATTATGCGACGTCAATCTTAAAAACATTCCCGCTTTGTAGAAACGATCGTTTTTGTCACTTTGCTCATAAATGACTACCTTATTCCTTAGCTAATTTAACTCTTCTCTCTTTGCACATAAATACTCACCAAATCACTAACTCGATGCAAAATTAATTCTCCGACACTGGTGATTCACTTAGGTGATTTAAGGTTCAAATTTTTTTCATCTTTTCGTGTTTCATCTCTTTTCTTTGAGTTTTCTCGAGTATCAACTCACCAATTAACCCCAATTCATGTTTGAGTTCTTCAATTCTGATTCACATAATGGTTTTGTGAATATGTCGCCTAATTGCTTATCGCTTGAGATATATTCCAAGGTGATGTCTTTTCTTTTCAACATGATCTCTTATGAAGTGATATCTCGACATCAATGTGCTTTTGTTCTTGAGTGCAACACAGATTTTGGGTGATTGCAATTGCACTTGTGTTATCACACATCACCGGAGGTGGCTATTGAATTTTGCTTCTTGCTAAACCAGAAATTAGCCTATTTCCAAGCATTTGACATGTGCCTCGAGGTACTTTTCCTCTCACTCTACATCCAAAGATAGTCGAGTCCGAATAACCAATTAGCTTGAATCCACCTTCCTTGATACCATAAGCCAACTTCGCTTCCTTTCAAATATCTCAAGATTCTCTTCGGTCACAAATATGTGGCTTTCTTTTGGAGCAAAGATTGAAATCTTGCACATACACCTACAACAAAGGTGATGTCCGCTTGCTTGCCATGGAGATAGAGCAATGATCCAATAAGTGCTCAGATCTTGTTTGATCTACGTGCTTGCCATCTCAGATCCATATCCATTTTGATCGATGTATTCATTGGTATTTTCACGTAAGACTTCTCTTCCATACCAAATTTCTTCATTAAATCTCCTCGTGTATTTTGTCCACTTATGAAGGTTCCATCCTTTAGCTGTTTTACTTGGAGTCCAAGGAAGAATGTCGCCTTCCCCATCATGCTCATTTTAATTTGCTTGCATTTGAGATTTGAGAATTTATCACACAACTCTTTGTTTGTGGATCCAAAGATGATGTCATCCACATATATTTGAACAAGCGTGATACTCTTCCCATCTTGAATTCGAAGAGCGTTCTATCCACTTTGCCTTTTGTGAATCCGCTCTCGTTAGAATTGTGATAATGTATCATACCATGCTCGGGTCTGTTCAATCCATATAAAGCCTTTTTGAATTTGTATACCTTATCTCCAAGAGTCTTTTGCTCAAATCCTGGAGGTTGTTCAACATATACTTCTTCTTCCAATAATCCATTGAGGAATGTACTTTTTACATCCATTTGATATACAATAAAGTTCTTGTGAGTCGCATAGGCAAGAAACATTCTTATTGCCCAATCTCGCCCACAGAGCAAAGTTTCATCAAAATCTATTCCTTCTTCTTGGCAATACCCTTTGCTACCAATCTTGCTTTGTTTCTCACCTACTGAACCTTCCTCATTCAACTTGTTTTTGAA
The DNA here is from genome assembly GCA_016081115.2 of Rehmannia glutinosa. NCBI lineage: Eukaryota > Viridiplantae > Streptophyta > Magnoliopsida > Lamiales > Orobanchaceae > Rehmannia > Rehmannia glutinosa. Next base: position 61,588,543 of record CM071937.1, on the reverse strand, counting down.
CACCCATTTAGTGCCAATAACATTTTGATGGGTAGGTCTTTGAACCAATTCCCACACTTTGTTCCTTTCAAACCGATTTAGCTCTTCTTGCATGGCTTGAATCCAATGTGTGTCATCCAATGCTTGTGACACATCTTTTGGCTCTATTTGAGATGAAGCAAGTGAACATTGCTTCTTGTTGAGTTCTCGATCTAGTTTTCACACCTTCTCTTACATCTCTAATGATTAGTTCTCAAAGTGGATGGTCTCTCACCATCTTATATCGTTGAGTAAATTAGCCGGATTCAGTCGTCTTGCAACTGTGCTATTTTGATCAGCTCTCTCATCATCACTTAGCCGCATTTTCCACTTGCTTTGAGACTCAGCTATCTCTTCTTCATCCGGGACTTATAACTCCACCTTCCGCCAACATAGGGACTCTTCTCTTGTATGGTTGGTTGATTCACTTATCGTGTGACTCTTCAATGTTTTCTCTATTTACATTTGGTTCAAGAAACACCACATGGATGGATTCTTCTCGTAACCATTGTCCTCTTGTTGAGCACTCGTAGGCTTTGCTTTCACAGTATCCTAAAAGATACCTTCGGCTGCCTTTTAGCATCAAAAGCCTTTTAAATTATCTTTGCCATTGTTATGGATTTAAGCATTTGCATCCAAATATTCTAAAGTATGCAACATTTGGCTTTCTCCCTTTCCAAATCTCATAGGAGTCTTTGTCGATTGTCCGCTTATCATGCATCTATTTTGAGTATAGCATGTTGTGTTTATTGCTTCACCAAAATCTTTTAGCGGCCTTCCTAACATAGTCCTTGCCGCTTCTTTTGAGAGTTCTATTCTTCTTTCTGCAACTCCATTTTGTTGTGGAGTCCTTGTCATTGAGATGATTCATGGCCAATACCATTTTCAATACAATACTTAAGTTATTATACCATTGACAAACCTTACGCCTCCACGATCTTATTTTGATAATGGTTTGACTCTTTCTCATTTTGTATTCTCTTCATCACCGAGGTAGTTTCCCCTGCAGAGTTTCTTTCTTCTTACACATGAATATTGTCCATGTATATCTTAAGTAGTCATCTACTACCACCAAGGTGTATTTCTTCCCACTTATGTCAAGGCTGTTCAATCGACCAAATAGATCCATATGTAGCAAAAAGTAATATTCTTGTTGGAAGATGAACATGTCTTTCTTTGAATGATGATTTGATCTATTTTCCCATCCGGCATGCATCACATATACTTTCCTTCAGTATACCGAGTCTGGGAAGTCCTTCCACAAGATTACTTCTTGCAAGTTTGTTAATAGTTTTGAAATTCGTGTGACTTAGCTTCTTGTGCCACAACCAACTTGATTCACTTTGGCTCTTTGCTAAAGACAAGTGCTTGGTGTTGCAATTGACCAATCTACCACATACATGTTCTTTTTGTCTCCGCATCCTTGCAACACTATTTCATTAGTTTCAGATCCTTTGACGGCATACACCCATATCAATCCAACATTGTAGCCTTTGTCATAGAGTTGGATTTATGCTTAGCAAGTTGAAGTTGAGGCCTTCAACATATGCAACATCCGTAATTTCTAATCCAATTTTCTAGATGGATCCAATGCCTCTTATTTCTCCCGGAGCTTCATTCCTCCAAATATGACTTTTGAACCTCTAACTTCCTTAACTTTTGATTTTTTTGTTTCCCGTCATGTGTCCGGAATAAAGAATTATCCATGTACTGGTTCCGCATCACCGCTTCCTTGAACTGCAATCAAGGAAATTAGTTTTTGGTACCCATATTTGTCCGGGTCCTCGAGGGGTTAGTATTGTAAGATGATCCAACCAACCTATAGCCAAATGATTTGGATCTAAGAGGTTGCCATCTATCGCTGCCATAATCATAATTAACTTTTGGCAAATTGCTTTTGTTTTAGGTTCATACAACTGTCTCTTTTGTCTGTATGCCTTTGCTATTGTTTTAGCAATTGCTTTGTTTGGGTAGTTGTGATATCTTTGAGGATAGTGCATGTGTGCCGATGATAGCTCTTTTGCCTTTGGAATGGCCCTTGCCGAAGTTCTTGGCCTTTGCCATTTAGGCTTATATTCCATAGGTCTTTCGATAGTTCACATTATTCCAATCAACTCGGCTTCGGGGTATTTTCTACCATTCCCATCATATGTGTTTTAACTTTTATAGAATTTCTCGGGCTTTTGGTAGCTCTGCTTTTCAGATCTCCCTGTTTGGAGTTTGGCCGAGGAACTCTGGGATTTCTTCTCGCTTGTCCTCTCGCATACTCAATCGGCTTTTTTTCCTTTTCTTTTATAAATCTGAAGGCCAGCTTTGCTTGTGATTGTGCTTTTGGAATAAATGTGTGTGCATCATTTGGAGTTTTGGATTTTAGAGATACTTCATTGCTTGAAGATCCCTTTTTCCAAAATCACTTTGGAACTTGACATAGCATAGAGGAATTAAATCCTAAGCATGTCTTGTCTCCACATTCTCTTTGACTCATAATAAGATCATCCAATGATTTAGATGCCTTAGTAAATGAGGCAATCACATTTTTTGAGGTCATTCTCCTCTTTTCTATAGCAGCTATCTCTGCTATTAACTTAGCATTTTCAGCCTTTAGACTTTTATTCTCATCGCCTATTTGACTTAGAATGCTCAGCTTCCTTAGTCAACTTGTGAGTTTTGGCTCTTAAGTAGTCGCTTTCCTCATTTTAGTAGTGTGTGTGAGGATTTAATGTGTTCAAAATCTTTCATCATTTTAATCATAAAGATCACGGGTGATGAAGTGTGTGTCACAATCACTATCACTAAAAGATCCGAGTGTGATGAGTTAGAGTGTACTCATCTTCTTGGTCAGTTGGTTTTGTTCTTTAGCCATTAGATGATCGAGCGCTTCTTCTTCGTAGTCACTTGAGTAGTCGCTCCACTACTCTCCGAGTATGTTTGTGTCTTTTGACTTGATCAGACAAGAGTCTGCGGCCCAACATTTCCTTTCTCTTTTCCCCTCGTCTTCTTCTCAAGACTTTTCTTTTCCTCTTCATTCCTCAGTATTTGTTGACTACAGATACGGGCATTCAATGGCATAAATGACCAAAGTTGCACAGAGTTCCAAAGATAGATTTTCAACTTTTTGATCGACTTCTTTCCATCCTCGATTGTCGCTCTTTGATATTCAACTTTTTGATGCTCGCTCTCTTGGGGTGTTCTTTTTTCCTTGACTTGGAGGAGCCAGTATCTTCTGGAGGATTCACCTTTGCTTCTTTTGTAATTCTTATTGGAGAACTTGTTAAACCTTTTAACCATCAAATATGATCTCTCTTGGTCAATGACTTCTTTGACCTCAACTCTTTTGCCATCTTTAACAATTACAAAGAGTTGTTTTGGGCACACCATTGCTTCCTTATTCTTGGTCTTTTTCCACCAAATTCATAGGCTTTGAGATCCAGAATAGCTCATGGTTGGATGTCTTTGATAGGTCCATGGAATGTCTCATGGCCATGACTTTCATATCCCACTCGATTTGGGAGACTTCTTAGAATATTCATACACATTTCTTCGTATATGCGCTTTCCAAGTGCGCATAATTCATTGGTACTTCTCAGAACCGGCAGCCATCCAAATGATCCAAGGTTTTCCCCGCAAGTATCTTAAAGTTTTCAATTTTTTGTACAACCACATATAGTTTATTTTCTTTGATTTGCTCGATCCTTCGCAAATCACAGTTAGCTTGTCCCATTTCTTTTGCGCTTTCAAGGATTTGACTTTGTTGAATACGGCTTTGTCTAAAGTTTGTAAAGAATGTCCTTGGCCACATTATCCAAGTTATATCTTTCCTATCATCATTTGTCCATTCAAATCTTGGTTTTTCAACTATTGTCAATGGGAGCAAGATCATCTTCTTCTCCTTCACCGTTAGCCTCTCCTTTGCCAGATGTGTTCACTTTTAAGATTTTGGAGCTGCCCATCTTCTATCACTATCCACATCTCATCGTGTAATCTTTTTGTGAGCCTGCATACGAATTTTCCAATCATCAAATTCTTCAATTGTGAACATAAGGATGCGTGTCAAATTTGCTTCCATGATAATAACTTTGTTTGAATAAAAGAGTTTTGAAAGATTGAGTACTAAAACAAGCTTTGAAAAATTTGGAGATCTAGTTGAAACTGGCAGTGAAGGCCCAATGAACTAACCGCTCCGATACCACTTGTAGGTCCTAAGGGTGTGAGTGTAAGGTTTAGAAGGGGTTGGAATAAACCTTACCAACTTTTCGATTTAGTCCTTTTAAAATGTTCAGGAGTTAATACTTCACAGCCGAGTCCTTGATGGATGACTAAGTTAGTTAATCAATGAGTTAGTCACTCAAATGCACTCAACCGAGCCGCTGATAGAATAACTCAGCTATTTCGACTAAAGACTTAACTCGACTGTGATATATTTTCAGCGGACTTAACACCCTTGAATTTGCGTTTTGTTTTAATACTGGTTTTAAGACTTAGTTAGTTATCAATCGATAGCAAATATGTGAGCAGATATGAAAATAATATGCGTAAATTAAAGTGTTGAAATGTAAATGACACAATAAGTTTTTTATGAGGTTCGAAGACGGGGTAATTCTTCTCCTCTCTTCTCCAACTCGACGAAATCCACTAACATTGATCAATATACCAGAGTGGTTAACAAAATTCGACATGTGTTCTGATCACACAAATTGACTTGATCCTTCGGGGACTGGCCTGAGACGCCTTGGTCACACATGCAATAAGCCTCAGACGACTCACCTCTCTTCATTGTGCATAAACATTTTACATTACAGCCCACTTGCTCGCTGTCTCCTGGATTTGATCACGAAACCCTCCAAAAACTCGAGACTGTTCGACCTTTGAACCTTCCTACAATCCTCTCGTGGAATGTAGACCCCTTCATTCTTCAAATGTTTCTCTTCAACCGATAGAAGTCGCCCTTTTCTTCAAGTGTGAGTGTTGATTGATTTCTTTCAGAATGAAGCTGAGGATTGATCTGAATGATTTGAGAATATTTTTTGGTTACACCAAATGTTAGCTGAATGTTCGTGTCCAAAGTTAATCGTTAACCTTTTTCTCAAATAAACTCTCAGCCTTTTATAAAGTTCTTTTGAAAATTTGCCCGCTGAAGAGATAGCCATTTTTCAAAAGACACTTGTGGTCACTGGGTGGTTTCTTGTTGCCTTGAATTTACGTTTCTCGTATGAACGATTTTTCTTTTTTCGAGTTCGATGGTGCAGTTGCTTCCTATTGGTTTATTCCTTTGCATGCTTCAATGGCACTTCAAGAAAAGGTAGTACGGAGGTATTACTTGTTTAAGCAATTTCGATTGCAACGGATCTTCAGCTTATCTCGACTTGACCGCATTTTCTTAATTTCCCCTGACTTTTTTGAGTCACTTTCCACCATTGACGATTAATTTCTTCACATCAACTTGAAGCATGGCTATCTTGAAGTTGACTTCACCGATATTTCATCTCACCGTAGACATCTCACCGCTCCTTCGCCGAAGTTCCTCGCTTTTCTTTGCTACACTCAAATCGCTTCACAATGAGTCTTCTAAATTTCCTTGTCCTCTTTGCACATACCAGCATAGTCATTTAACTAATCCACTCAGCCCTATCTATTACAATGCAATATACAACAAAAATCGTGTACAACTTTCTATTCTAAGCTTTTATACGTGCATTCATCAAAATCTAAAAAATAATTCCCAACAACTTCAGATATTGATCAATACTTAGTGGATTCCTCCGGAGTTGGAGAAGAGAGTATAGAAGAATTACTCCCATCTTCGAACCCTATAAAAATTTATTGTGTCATTTACATTTCAAGACTTTAATTCCGTGATATTATTTCAATATCTCAATATAAATTCTCGCTTATCCAATTGATAATCAACAAAGTGCTAAAACCAAGTATTAAAACAAACTTAAACCAAATTCAAGGGTGGCAGCCTTCTCAATAAAACATATCAGCGCTAAGTTAAGTTTAGTCAAAAACACTGAAAGTTATTCACCAACAACAAGAGCCGGAATACGTAACTGGGAGCGGCTAATCATTATTAACTAACTTAGTCGTCTATCGGGCGACTCACCTGCGGAAGTATTAACTCGAACGCTTTAAAATGACTAAAACGAAAAGCTGGTAAGGTTTATTCAACCCCCTTCTAAACCTTTACACTCACCCTCGACCTAGCGCGGCACGTGAGCTGGTTCATCAGCCTTCCGCAGATCAAGTTCATCAACTAGATCTCCAATCTTTCAAAGCTTCGCTTTGAAGATTCTGATCTTTTCAAAACTCTTTTACTCAAGAAAGTTGGCTATCATGGAAGCAAATTTGACACGCATCCCTATGTTCACAATTGAATAATTTGATGATTGAAATTCGATGTTGTGCTCATTCCACGCGATTACACGCATGAAATGCGGATAGTAATGTAAGATAATACCGCAATCAGCAATAATACGTGCAACTGAACGGTAAGTACAAC